>JANAVB010022800.1:14677392-14869892 GCA_029216955.1 Iris pallida
AACAAATAGAACATGGCTAAAGCATATACTGAACCAATAGGTGTACATGGCTATGCTCTGAAATAGGAAGTGGTTTGATCCAAAATGAGGACTGTAGTCGAATGCAACAGGATAGTAGCCTCAATTGCAGGTCAAGGTATGCAGTGGCTAACCAAAACAAGGGCAGAAGATATAAGTCTGAGTAGTAAACTGGCAAAACATGCCTATACTGCCTTTAATAGAAAATGGACAGAATATTATAGTCTATACAGTATATAACATCAAACCCAAGGTCCCCATGTTTATATTAATCTACCGAACCAAACCCATATAAGTAAATAACACCTAACATTGTTAACACAATATATAACCAACGGAAAAGCAAAGTTAGAACTGAAATCTAATCATTAAGTTTTCCTAGAGTCATTTCGTCGAACACTCGGTGTGTGTATTTGATACTCTCGTGATACGCACTACAAATGAATTCGAACTTGACCTATATCATTTCTAATACAATGGAGACCATAAATAAATGCATCTACATTAATGAATAGAAAATTAGAGGATTTAGAATCTTAATAAAAAGTTTCTAGATCTAGATATCCACCAAGCTCCAATGGTCAAATTGCTCCAAATGCTTCCAAGCTATGCAATAGAGGTTTCATTTTTTCAAGGGAAAGAGTTTGCAATTCGTTTAAGAGAATTTGGACTCAATTTGGAGGATGGAGGCAATTTGGGGAATAATACAAATTAGGGTTAGGGTTTGTAATGAAAGAGGGAAGGAGGCTATGTAGGCTATTAATAGGAAGGTGGAAACCATGTTGTTTGCAAAAACAATATTTGTTTATTCCAAACTTGTAAAAGAGTACAAAGTACAATAAATTCTGGAGAAGTACAACTTTAGGAATCTGATCAGAAGACGATCACTTTATCCCTTGGACTATGTGAACTTGAAGACTGTAGCCTCTGGAGAATGCAACAGCAATTTTTCTAGAGTTCTTGATCTCTGTCTGTGTGTCTGATGATGATTGGAAACTCTATTTATAGAGTTCTTAAAATAACTGTTTTAGCAGTTATTCTGATGGTGCGCGAAGCTGGATTGTGCCACATTGAGTTGCGCTAACCTCCTGTTGTGCCAACTTTCATTCAGTTGTCAATCGTGTACTAACTGTATTTAGACGCGTGGTATTATATGATTGAGATGCGCGTGGTCGTGTACAGGATAGTAGACACGTCTTGAGAGATTAGTGGCATGTGCACCATATCATCCTGTTTTAGAATGTAAGTTGTCTCAACTTTATCAGGTTGCGCGAGCTTCAGTCAACAAGTCAAACTACACTTGATTTGGGCTGCACCTATACACGTGGTAGCTTCTGAGCAAGAGTCGTACAGGTTGTGCCCAGACGGAACTAAGGATTTTGTTTAGATTGCGCCTGGGCACAACTCACGAAGCGTACATGACAGCTGTCCACTACCTTCCCTTGAGTGGCACAATTCACGGGATTCAAAAAGATTTTCCTCGTTCACTGTTGTGTCAGTCGTCAGTGTTGTCAGGTAATGATGACCATTAAGTATCAGATACCATGTAGGTTTTGGCGCAAAAAGACTGGGCGCAGTTTGATATCAAGCACAATCTGATCAGTAGCGTAGTCTGTTCTCTGAGTTTCATATCAGTGGCACAACCTAATTCTTGGGGCATAATTTGATCACTGATCAGTATATTCAGATCGCAACTTGATTTTTAGGCTCTACAAGACCCCCTTCAAAGTTTTCAAAACTTAAAAACATTACAAAGTTTTGGAATACTTTAAATTTAGAAAAGTTTTGACTAAGTCAAGTTGTGTCGGACAATGCTCGGTCATCACAATTAAATACCTTTCTCGAAAATACTCAATCCTCTCTTCATCTTCCGGAGTTTCATTGATTATTATTAGTTTTCCATGAAGAAGAAAAAATACGAAGAGTCAATTTGTTGATATATATGTAGTAGTTGATCTTTGTGCTTTGTTCTTCACTTCTGTTCTTCAATGGCCCCCAAGAAGAAAGAGATGAAGACCAATGCTGACACCACAACCAAGTCTCCTGAAGCGGGACATGATGTTGCACCTATAACTTTTTTGTTGGAAGCTGACCCAGCTTTGAGGGCAGTAAATTTTTTGAACTATTTCGGTTTAACCCCGTTAGTCTTCAATCACTCGAGTGGCGGATCATCCTCTGAGGAGCACGTCAATTCGGAGGGATTTCTTAACCTGATGTGTCGCTCGGGGATCCGTACCATACAAGAATTGGACGCCGTCCTTCGTTAGATTGATGAAGGCAAGGACAAGAAATAATGTTCTAGGCAGAACAACTTTTTATTTTTATGTCCTTGACTGTAGGGGTCCACCCGTCTTTATGCAATGAAACCTAGAATTTCTTATTTTGTGTGGCTGTGATTTCGAATGGTGCTCATGGACATATTCTTTTAGCTAATTCTTCGTTTTACTGTTTCTTCTGAAGAACACGTGGCAGTCGTTACACGGTTTTAGACGCCCATTTTTAGTTCTTTTCCAAAATAGGATCCTAGAACGACGCACCTACCTCATCTTTAACCTCTTTAAAAAGGACATCCAGAAATGAAAGAACCATTCGCACTCTCTTAAAATAAATATCTTCCCATAAGGTTTCACTTGCGCCACTTTATCCTGATGTTATTTGTTTGCATGTTGTGTCTTCAAAAATTGGTAAGTCTCGACGAAGAATCAATGGTATGAATATTCTTCTTTCGTACCACTTTTGGAGACAAGTATCGATCTGCATGGTGTAGACACTTATTGATATGCGCTAACTATTTCTGAGAATAGGCGCACACTGTGGTCCAGTATTTAGCTTCGATCAAAGGTACGTATTACTGACATACACTTGTTTGATCAGTGCTTAGTGCTGATATGCGCCTATTTGTAGGCGCAATACTAATGTGCGCCTGTTTGTAGACACAATGCTGATGTGTGCCTGTTCGTAGGCGCAATACTGATGTGCGCCTGTTCGTAGGCGCAATGCTGATGTGCGCCTGTTCGTAGGTGTAATACTGATGTGTGCCTGTTCGTAGGTGCAATACTGCTGATAGATTCTGCTAACTTCTCTTGTTTCATTGATATTTGTAGGGACTTGGTTAGCGAGCTTCTTCAGAACTGGCATTGGTGATTTAGATGTTATAGAGAGCATTATTTTGACAGTCACATCAGACAGCTCATGTGATTCTGACCTTCAAATAAGATAGCTCAGGACTCTTCATGTTAAGAAGGGTCTTCCTTAGATGGTAGGAAGAGCCTATAGACATGAGAATTGGATGGTGAAGATGCAAAACTAGGAATTGTATCACAAGGGTGATCTCGTTCCTAGTTCCCCTGGCGGGCTGTCTTCTCTCCACCAGTTGTATTGACAGTAGCTCATCTCTGGGCTGCTGCACTCTGGGGTTCTCCTCTCGTCTTTCTCAGAGAGAAGACCAGAGTTAATTCCATTGTCCGGCTCGTTGTTTCAGATCAAGACGACAAGAAATTGCCACTAACAAATAAGAAGATCCAAAGATGTAATAGACCTTCATTATCGATGAGAAGATCCAAAGATGTAATAGACCTTCATTTAGAATAAAAATCCAAGATGTAATAGATTTTCATCAAGATGTATCTATGCTTTTAAAGAAGGAATAAAAAAATAATTGTCTCATTATTCTCTTCTTTTTTTTACAATTTGATTTTGCTATGCTGTTATAGATAACAGAACCAGAGAGGATTACGAATGTGGCAAGTTGTTTTGATGTGAATATTTAGAATTCAAGTTCGTAAAAGACATGACCTCTTACTATGATGAATGAATGGGTGATCATTCACTTCAATTTCCGAGGAAGAAATATTGAATAAATAAATGGTCGTTTAAATTTTCGAAGAAGAAATCGAATGAATCAAGCACGTCGGTTTCGAAGAAGGGAAGATGAAGAGTCGGTTATGAATGAACTGTTAGAAATAAATAAACAGTTGTGCCTCTTTCCAAAAGTCGCATCAGTTCTCAAGGCTGATTACTTAGTTGTTCTACCTATAAATAGAACAAGACTTTTGTAAATATTGTCAATCTCTTTTCTTCATGTGCAAAAAAAAAATGTCTTCCAAAGATTTGATTGCTCCGAAGACTGAAGAAGAAACCAAGACTTCCCTTGCTGAGCCTCCAGTGCCTTCTCAAAAAAAAGGGGCGAAGGCTCAACTGTTCCTCCTGTACCAGGACAGGATTTGATCTCCAAGTTAGTGGAGCCTGGAAA
Source organism: Iris pallida (assembly GCA_029216955.1). Classification (NCBI taxonomy): domain Eukaryota; kingdom Viridiplantae; phylum Streptophyta; class Magnoliopsida; order Asparagales; family Iridaceae; genus Iris; species Iris pallida. The sequence continues at coordinate 14,681,663 of JANAVB010022800.1, forward strand.
AACTGCCGAAGAAGAGGCATTGAGGATGGCTGTTTGTGAGTTCCTGGTGCGTTCAAACAATGAGATGTTTGAACGATTGGCGAACTTTATATTTAATCAGGAAGGGTCAGGGCCTCCTCCCCGTCCTTAATATTATGTAATTCCATTCTGCTTTTGAATAAAAAATAAACTTTTATTTACATCATGTCTCTGAAAATAAAGTATATTTTGTCTTTATACATAATATTTTTTGAGAAATTTGCCATTGATGGGCATCATAGCAACTCTGCCATCCATATCTGTTAATTGATAGGCTCCATTGGAGAAGACTTTATTTATTACATACAGTCCTTTCCATTTTGCCTCGAACTTGCCTTTGCTCATATGTGTCATAGTCATAGGACGTCTGACTGTAAGAACCAACTTGCCTTCTTGAAATGTTCGCACTCTGACTTTGCGATTGAAAGCTTTTGAAATCTGGGCCTGATAAAGTTCGATATGCTGTTGAGCTAATAACCTTTTCTCGTCGAGCGCCTCCAATTCCTGAAGCTCCATCAAAGAACAACCTCTAGGTAGAAAATTCTTCTGAGATCATATTTGATTCTAATGTTTCGTCCGAATCTCATCATAGAGTTTAGATATTTCAGGAACAGGATGAGCTGCTAAAAAGTCAGCAAGTGCTTGGCCTTTCACAGACTTTTGAGAAACATAAACCATATCATATTGTGCTAGTAATATGGCCCATGTGGCAAGCCTAGAATTGAGTGTACATGGCTTCTTCATTAGAACTCGAAGAGGATTGACTCGGGATATGACATGAATAGTTTGGCCTATGATGTAATATCTTGTCTTCTGGTCATCAAATATTAAGGCTAAACATTCATTTTCTACCGGACTATAACGATGTTCATCTCCAATCATCGTTCGACTAAGATAGTAGACGGCTTGTTCATGACCTTCCTTGTTCTTTTGAGCCAGCAAAGCTTCCAATGAATGATCCATTGCTCGGACATACATTAAGAAGGGTATTCCTGAGATCGGTGGTACAAGAACCGGTGGACTCATTAAATACCGCTTTATGTCATCAAATGCTCGTTGACATTCTTTCGTCCAAACGAAAGATACACCTTTCTTCATTAATTGAATAAATGGTCTGCAATGTCCAGATAAATTTGAAATGAACCGCCTGATGTACGCAAGTCGAACTTGGTATCCTCGTAGCTCTTTAGGTTGCGTGGAGGACGCATCTCTTGAATGTCTTTGATCTTCTCAGGATCAACGTATATACCCTTAGAGGTAATGACGAAGCCGAGAAACTTACCACTAGAGACACCCAAGAAAGACTTGGTGGGGTTCATTTTGAGTTGATGCTGGCATATTAGATTGAAGATAGTTCTTAAATCGTGAATATAATCTTCTTTGAGATGACTTTTGACAGCAATATCGTCGACATAGCATTCGACAGTCTTTTACAGATGATTACAAAAAATAGTACTCATAGCCCGCTGGTAAGTTGCACCTGCATTCTTAAGACCAAACGACATAACCGTATAATAGTACACACCCTAAGGAGTACAAAATGAAGTATGTTTCTCATCTTCAGGATTCATCCGGATTTGATTATATCCAGAAAACCTATCCATAAAAGAAATTTGTTCGAATCCACATGTATTGTCGATCATAACATCAGTAATTGGGAGAGGGAATTCGTCTTTAGGGCAAGCATCATTGAGATCCCGAAAGTCTATGCAAACTCGAACCTTTCCTATCTTCTTCAGGACTGGGACGACATTGGCCACCCAGTCAGGATGTTGTTCTTCTCTAATAAAACCGCAAGCTATAAGATTTTTGACTTCATCATCAATTGCATCCATCATTTTAGGCTTGAATCGCCATTGTTGTTGTTTGACCGGTTTGGTATTCGATAAAATATTAAGCTTGTGAGTTACAATTTGAGGATCTAATCCTAGCATATCTTCGTAACTCCAGGCGAAGACGTCAATGTATTCACGAATAAGGTAAATTAATTTTTGTTTATCATCCTCTGGAAGATTTTTGCTAATGAAGATTGGTCATGATGTACCTTTCTCTCCAATATCGATTTGGACCAGTTGATCCTCAGTAGGTGGTTTTCGTTGTTCAAAACAAAGTTTCCACTGATTATCCATCCTTTGTCCCCAAGGGTCCATTTCAATAGCTTCTTCAATGTCACTTTTGTCATCTTCTGAGAATTCGGCAGACACCATGTTAGAAGATACTATCACCTTATGAACATGACCGATGCTGGTATCAGAATCCCATGAGATAGAATCAGAAGAGTTTGAACGTTCTTCTTCATCAGATTCAGAAGGTTCTGGAGTTGGAAGTGGTGACGTATAACCTAGTCTGCATTTCGTTTTACTGTGGTATTGTTGTGATTTTCCTTTTGGAACAGCAATACGAAGAGGGGTTCGCCTTCCTTTACCATTGTTGAGACCTGTTCTGAAATCATAGTCCATTTTACGGATGATGGCTTTGGATTGTGGACTATAGCGTCGTAATTGTAGCCTCCCTGTATCATCTCTATTATAGAGCATGATTTTTGGTTCTTCTCTTTTGTTGAAGAATATAGGCTTTTCATCTTTCTTTCCAGACGGTACTAAGAAGTACGACTCTTGTATTGAATTCAGTGATACCACGTTTCGTCGAGATGATACGACTTCTATTGTAAGTGGTTTAAAGCTATCTAGCATATCCAGATAACACTGAGTATAGTAAAAGACATCAGTATACTGCAAATGAGATGCTTTATTAATTTTTACACTATCATTTACAACAGGGACTTTAGCCTTAACTGGCTTAGTCAGATTGATGACAAGAGGAGAAGAAGATGAACGAGAAGGAGGAGGGAGCTTCTTGCGACGAAGGTCGATTACAAGCGGCTCAGAAGAGGTAAGCTCTCTTTGTTCCTGACTATCACCTTTAGGTCGCTTCTCATGGAAAGGTAGATAGATAGTCAGAGGTTTGGAAGACTGAAGACAGGAGGTACGTCCTTTGACCGGAATCACCAGAGTATCATTAGGTATACTCTTCTGTTATTCATCCGTGTCCATTGCTAGTACCACTTTCTTGAATTCCTCTTTGTACATACGAGAATCGTTGCAGTATACTTCAACTCCTTTGAAAGGATTCAGATCTGCAAACTCTTTTTGGACTTCTCTATTACCATCCATATATTTAAAACATTGGTAGAGCGTAGAGGGTACAATATTGTGTTCATGGAGGAATGGCCTTCCCGACAAATATGAGCCATGATTGTCAATAACATAGAAAGTTACCTATGTACGAAGATTACCAATTTGAAGTTTTAGGCGTATTTTTCCCAAAGGTCCACTTCTTCCTTGATTGAATCCCAGGATGGTAGTGATAGTTGTAGAAAGATTGTCTACTAGGATTTTCAAAGCATCCAGTAAGGACTTCGGCATGATGCTAAGTGCAGACCCGGGATCAATCAGAATGCGGTCGACTTTCATGGTGTCTACATACCCCGTGAAATAGAGAGGACGATCATGATGATTGTCTTCTAACAACATGTCATCTTGTGTAAAAGTGATATTGGGCATTAGTTCGAATCACTATAACAATGTGCACAGCTGACTGGTTCCTTTTCGGGCTTCTTGAGAAAAGTCAAACAAGCGCCAGCCTGCATCAAGGCTTCACTTAACGTCTCACGAGTTTCTTTTGAGAGACGTAAAAGTTCAAAGATTGACAATCTTGCTGGAGTATTGGCCAATTGAGCCAATATGTCAAAATTATAAGGCTTTTCAAGTCCAAAAGATGATGACTTCTTCAATGCTTTATCAAAGCGAACAGGTTGCTTTTCCTTGTCTGCTGATGTTAGTTTAGGAGGAGATGGCTCAACCACTGGCAAGGATGTAGATGGTGTATCTTCAGCAGAAGAAGATGATGGAGGAAGAGCATCCGGAGATGGAGCAGGGTTCTTTTGATTTTCGGAATACTCCCGAAGATAGGATTTCCCAGATCTAGTGCCCATTAGAATTTTTCTTCTGTTATTGGTTCAAAGGATACCATGTTGCAGTTCTTGGATTTAGACTTGGAATGCTTTTTTTGCTTAGAAGAGGAAGGCGTTTCAAATTCTGCCACCATATCTGGATGAATTCACATAATCTCTCCTCTGTCAGTTGAAAGCGGAACAAGATCTTCATTTTGAGGAGGAGGGATATTCATAATTTTCAGAGTAGTCCTTTGAATGGGGACAGCACCATCTTGTACGAGTTGTGGTAGAAAATTACCGAATTGGAGAGAAACCACATTAGCCATCACCGTTTTCTCGTCCTGCTGTAGAGTAATTGCTCCAGAGTTAACCAACTCCTGGATTTTGCCCTTGAGCACATAACATGCTCTTGTTGGATGCCCTATGAATATGTGATAAACACATTATTTAGGGTGATCAGTTTTACCAACTTCTTCTGGTCGCTTTGCTTCTGGAAGCTGAAGCTTATTGCTTTTGATCAAGTAATCGAAGATGCTTAAAGTATCATCTTCATCGAAAGAATACTCTTCTTTTGGACGAGTTGACTTTTGTAGTGGTGCTGATGGGGTGGATGCCGTCTGAGTAACATTGACAGCCAAAGACTCTTTGCCTTTAAGATTGATGGCCAATGTTTCTTTACTCTTGCGGTTATTCTGGCGATTACTACCCCCGGGTGTAGAATGTTCATCTTGGTTAGGATGAGTCATCTGGACTCCTAACTGTTTGAACTTTTTGGCACTAACTTCTACTGCTTTTGCATTAACAATGAAAGAAGGCCAATCCTGGAATTGTGTAGATCCCGTCCACATACTGATAATAGGCAACAGGTTTGATTTACAAGTATCAATTGTTACAAAAGATGGAGTAACTAAAGGCATTTTGAGTGCCTCTCGGCGGAATCTTTCAATGAAACTCTCTGTGGATTCATTGTGCCTCTGTTTAATTTTAATGAGGGCAGACATCGTCATGTCATTGACTCCATTATAAAATCGTTCCAAGAATATTTGCTTGAAACCAGCAAAAGAAGTGATACATCCATCAGGCAGGCTACGATACCAGTCATATGCTACACCGTCTAAACAACCGACGAACACTCTGGTAAGGAGAGCATCATTTGGCTGTAATTGATCAGTCATCACCTCAAAATGATTGATGTACTGACTTGCAGAAGTGCTATCATCAAACAGCATAATGGTTGGAAGCTTATATTTAGGAGAAAATAAAACTTCCTTCCACTCTGTTGGATATGGTTACTTTATACCCAGTCTTTGTAGGCCATCCTTCTGCTTGAAGGCCTCAAACTGAGTGCGTAAGAGTTTTACAGCTTCATTAGCATCCCCTGATGTTTGGAAATTGGTTGGCTGGTTAAAAATGTTAGGAGGAGGAACAGCATGGTAATTACCATCCCCAGCACCAGACTGACTTGGATCAGTTTGAATTGGCACGGAAGCAACCTGAGGGGCTGGTACCCCCAGACTAACAGGTACAGAAGATGCTATAAGCTCAGGATTTGTAACAGGGTTTACAATCGAAGGCACTGTATGTTGAGCCACCATTATGGTGTGCATGCTTGCAACCATTTCTGCCATAGTTTTCAATTTTTCTTCTAATGCAACAATTCGTTGCTCTTGGCTGGTTGACGTAGAGGCATCTTGATCTTCCATAATGGTATATGCCGTTACTTCTCTTGCAGCTGTTGATGAGATAGTTTGTTCAGAACTTTCACTATCCGTATCAAACTCCGAAATAGAGTCCTCTCCCATATGGGTGATAGAAGATCTTCTTGATTAAAGACACCTTGGTTCAAATGTCGATTTCTCGATCTAGTGTATTGAAAGACACCTTCACTGGATGCATGGATCCGATCTAAGTATTGCTGACTGGGATTATGGGATGCATTACGTCTTGGACGTTTTCTACCTCCAGTGTCTTGATAAGTCATGTTAACAGAAGCATATAATAGCTCATCTTCGTCTTCTATTATATGTTCAAAAGTTGAAGCATAGTTCAGACGATCGAAGATAGATCGTCGAGCCGATTGGAAACAACAATTGATGACAACTTCATGTAGGCAGTGGCGATTTGAAGCACGATTTAAAGGTGAGGAAAACATTCCCGTAGTTTCCCGTCTTTGTGTAAGACGTTGCCGGAGATCAGTTACAACCACAGGATGAGAAGAAGTCGGAGGAACATATTCCTTAATGATGTTTGGAACATATCTCCTATTCTTCAGGTGTTTAGTTCCTTGAGTGTACAAAGATGTACTCAACTCATTAGCATAGGTAGATGGGTCTTTCTTTTCAAACTTTGGCTTTTGGTACAGATTGACCTTCGGCATAGGGTTCTTGCGTTTTGCCAAAGTTGATATTGGTTGACGCCTATTGAGATAAGCACGTAAATCTGAAAATTCTGCTGCCGGTGTCTCTGTTTGTGATAGCTTCAATTTTTTTTGCTTGGATCTTGAAATTTGCAAGGTAGGAAGGTCTTGACCAGACCCCATAGGGGTAGGTAATATACCTCTCTGATCAGTATTCTTTTCGGAATCAGACATCCGAGGACCTCTGTTTACAGGAATAGAATCTGATACGTCTTTCTCTGAGTCATAGACCAGGGAAGTTTTAGGAAAGGCCAAAGGGTTCTTTCCTTTATTTTGAATAGGGTTAGCTAAGAAGCGTTTCCTTTTATTCTGTGGTGTGACCATTTTAGGCATAGATTGTGCCAATTGAGGAAATGTCAAAGGACTTTTCCCTTTGTTTTGTCTAGTATTGGCACTAGGACATGAATTCTCCAAGTTCAGAACTTGAGAATTGGAAGAGGGAATAGCCAAAAGACTAGTTCCCTTGAGTTGCGCCAGAGTAGCAGATTGCGCCTGGGTTGCCGATTGCTTGGGTTGCGCCACTGTCCTACGGACTACTGGTGGCACCTTGGCAGCAACATTGGTAGACTGTGCCTCGACAGTAGCTTGTACTGACTGCATCTTGGCAGCAAAGATAGTAGTAGACTGTGCATGGGCAGCAGAGTGAGCAGATTTTGCCCTAGCAACAGAAATAGGCTGTACTGGAGCCACTGAGGCGGATTGCGCCTTGGTCATTGAGCACTCAAGTTGTGCCTGGATAACAGCGACTGTGGTAGATTTAGGAGTCCACACAGTCCTGTTCTTGGCGATAGATACAGTGCGCTTCTTGTTCTTGGTGTTGATCATATTCTCGTAGGCTGTCTGGTTGACTTGAACAACCAGAGTCTTCTGCATCTTGTCGATCGACGCAATGTCACATTGAGTTGTCACTTTCTCGGCGGAGGAGAAAGTCGTCCCCAGGAAAGTCGCCATATTGTTTGTAAAAACAAAATTTGTTTATTCTAAACTTGTAAAAGAGTACAAAGTACAATAAATTTTGGGGAAGTACAATTTTAGGAATCTGATCAGAAGACGATCACTTTATCTCTTGGACTATGTGAACTTGAAGACTGTAGCCTCTGGAGAATGTAGCAGCAATTTTGCTAGAGTTTTTGATCTCTGTCTGTGTGTCTGATAATGATTGGAAACTCTATTTATAGAGTTCTTGAAATAACTATTTTAGCAGTTATTCTGATGGTGCACAAAGCTGGATTGCGCCACATTGAGTTGCGCTAACCTCCTGTTGTGCCAACTTTTATTCAGTTGTCAATCGTGTACTAACTGTATTTAGACGCGTTGCATCATATGATTGAGATGTGCGTGGTCGTGTACATGATAATAGACACGTCTTGAGAGATTAGTGGCATGTGCGCCACGTCATCCTGCTTTAGAATGTAAGATGTCTCAACTTTATCAGGTTACACGAGCTTCAGTCAACAAGTCAAACTACGCTTGATTTGGGCTGTGCCTACACACGTGGCAGCTTCTGAGCAAGAGTCGTTCAGGTTGCACCCAGGTGCAACTAAGGATTTTGTTTAGATTGCGCCTGGGCGCAACTCACGAAGCGTACATGACAGCTGTCTACTACCTTCCTTTGAGCGGCACAATTCACGGGATTCGAAGACATTTTCCTCGTTCACTGTTGTGTCAGTCGTCAGTGTTGTTAGGTAATGATGGCCATTAAGTGTCAAATGCCACGTAGGTTTTGGCGCAAAAAGACTCGGCGCAGTCTGATATCAGGCACAATCTGATCAGTGGCGCAGTCTGTTCTCCGAGCTTCATATTAGTGGCACAACCTAATTCTTGTGACGCAATTTGATCACTGATCAGTATATTCAGGGCACAACTTGATTTTTAAGCTCTACACATGTATGGTTGGCCAACTAGTTGGGTTAGGGCTTGGTTTGGGTGAAATGCTAAAATGGCTTCCTATTTGTCATTTAACGACCTTTAAGGAAATGCACAATATAGCTTCTTATTTTAGGTCAACTATTAGATTATAAATGTTAATCTAGCTAGATTAGAGTCTAACTTAAGTTATCAAATCTCAGTAACTAAGTTTATATGGTCATGACTAACATCTAATTAATGTAGTTCTATGGTTTCACTAATTAATGACACTAACACAAGTTTATCTGGTTCACGAAGACCTCCACCCTGTACGGCAGCACGCGACCCGCTTTCTCTACGGCTACGGCTGTTGTCACCATGCCTGTGCAGCCCCCACGAGCAGCAAGCATCATCGTCGTCGCCACGCGTGGTCGTTGCAGCCCCTTATCGGTGTGCCACCCCCCAGCACCTCCCAGGATGGCGCAACTTGACAACAGCAGCCCGGTGGCTACTGTTACCGCAGCCACGCACGCCCACCTTACGCAGCTCACGGTGACTTCCCGTAACCTGGTCAGCCATCAACCACTGTATGCTGTCTTTTCGACCAACCTCTCCTCCTCCATGACCCATCGGAAAGTGTCATCTCGTAGCAGTCGATTCCGAATTCGGAGTCAAAATCCTGTCGAAGCACGCAAAATAGGAATCCAAACAATATTTTGAAGACAACAACTTCATGCACATCTTTTAAAAAATCTGACGACTGGATCATCGATCCCTTTTAACCATGGCAATCCTCATATATATCCCTTCGCTCACCTAAAATTTCAACCATTAATTCAATCGTTTGATAGATCAAAACTCGCCACCAAGTTGACCGTATAAATTGTATTATTTTTTGACAGTTTCATGGAGCCAAATTGGTGGATTTGTTTCTTCGCCAATGCAGCTCCATTTGATGTGCCACCAGTTCCAGTATACAGCAGGTATAACCACCTTTGTGTTATAAAATTTTTAGCTTCGTAGGATGTCGTTTGGTTGGTTGAAATCGATGCCAAAATTGGCCTCTCGAAACCGTAATTTTCAACTTATAAAATTCTAATTTTGGACCTGGGACTCCGAATTCTAATTTTGACACCACCAGTGGACTCGTGACATCATTCCAGCATAAATTCATATATAATCTGCATAGTTTGGAGCAACGTGGCCCCAACATGCTTTTTCGTGTAAAATTGGGTCCCTTTATCTGAGTCAATGGGTCATTTTGAGATCGGCTCATTGAAATCCAATTCTGGATATACCATTGGGTTCATATCATCGTTCTGAACTCGTCGACATATATTTTGCTAGATTTAGAGGACTTTGGCTCCAACATGCGTTTTCGTGCAAACCGGGTCCTAACGTCCGAGTCAACGGGTCATTTTGAGATCGGCTCATCGGAATCCAATTCTGGATATACAGTTAGATTTTTATCGTCGTTCTGGACTCGTAGGCATATAATTTGTTAGATTTAGATAACTTTTACCTTGGCACGCTTTTCGGTGTAAAGCGGGCCCGACGACGGATATCGTTTTGACCCAAAATTATCGTTTTACTCCTGTGTCCAAATTAGACTTATGGATATGCTATCCTAGCTAATTTGACCCTTTTGGACACGTTGGTAAAGTTTGTTTCATTATCTGATGATGTCTGTAGATTTTTCTTTGTGTATCACCCTTATTTATAATTAATTCTTATTCACGTTAGTATTTCGAAATCCGTATGTCGAAACTAAGATCAGTGGATTCCAATGATCTTACATCCTGAAATTGACTAGGTAGCCATGTGGATCGCTAAGATAAGATTGTTGATCGTATAGTTGACCATCTTGTCTCGATTTACGTGTTGTAGGTTTCGCTATCCGAATAAAGAGGTACAAACTTAATATTTTGAATATACCACTTATATTATTGCAATAATAATTATAGAGACTAGGTGACCTAGTTCTAGATTATATAATTAGCAAGTGTCTTAGATAACAAAGGGCAATAGGTGACTAGAAAAGACCCAAGCTCCCTGGGTGGGAGTTATTAGTCATACGTGTACTATAATGTGTGATATATCTTTGTTTGTGATTTGGGTTGATAGATAATTGCATGGAGTATGCTTCTCATGGATAGTGGGATAAACTTTGGTACTGCAGTCTCAGCACAGTTCGGACAACTCCAGGCAAGTGTACCTTGTTGACACAAAATCACAGTCAACCAAATATTGATAAAATTGATAATATGATACTTGTCATAGTTCAATATAACACATCAAGACTGAACTCAGTACAAAATGGACTACGGCTCGTACCTGCAGCATACTTTGTTTCGAGTCTGTATTTTACATTTTTCTTGAGTCTAGATAAATGTAAACTGAGTTGCACTGAGCAATTTGGGCCTTTACCTATGCCTATACCTTAACCCAAAAGCTCCAATAAACCAAATTAGCCCATAAAGCCCATTGGACCAATTCTGTCTTCTGGAGACAGAGTTCGGGCCAAACTCTACCTCCACACAGAGTTCGGGCCGAATTCTATCCCCTAAGTTACAGGACCCTAATTTTTAGGGTTTGCTGTATGCTAGTTGTCCAACGACAAAAAATTTGAATTCTTGACCCAGAATTCTGGCCGAATTCTGCCTATCCAGAACCCTATAAATAGGCCTTAAATTCTCACTTTTCAAATCATCCAATCTTCTCTTCTCTTCTTTCTAAAGCCTTATACAAGCCTTACCCTTCTCATCTACTAGCCACAAGCTCCCTAAGCCTTAAAGTGCTCAGTGCTCTTTAGTTAGGAGTTTGTGTAAGAGTTCAAAAAGTAGCTTGGAAAATTCCAAGCATCGCCACTGCGATCTCTGTAAGAAGTTGACGTGCTCTTCTGAAGAAAAGACACGGGGTGTAACTACTATTTCATAAATAGTGGATTTAATCCTGAGCTAGAGTTCTCAGGCCTCGACTAGTCCTCCACGAAGAAAACCAGGTTAAACTCGGCTGTGATTACGTATGCTTTCTCGCTCTTTATTATTTTCGTATTTACTCTGATTATTTATTGTTGGTGAAAGAGTTTATTTTTTATTTGGATATTTTGGTCATAAACTCTATTCACTCCCTTCTAGAGTTGTCTATTTGTTTTTCAATTGGTATCAGAGCTCCGTTCTCTCAACAAGGACTAACATCCTAGAGCTGATCCATGGCAACCACACAACCCATGTTTTCCAATCACGGTGAAGGGCAGTCCACTCATTGGCCTCCCCTATTTGATGGAACAAATTACACCTATTGAAAAACAAAGATGAGTTTTTATCTCAAGTCGCTAGACTTCGACCTGTGGACCATTGTTACCGATGGTTACAAAAAGCCCTCCAGGATAGTTGTCAATGGTGATCTCATTGAAAAACCCTACGATAAATATTCTGACGAGAAAAAGAAACAGGCGAGTCTAGACGCGAGAGCTATTAATGCTTTATTTTGTGCAATAGACATGAATGAGTTTAACAGGGTCTCAACATGCACCACCTCTCACGAAGTATGGAGACTTCTAGAAGTGACGCATGAAGGAACCACCCAAGTCAAGGAGTCGAAAATAAGTCATCTCATACAAGAATATGAGGCGTTCAAGATGAAGCCTGATGAGACGATCACACAAATGTTTACAAGATTCCTCGACATCATGAACCCCTTGTCATCACTCGGCAAACAATATACAAATCATGAGAAGATCCGCAAGTTACTTAGGGGGCTACCAATGATTTGGAACCCTAAGATAACAGCTATCATAGAAGGCAATGATCTCACTACAATGTCTATAGAAACTTTGATGGGAAAGCTGATGACTCACGAGCTTGACCTCAAAGACTTCGAAGAGCCTGCTCCAAAGACAAAGGAGATTATCCTTAAAGCTCATCGTCGAAGAGCTGATCCTGAAGAGACTGATGACGACAATTCGGAAGGTGATGATCAAGCTCTCCTTGTCCGCAACTTCAAGAAGTTCCTTCGCTTCAATCGAAGAAAGAAAGAACAATAAGAAGATGATGAAGAAGTTCCAACATGCTACGGCTGCAAGAAGACGGGACACGTCCGAAAAGACTGTTCATTCGTAAAGAAAAACAACCGATATGAGAAGCCCTATAAGAAGTCTTCCTCAAGAAAATATGCCAACACTAGCATTTGGCATGAAAGCGAAGCTAGTGACTCCGAGGAAGAAAATGACTCCCCTCAAGACACCGCCAATGTATGCCTAATGGCAACATCCGATAAGGTAACTAGCAAAACTCTCGATGATTTCACTTTTGATGAACTTGGCGATGCATTCAATGATTTATTAAATGACCACAAGAAAGTTATTAGTAAATATAAACATGCCAAGGAGAAGATCAAAAGTTATGAAGTCGAGATTCAAAAACTCTCTTCTTTACTTGATAATATTAGAGACACTTCACCCACAGAAGTCACTAATGAGGTGTCTAAGCTTAAATTAAACCTATATGATGCCGAAGCACGTATTGAAAAGCAAACACGTGAGATCACAGCGCTCAACACTGAGCTTGCTGAAGAAAAGAATAAACACAAGATCTCTATTACTAAAATTTATGGTTTGAATGCTAAGTATAATGAACTGCAAGCTGCCTCAAAGAAATTAGAGACTAGATTGGGAAAATAGGTTGCTCAACCTCAAACCCAATCACATAAGACACACACAAAGCACAACACTACTCAAAATAGTCAAACACGTCATCCACCTGTAGTACACAAATATGCTTACATGTACACCCACTTCCATACAGCACACAAACCACATACAGTAGAAATTATTCGCATAACTATCATTCTACTGCGACACACAATCACCATGCTACACATAGATATAATCATCACTATGTTGCACATAATCACCACCATACTGCATATAGAAATAATCATCATCCTGCTGCCACATATAGACATTATCATGCTGCTCCATACCACTCTTACCATGCTACATATAGACATCATCAACATGCTCCAAATATAAATAGGAATGCTATTTATACCTATTGTGGATTATATGGACACATCTCACCACAATGTAGAATTAGGAGATTAGTAGATATAAATCTATATGCATGGGTGCCAAAAACTAACTTTTCAGGACCCTAAAGAACATGGGTACTAAAGGTCATATTTACTCTTGATGTAGGTGGACCTTCCCTCCTTAACTAAAAGTAAGTGGATTCTCGACAGTGGATGCTCGCGACATATGATGGAAGACGCAAATCTTTTCGTATCACTATCGATGAAGAGAGAAGGGTATGTATCCTTCGACAACAACTTAAAAAGGGTATATCATAGGTAATGGTACTATTGGTCATCCTCTTTCTCCTGTAATAAAGGATGTCTGCCTAGTGACCGAGTTAAAATATAACCTGCTCAGCATAAGTCACCTTGCTGATCATGGATATGATATTAACTTTGGACAAAATAAATGCTATATCTATGATAGGTCAACGTGAGACATCACTTTTGAAGGGATAAGAGAGGATAATATTTATATTTTCTATCTTTCTAGAGATATTAACAGTACAGGGAGATGCCTCTATGTCCACAAGGATGAGAGATTGTTGTGGCACTAGCGTCTTGGTCATGCCAATATGGATACAATATCCAGGCTGTCGACTAAGAAGCTAGTGAGAGGCTTGCCCGACATCACATTCAAAAAGGACACGGTATGTGCCGAATGTGAGTTAAATAAGGCAACCAAGTCCTCATTTCATTCCATAAATACTGTAAGTACTACTAGACCCTTGCAATTACTTTACATGGACTTATTTGGTCCTAGTAGAGTAGCCAGTCTTGGTGGAAAACTCTACTCTTTTGTTATAGTACATCACTTTTCTAGATTCACTTGGGTTTTCTTTTTTACAAAAAAAAGTGATGCCATTTCTGTTTTTAAAATTTTTGCTAAAAAGGTTCAAAACGAAAAAGGCTACATGATTACTCGAATCCGAAGTGATCATGGAGGCGAATCCGAAAATACTAATTTTGAAAAGTTTTATGATTTAAATGGTTTTGATCATGAGTTTTCTTATCCTAGAACTCCTCAACAAAATATTGTTGTGGAGCGGAAGAATAGGACTCTTGGCGATATGGCTAGAGTCAAGCTGAATAAATTTTCTCTTCTGAAATATTTTTGGACTGAAGCTGTCAGTACAGCGTGCCACATTTTAAATAGGGTGCTTATTCGACCTATTACGAAGAAAATACCCTATGAGCTTTGGTTTTGAAGAACTCTAAATGTTTCTTATTTTAGAGTTTTTGGTTATCGATGTTTTATCTTTAACACCAAAGACAACTTAGGCAAATTTGATGCCAAAGCTGACGATGGTATATTTCTTGGATATGCTGCCAAGAGCAAGGGATATAGAGTGTTTAACAAATGCTCATTAATTGTAGAAGAGTCTACAAATGTGACTTTTGATGAAGATAATAGTGCAGCAGCCACTCCTGATGATGACATTGAGCTATCGACTTCTACGCCGATGAATACCACCACTAAAACCAATTCTCTGGAGGGCTTGTCAAAGAAATTCTCTTTCAAGCCGTCACATCCAGAAAACTTGGTCATAAGTGAGGTTTCACGCGGAGTAAGTACTCGATCATCGTTAAGAGACTTCATTGCTAGCACTGCCTTCATTTCCCAAATTGAGCCTAAAAATGTTTTAGAAGCTTTTAATAATGAGTTTTGGATTTCTGCCATGCAAGAAGAACTCAACCAATTCGAGAGGAGCCAGATCTGGGAACTTGTTTCTAGGCTAACTAATCATTCGATTATTTATACAAAATGGGTTTTTCGTAACAAAGTAAATGAAGATGGTTCAGTTACATACAACAAAGCTCGTCTAGTAGCTCAAGGATACAACCAAGAGGAAGGTATCGACTACGATGAGACGTATGCTCCTGTTGCTAGACTGGAATCCATTCGGATGCTTTGTGCATTTGTTAACTTTCAAAATTTTAAATTGTTTCAAATGGATGTTAAAAGTGTTTTTCTGAATGGATTTATTAAGGAGAAAGTTTTTGTAAAACAACCCCCTGGTTTTGAAAATCATAAATTTCCCGACCACGTTTTCAAACTCAAGAAAGCGCTATACGGCCTCAAACAAGCCCCTAGAGCTTGGTATGAACGCCTAAGCAATTTTTTGCTAGATAAAGGTTTTTCAAACGGGAAAATTGACACTACACTGTTTATCAAAAGTTTTCAAAACACTATTCTTTTGGTGCAAATTTATATAGATGATATCATATTCGGTTCTACTAATGAAAATCTCTGCCAAGATTTTGCTAAGTGTATGCAGAACGAATTTGAGATGAGCATGATGGGGGAGCTCACCTACTTCCTTGGATTGCAAGTCAAACAAACTTCGCAAGGAACTTTCATCAGTCAGTCAAATAAACAAAGGATATGCTGAAAAAGTTTGATCTTGACAACGTCAAACCAATCAGCACCCCTATGGCTACATCGACCAAGATGGAACCTGTTGAAAGCGGCAAACCGGTTGACCAACGTAAGTATCGAGGTATGATTGGTAGTTTACTTTATTTAACTGCTAGTCGTCCCGATATCATGTTTAGTGTTTGTCTGTGTGCTCGATATCAAGCTAGTCCTAAGGAATCACACGTGTCCGCTGTTAAGCGTATCTTTCGATACCTTAAGGGTACTGTTACAGTGGGCTTATGGTATCCCAAATCCACATCCTTTGACCTTATTGATTATTCGGATGCTGATTTCGCAGGATGCAAAGTCGACTGTAAAAGTACAAGCGGCACGTGTCATTTATTTGGCAAGGCTCTAGTCTTTTGGTTTAGCAAGAAGCAGAATTCCGTCACACTATCCACAACAGAAGCTGAATATATCGCAGCTGGTCATTGTTGTGCACAAATTCTGTGGATTAAGCAAACCCTTGAAGACTACAATCTTTCTTTCAAGCACATTCCTATATTCTGTGATAACACTAGTGCTATAAACCTCACCAAGAACCCTATATGTCATTTACGCACGAAACACATTGAAATACGTCACCACTTTTTGCGTGATCACCAGCAAAATGGCAATATAAACTTAGAATTTATTGGCACTAGTCATCAGCTAGCAGATTTCTTTACTAAACCACTATCCGAAGAGCGTTTCAACTTTTTGTGTCGTGAACTCGAAATTTTGGATGAAGCTGTTATTCATTAAAGTAACCTGCGTAAATATCGATTATGTCTTGGTTCTTTACAATAAATTTGTTATGAGTACAAGCCGAAAGGGTCCTTCTGACAACAATGCGTAAAAGCCTAAGCGACACGGTGTACTAGTCCTCAAGACTACCTCTAGTTGGGATCCGGCCCCTGCAGCTACCCCATGGCAGGTTCACCGTAATGAATTGGGTCATAACTCCTTGTTTATTACATGGTATAGCTTGATTTATAACTTGCTCAAATCAAATTTTCGAACTTCAATTTTTTTAGCTTTAACTCTCTACTTGCATCTCTTAATCTTGCATATTCACTCTTCATTTCAATCTATTATTAGTTTCAAATCCTTTTAGCCTATTTTCTATTCTGGCCCTATAATTCGGAATTCGGGCCGAACTCTGCCTAACACAGAGTTCGGGCCGAATTCGGTCTGGTCCTTTCAGAATCGCAAGTGGGCTCAGTCGCTGATGTAAAGTTGATCCAATGGTCCAGATTTGTTTCGACCATTCGAACCCCTAATATTCTAACCGGGTTCTCCCTCTCTCTCTCTCCTCCATTGCCACCTTCCAAACTTCTCTAAACACTTCCCTTTCAAACCCTAACCCTAGTTCTTCCATTCTAGTGCATATCTCTTCTCCAAATTCAAGGAGAGGGTTTCTTGCACCATTCTCTTCCATCCCTTATCAAACTTTTGAGGTATAATTTTACTATTCTCTCCATCTCAATTTCTTATATTTTCTTTATTATTCACGGCTCCCAAGTTGTTTAATAGAGGAAAGAGGCTTCGAACCGAGGGTGCGTCCTCTTCGAATCCTCCTCGTCGTGTTGAACAACCCATTGAACAACCTATTCAACAACCCATTCATCCGTTGTTCAATCCACCTTGTCCTATTGACCCCAACACGTATGATGACCGAATATTTGTGTCACTAGACGCTTCCAACGAAAGGTTTAGTGATTTTCGATCACGTCCAGTATATGCAGGTCATCCTGTTAACTTCACTATATTTTTACAATATGATTCACTATTCCATGATTTATGTCTTGATGAACTTGTCATTACAAATTCAGTTATCTATCTCAATGCCATTCAAATGTTTTATTGCAATCTTACTCATGATGATACACGTTTATATTCACGTGTTGCAGGCATTGACATTTTCTTTGATAATTTTGACTTGGCCGAATACCTAAAAATTCTGGAGCCCAACTCATGGGAGAAACTTGTCGAAGCTCGCAAGTTTCAATTCCCCGATGGGTCATCCCTAGAAAGCTTCAAGGACGATTTGTGTACACCTAACACACGTCCACGCAAGCTTCATGCCAAATATCTCAATCCTTATTTCTATGAACTTCATCGCATTGTCTTCAACAATATTCTGCCCAAAGCAGGATCTACTGATGAGGTTACATATTTTGAGATCTTTGCCTTGTATCATCTTCATTTTCATGTTTCATTTAATCTTCCACATACCATGATGGACTGGATGATTAATGCTAGGAAGAAGTCCAGGTCCTTGGTCTATGCTCTCTATCTTCCTATGATTTTTCGTGTTTTTCATGTTTCCTTTGATGAGTGTTAGTTCCTGCCTGCCTCGGCCTTCTTATCCAAGGCACGGCGGCTTCAGGCAGCTGTCGGTACTCCTGCTGAGTCTGAGCACTCTGATGCTCAAGCTGACGCACCTGCTCTTAGACAGGATACGCCTCCTCCTCCTGCTACTCTCGAGTCGATTCAGACTATGCTTCGTGATCGGTTCACTTTAGAGGATGATCGCTGGACCCAGCTTGACTACCGTACCACCCTGCAGATGAGTGCCATCAGCAACTCACTGCATGACATTCGGTACTCTATGTCTCGTCATCCTTCCATGCCTATCCCTATGGAGCGGGACCCTGCTCGCGATGGATACCGTATCGATGACCCTTGGGTCATACGCTATCTGGATCCGGATGCGGCTTTCGTGGACCCTCGTCACTCATTCACTGATCCTTCTGACGACACTGGACCTTCACGAGCTCCGTGATGGATGTGGTCTCCTACTTGCTGCTACTGCTGAGGATCTTATGTTTACTTTTTCTGCACTATGGATTTATAGTTTATGTAGTTGATCTTTATTGTATTGGACTTATTTATGTTTTATGACTCTTGAGACACTTGATGCAGTTTTATTTTGGTGTGCTTGCTAGTTATTTCAATTCTCTCGAAAGTTGTGTTTGATAAATGACAAAGGGAGAGAATTATTTGGATTCACATTATCATCATATCATATTGTATTTTTTATCTGTATTGTTTTTGGGAAAGCTTGTATTTATCAGGACATTACATCAAAGCAATGTGTACGGGGGAGCTATTGCTAGTTCCGCACTGATTGCGGGGGAGCTACTGTTTTTTATGTGTCCAGGTATGAACATTGAATATACAAATATTATTTTGTCAATTATCAATATGGGGGAGATTGTTGACACAAAATTACAGTCAACCAAATATTGATAAAATTGACAATATGATACTTGTCATAATTCAATATGACACATCAAGACTGAACTCAGTACAAGACGGACTACGGCTCGTACCTACAGCGTACTTTGTTTCGAGTCTGTATTTTATATTTTTTTTGAGTCTAGATAAATGTAAACTGAGTTGCACTGAGCAATTTGGGCCTTTACCTATGCCTATACCTTAACCCAAAAGCTCCACCAAACCAAATTAGCCCATAAATCCCAATGGACCAATTCTGTCTTCTGGAGACAGAGTTCGGGCCGAATTGTGCCTCCACACAGAGTTCGGGCTGAATTTTGTCCCCTAAATTATAGGACCCTAATTTTTAGGGTTTACTGTATGCTAGTTGTCTAACGGCAACAAATTTGAATTCTTGACCCAGAATTCTGTCTATCCAGAACCCTATAAATAGGCCTTGAGTTCTCACTTTTCAAATCATCCAATCTTTTCTTCTCTTCTCTCCAAGGCCTTATACAAGCCTTACACTTCTCATCTACTAGCCACAAGCTCCCTAAGCCTCAAAGTGCTCAGTGCTCTTCAGTTAGGAGTTTGTGCAAGAGTTCAAAAAGTAGCTTGGAAAATTCCAAGCATCGCCACTGCGATCTCTGTAAGAAGTTGACGTGCTCTTCTGAAGAAAAGGCACGGGGTGTAACTACTATTTCACAAATAGTGGATTTAATCCTGAGCTAAAGTTCTCAGGCCTGGACTAGTCCTCCACGAGGGAAACCAGGTTAAAATCGGCTGTGTTTGCGTATGCTTTCTCGTTCTTTATTATTTCCGCATTTACTCTGATTATTTATTTTTGGTGAAAGAGTTTATTTTTTAATTAGATATTTTGGTCATAAACTCTATTCACCCCCCTCTAGAGTTGTCTATTTGTTTTTCATACCTTTCTATTCTTGTACTTCAGCTGTAAAATTAAAATTCTTAAATATTTATTTATGTGTATATTACTGCAACACCTAGGGCCGTGTTCGGTACTTTGCGTTCGAATCACATTCGGGTGTCGATGGACGTTAGCGCCATCGGGTATCGATACTAGATATTCACATTTACGTTACTGCGATAATTCATTGCAGGGTACACTCTGACCCTAGGACATGTTCATGTGACACTATATTACTGATGGATCCCATACTTGATTACATTTTATTATACGAAAATCCGAGTCTGATTCTAGGATGATGGCATTGATTGCATGCATTGTTACTTTTCTATTATGACTCGTTGTCCTAGTTAGAGGTTCTGGCCGAATGACTCGTGGATATGATTCGTGAAGTCACATGGGCGGGGAGAACATATACCATGCGCTTGGGCTACTTTCCCTCATAGTATGCCGTTGTCTTATTCCAGAGCTTCGGGGATTTCGTAGTTTGCCACAGCTTCCTTTGGACCGTGGGGTATTCATAATTTGCCGGAGTGTCTATCAGGTCTCCGGTGTACACCGTGACAGCCCGCGTGTTCGAGTGATGTTTCTTAAATTGGATTAGCATTCTAGTTGGTTATGTTAGATTCATCCCCTTTATCAGTCTTACTACACTTTATTTCTTATTCATTATTGTTGTACACATGGCCTATATATTATGTACCTCGTTGTGTCCCTCTGAGGACCTGGTTTTCTTTCAGGCTGGCTAAGTAGGTTTTGTTGAGCTGCTTGCGGGATTGTTGATGGTATTCATTTCATTATAGGTATTCAATCATTCAGAGTTATATGTTTCATTTACTGTTATTTGAATCTGCTTAGTAGCTTAGTATTTATAGACTCATATTATCTTTTCGAGTCTATTCTGACATGTATTCTTATTGGGCTGCAGACTAGTATTCATATTTTCCTTTCTCACATTTTTATTACTTGGATTGAGATATATAGTTGATTTAGTGATAGATACACCACTTCGAACAACTTATACGTATTCTAGTCGGACTAGAGTCTGGTTAAATATGTAGCTGGCCAATGCCACATGGCTCGGTCCCGCATATTTTGGGATTGGGGCGTGACACTACGCACATGGCACTTGTGTGCCATCCAAATGAGCTCCCGCATACTATTATTTTATCAATAATCATGATGACTAAAAATGTAGTCATTATCTTTCCAAGTCCAAACCTAACCCAATCACCCAACCCAAGTGCATGTGACCCTCTTCTTTTATTGCTATTATTCCTAATATTCCTATTTTATTCTATTAATTAGGTTAGAAAGAGGGTTTATTGTATACATGCATATATATATGTATATATATCATTAGAGCGTGTATATGTATATATATATATATATGTATATATATATATATATATATATATATATATATATATATATATATATATATATATATATATACTGTAGAAGATAAAAATTGCTACAAAGAACATATTGCGTTGGATAAATGGCGCCCAGAAGTTAAATAGCGCTCAGAATCAAATAACGCTCAGGAATTAATGGCGCTCAGAAGAATGTCGTTGGATGCCACGTGGTAAGCTTTCTCGAGAAGCTAAAATAGTTGTCATAATGACTGACAAACACGTCAGTCGAGGATAATCCATTAGAACCCCGAGCACGTGGCGCTCGAGAAGATTGTGTCAGATTCTATCATAATGACTGACAGCTGCCTCGTGCTATTTATCGTTTGGCGCGAGGCAGTCAATTCCTACAGATTTAATATATTAAGCAGAGGGTGCTAATCATCAAATTGTGCCAGGCACTAGTTGTGAGTTAGCGCCAATTGATCAAATCATCCAGTAGCAGGAAGAGATGTGGCGCGCATGCCAGTAATCTCAAAGAACGTATATGTGACACTGCCCACGACCAAGCGCATCTCGCTCACAGAATGCCATGTCTCTCAAGCAGTTAAACTAACTGCTCGTGCCAATGGATGATGGTGCGCCAATTGCTAGTGTGCGCCAATCAGGATAAATGTTTGACATTTATCTCTAAACTCTACAAATAGAGTTCTAAATCACATATCAAGCATCACTAAAGATTATAATCTCCTGAGCAAATTGCTGCAGCACTCTCGAAAGGCTTTCTTCTTCGATATTGCATCGTCCAAGGGATAAAGTGGTCATCTTCTGATCAGATTCCTATAGTTGTACTTCTCCATAATCAAATTATACTCTTGTACTTTTTTTTTCTTAGTTTGTATTTAAACTTTTGTTTCTGCAAACAAAATGACGACTCTGCTGGGGACGACATTGTCCTCTGACGAGAAAGTGACAACTAAATGTGATGTTGCGTCGGCCGGCACGACACAGAAGACTTTGGTTGTGAAAGTCGACCAAACTGCCTACAAAGCCCCGATTGGCGCAGGGGGTGCCAAGCGCTCATCTGTTGCTGCTGTCTCCAAAGACAGGAAGACTCGCACCATTTGGACTCCAAAGTCCTCTAGTGTGCCAACCATAGCTCCTACGCAAAGCAAGGGGAAGTGCACTGTGGCCATTCCCTATTCTTCTCCAGTTCTAAACTTGGTAGAGGATGCACCAACTACTGCCTCTGTGCCAATCAAAGGACAACGCCATATGGCTATCTCTCTTTCCCCCCAACATGCGCCAACTACTGTCTCGGTGCCAAACAAAGGGAAGCGCCCTATGGCCTCTCCTTATCCTTCCCCAGTCCTGGACTTAGTGGAAAATGCATCTGGTTGCGCCTCTTGTGCCAATTAATACAAGAACACTTCAGAGTAGAAACTCTACTATTCTTGGCAGAGAAAATCAAATGGATAGAAAATAGACTCTACTCGAAGCCCACTTCCTGCTACCATCTGTGCCACGCCAAACGCACTGGAATAGGGTACATAAGGCAGCATGCCATCCTAGCCACTCCTCATCAAGCTGGCCAGCACCAATCAAGACAAAGCCAGGATCTTCCTACCTTACACATATCAAGGTTAAAGCCGAAAAAAACTGATGCTGTCTCAGACAGACAAGCAAGCGGCACATGATTCTGACATGCACACTCACTTTAACCCGTACGAACAGCACCAACTTCTTCAAGTCATATGATGCATCAGGCATAATCTGTGCCACCTACCAAGTTGCGCACAGTGAAGACTTCTTGGATAAAGAATCCTCTCATCTATGCCAATGAACTCAGTACTTCTCTGTACCCACAGGGGACACATCATCTCAAGAACAGGAACCATGTTCATAACATAATCAAGGAATATGTGTCTTTGACTTCTCCTTATCCTGACACTGTAACTGATCTCCGCGATCTTCTTATACAAAAATAGAAGATTAAAGGACCATCTCACACACCTGTATCTCCACATCAGGAGCTTTACTGTAATCGGCACCATGAGATAGTAATCAAATGTTTCTGTCAATCAGCAAAACGGTCTATCTTTGACCGCTTAAGTTACGATCGGACTCCTAAAATGATTATGGTCAAGAAAGATGAACTGCTTTATGCTTTGGTCAATATAACGTCTCGAAGTACTGGGGGGAAAACGTCCAAGACATAACGCATCCCACAATCCTAGTCAACAGTACCTTGATCGAATTCATAACTCCGACGAAGGAGTCAACCAAAACACAAGATCAAGAGGCCGATATCTCCTCGATCATGAATCTTCCTAGTCCTCATCTTGGAGATGTCTTCGGTCAAAGGAATCTTCCTGAGTCCAACCGAGACTTCCTTGGTCAAAGGAATCTTTCCACTCCTCATCTTGGGATAGTTCATTGTATGACTTCGATGTCGATAGCGAGGATCTGATCGGACTATCTTATCCACTAGTTCATCATCGGTAGCTAAAGAAGCGACTGCCTACATCACTAATAAAGAACAAGATGCTTCCAGCTGCGCCAGCCAGGAGCAGCGGATCGCTACTTTAGAGGCCAACTTAAAAACTATGGCTGAAATGGTTATAAGTATGCATGCTGTTATAGAAGCCTGAAAAGTACACTCAGTACCATAAACTACTCATAAGAAGCACCAACATTCAGATCATCAATTGGCGCAAGCCATCAGATGGAGCCAGACATCAAAAGGCGCTATTCATTAACTGGCGCTACCCGCTATATGGCCATCTTCTCGAAGAAGCTAAACACTTATCATCATAAATGACAGCACGTCAATCGAGAAAAATTTGTTCGAATCTTGAGCACGTGGCGCTCGGGAAGATTTGGTCAGACATGTCAGATCTGCCATAAATGAACAACAACTGTCTCGCCATCTACAGGTGGCACAAGATGCTCATTAGTATCATATCAGTCAGTGGCGCCACTGAACAAGTAGCGCCTGGCGCTATCCAGCAATGGGTGCTATTTGATCAAATCATCCTGAAGAGTTAGATAACGTGGCACACAAGCCACTAATCTCGAGGAACGTGTCTGTGACACTACCCATAACCAAGCGGATATCAATCACAGCATGCCACGGGTCCAAGCAGTTAAATGAACCGTTCGCGCCAACGAGTGAATGGCGCCACCCAACAATGTGCGCCAATCAGGATAACTACTTAATAATTATCTCTAGAACTCTATAGATAGAGTTTCAAATCACTTTCGAATGACTAATGATCATAATCTCCTAAGTACTTGCTGTAGCACTCTCCAAAGGTAATCTTCTTCGACATCGCATCGTCCAAAGGATAAAGTGATCACCTTCTGATCAGATTCCTATAGTTATACTTCTCCAGAAATCAATTGTACTCTTGTACTCTTTTTTTAGTTTGTAGTCAAACTTTTGGGTTTTGAAAACAAAATGTCGACTCTGCTGGGGACGACTTTCTCCTCTGATAAAAAAGTGAACTCAATGTGGTGTTGCGTTGGTTGGCACGATGCAGAAGACTTTGGTCGTGCAAGTCGAACAAAAAGCCTACGAAGCTATGATTTGCGCAGGGGGTGCCAAGTGCACCACTGTTGCTGCCAAAAATAGGGTACACACTGTCTAGACTCCAAAGTCTTCCAGTGCACCAATCATGACTGCTACATCTAGCTTAAAGAAAAACTCTGTAGCTACTTCCTCTTCCTCACCAATTCTGAAATTGGTAGAGAATGCTCAAGCCACTGTCCTGGCGCCAACTATAGGACAGCGCCACATGGCCATTTCTTCTTCTTCCTCAGTTCCAAACTCGGTGGAGGGTGCGCAAATTACTGCACAGGTGCCAACTAAAGGACAGTGCCTCATAGCCACTTCTTCTTACTTACAAATTCTGAAATTGGTAGAGGGTGCGCTAGTCACTGCCCAGGCGCCAATCAGGGGACAATGTCGCATGGCCAATCCTTCTTCCTCTCCAGTTCTAAACTTGGTGGAGAAGATAATCACTATTGTCCCTATACAGAATAAAAAAAAGTACCCTATGTCCTCTCCTTATCATTCCCCAGTCGTGGACTCGGTGTGCATCTGATTGTGCCTCTATGCCAGTCACTGCAAGAACGCTCCTGAGTAAAAGGTCTACTTCTCTTGGCAAACACAATCAAACCAATGCTAAAAAACTAGACTATGCTCGAGGTCCATTTTCTACTGCACACCTACGCTGCGCCAAACGCGCTGGAAGGTGGCATAAAATAACAAGTCATCCTGCCCACTCCTTATAGTCAGCACCAATCAAATCAGAGCCAAGATCTTCCTACCGTGCACATTTCAAGAACAAAGTAGGGTAAATTAAGGGTGTCTCAGACAGACAGTCAGGTGGCGCACAACCCTGACAAGCTCACCTAACTTAACCAATACAGAACAATATTAAGCACACATCAAGAACAATCTGCGCCACCTACTAAGTTACGCACAGAAAGAGTTTCTCAAATCAAGAATCCTCTCACCTATGCCAATGAAGTCAGTACCTCTTTGCACACACAGGGAACAGGGCACCTCAAGAACCAGAATCATCTTTCTAACATCATTAAGGAATATGTTCCTCCGACTTCTCCTTATCCTGTTATTGTAACATATCTTCGCGAACTTTTTGTACAAAAATGAAAGATCGTAGGACTGCTCGTCCATCTGTAACTCTGCATCAGAAACATCACTGTAATCACCACCACGAAGTAGTGATCAAATATTGTTGCCAGTCAGCTAAACGGTCCGTCTTTGACCGTTTGAACTATACTCGGACTCCTAAATTTGTGATGGTGGACGAAGATAAACTGTTGTATGCTTCAGTCAACATGGCATCTCGAAGCACTAAGGGTAGAAAATGTCCAAGATATAATGCAGCACGCAACCCTAGTCAACAGTACCTTGATTGGATCTGGGACTCCGACGAAGGAGTCTACCAAAATACCAGATTAAGAAGCCGAGAAACAATCGGTCAAAGGAATCTTCCTTCTGACTAAGAAAAAATCGGTCAAAGGAATCTTTCTTCCGACCAAGAAACAATCGGTCAAAGGAATCTTCCTGATTCTGATCAGGATTTCCTTGATCAAGGGAACCTTTCCACTCTTCATCCTGGGGGTGGTGCATTGCATGACTTCGATGCCGATAGTGAAAGCTCTGAATGGACCATCTTATCCACCAGCTCTTCTTCGGTGGCCAGAGAAGTGAATGCCTATGTCACCAACAAAGAACAAGATGCATCCAGCTCTGGTCGTCAGGAGCAGAGGATTACCGCTTTAAAGGCCAACTTGAAGAATATGGCCAAAATGATAGCAAGTATGCATGTTGTGATCGTGGCACAACATACTGTTCTGCCGGTTGTGCATCTGATTCCATCCCAAGAACAAATAGCAGCATCTGCCCCTGCTAATACTGATCTAGAGGTACAGTCTCCTCACAATGCTACCATGCCAGCACCAAGTCATTCTGGTGCTGGGGGTGGTGCTTATCATGCAGTCCCGTCTCCTAACACATCAATTCAGTCTACCACTTTCTAAGCATCAGGGGACATTATTGAGGCAGTAAAGCTTCTGCGCACTCAATTTGAAGCTTTCAAACAGAAGGACATTCTACAGAAGCTTGGAATTAAACAACCCTACCCTATAGAGTGGAAGGAAGTTAAGTTTCCACCTAAATATAAGCCACCAACCATCATGCTGTTTGACGGTAGTTCATCTCCAAGTTAGTGCCTCAATCATTTTGAGGTGATGACTGATCAGCTCTAGCAGAACGATGCTCTACTTACTAGAGTATTTATTGGATGCTTAGCGGGTACAGCCTATGACTGGTATCGTAGCTTCTAGATGGTTGTAAAACATCTTTTGCAGGATTTAAGCAGATGTTCCTGGAATAATTCTCTGTGGGAACAAATGACATGACCATGTCGGCCCTTATCAAAATCAAGCAATGGCATAATAAAATCACTGAATGTTTCATTAAGTGATTCTATCGAAAGGCACTCAAAATGCCTTTGGGTACTCCAGATACACTGACTATAGATACTTGCAAATCAAACTTGTTACCTACAGTCAGCATGTGGACTCGACCCACGTAATTTCAAGGCTGTGCCTCCTTTATAGTAAATGTCGGGACAGCCGAAGACAGTACTGACAAGTTTAAACAACTAGGCATCCAGATACCTAATCTTGACAAAGATGAACATCTCAACAACGGTGATCGTCAGAACAACCGCAAGGACAAGGAAGCATTAGCCAACATTGTAAAAGGCAAAGAAGCTTTGGCGGTTAACGTGGGTCAGTCAATAACTACTACAATGACACCTCCATAGAGAGCACAACATCCTAAGGAGGAATATTCCTTTGATGAGGATGACAGCATGAGCATATTTGATTGTCTGATCAAAAGCAACTAGCTTCAACTACCTGAAGCAAAACGACTAGATAAAGTAGGTAAAACTGACAATCCTAAATGTTGTGTGTATCACAGGTTCATAGGACACCCGACTTGTCACTACCACTTTTTAGCCTTGAGTGTATTTTGGTCATTTGTGAATTATTTGATTTTATTTAAAAATTTTATTATTTAATTAATTGATAATTTTTATGCTAGCCCTTAACCTAGTTTTGACCTAATATAAGGGTTAGTTATTAACATAGAGGCTAAGTTAGAAGATGTTAACTTTATGGCTAAGATTAGAAATATCTAGATATTTAGTTAAGTTAGATATTTTAGCTTGAGGGTTGAATATACACATGGGCCTTTATTAAGCGACTTAGAAACGTACCAAAAGGGAAGCCCACTGCTACCTAATAAATCAAAACTCTAACCCTAATGCCTACATGGCCGGCCAAGAGAGGCACACCCCCCATATAATATCTCTTCATTAATGCTTGCCTCTTCTCATTTTACATTAAGCCTAGTTTAGTGTTCTTCACCAAATCTTCACCATTCATCCAAATTACCCCCAAATTGAACCTAATCCTTTGCATTGGGATCCCTTGCTATTGGAGAAGGACTTGGAGGCTAGCTAGCTAAGGTTTGGAGCTCACTTGGCCATAACACTTGGAGGAGGACACCTTCCTTTAGAGTTATTCTTAAGATTTGCTTCTAATAGGTAAATGCCCTAAATCCTATTAAATTTCTATTTTCTTTTCATAGATGCATCCATCTAGGTGTCCCCAAGCTGTAGGTGTAGTTTGGTAGGAAATGGAATTGGTTTGGTATCCGTATCGGACACGTATCAGTGACTATGCCTATGTGTTTGGCAAAATACCTCAAAGAGGTTTTTATTCGTATTTTTGAAATATATTTGAACATATTTCTAGGTTTACATGTGACATTTAATTTCGTGTCTGACTGAGTTAATTTTTGTGCTGTGTCTGTGTCCAAAATGGACACGAACCGACAGTACGAGACTCGGTTCACTGTCCTGCTGCCATAGTGCTCGTCCGAACTGTACAGGCAACGTGGCGGCCTGCCACTTGGTCAAAGGGTCGGGACAGTGACTGACATGTCACCTCCAAGCCACTCTTGACCTCGTGTCGTGTCGGACATGAATTCTTTCGTGCACGGGTTTTGCACTGAACTGCACAGTTGGGTTTTCACTCCCTGATACACACACACACGCGCGACTCGACGCACGTTAGACACGATACAGACACCTAGACACGTTCACCTAGACCTAGTCTAAGTATGGACACGACCATGTGTCATCCTGTGGGTTGTATCGTGTCCACTTCTTCATGAACTGGCCGCACGAGGCTGCCTGTGTGCATGTTTAGGTTTCAGTAATTAAATCATGTTAGGACACCTCGTATCCAGTTTTATGGACATGAGAAGACCCCTTGGATATGAATACATGTTCAAAAATCACTGTCACATATTAATTTGATGTTAATTCAGGTTTTCACTTATGATTTTGGTTTTTTGTATTCGAGTTGCATAATTTTGATACTGAACAGTGTTCGAATGGGATTTTTAATGTTTTAAATGAATTTAAATATCAAATTATCATGTTAATCATATGATGTATAATATGTAGTAATATTTGGGATTACATTGGTTTGGGTTTTGTTCAGTTTCTTTATTCGAGCTCATTTTAAATGTATGTTAATATGTTCATATAACTGAACAGTGATGTTAATGATTTTGATGATTGATGGGTTAATATACTTTCTGAAAAGCCTGAGAATGTTTACCACAAACTACCATGCTTACATTAGCCCATTACTTGCTGTCACCTATGAACAAAACTGAACCCTCTTATGTACACTATACTATATGCCATGTACATATTATACTAGTATGTATTGATACAAAACTGAACCTATATAAAACCCCTTGCCTGTAACACATTACACCCTATCACTATACTGTTGCACTCTTGTTAACATACACCCTATCACTATACTGCCACAACCTTGTACACACACAAAACTATATATGACTTACCTTATATATATACATGTATATATGATAATGTATTGATAATGAGAATGATGATACCAATGTAGGCACATATGTTGTATATAGAGTGATGCTTGTGTTAGGCAATAGCCTATAGATATGATATATCTAGTATCTTAGTATATTGACTTGTGTGGTTCGTTTTGGCTTGGTAATGTGTTTGATTGCTAGTATAGGCTTGGTTAGGCCTAGAATGACTGGTTAGACTGGGATTAAACCTAGAATAGCTTGGTTAACCTAGTTTGACTTTATAAGTTGACCAGAGTTGACCAAGAGTTGAATTTAGTTTAGAATGACTTAGAAATCATATAAAATGCATTGTAAAGTTCAATATTACCATTCTGGACATATTTTGACCTGTGTTGCTCTAAATAGGACTTATCTACTCTGTCTGGACATCTATACTTACCAGATACTCAGGATATCAGGCGAATACATTCTCTGACTATTTCATACTTGCTAGAACTTATATTCTTGCTCTAGATTACTTTACTTGATGCTGTCACATTGGTAACACGGATTGGTGCTATATGAATCTTTTCATGAGATGTTATCCCCCTCGGGAGTATTGGATACTTCAAGTCATGTGTTTTTCACTTACATCATGTATCTCTATGCTTTAACTATTCATGTATACTCATGTGATTCATGTACTCTCATGTTCACAGCGCCCTTATGAATCAATTTCACGTGCTCTTATTTATGAGGCAGTAAAATCATGAATCTTAACATAACTTGTCTCAATCCTTGTGTATTGATTGGGGATGGGGGAGTAGAAATAGTCATGTGAATAATTCTAAAGTAGTGTAACCATGAATCAACTCTATAGTATAGCCATAAATCATATCCAGTTGTTCACATATCTATCTTGTACTCTAAGTTACTAGTCACTAATAGTTATTTACTTATAGTAGATATTTTCATTATAGTCATCTCTTTTACTTTATGTACATTCTTTCATTATTCATGTATCTTACTCTATTGCATGCTTTATATTTTTTGACATAATATGAACTACATGAGATATATTATGCTCGTTCCTATCCTGACTGGACCTGTTATATATTACAGATGATGAGGACGAGGTATTTTTTACCACTTCCTATGAAGCAGCCTTAGACGACACCTGCGATCTGGATCTCCAGCAGGATCCAATAGCAGTAGAGGATGATACCCCCATAGTTTAGGTTTGCTAGCTTAGACTTTATCTTATTTCTGTTGTCTTATCTCATTTGGATACTTTATTGTATATATTTAGGATCTTGTGCTATTTGGGATGTTTTTGGAGATGTTATTTTAGACACTTATGAAGAACAGTTTGGCAACTCTAGAGGGGGGGTGAATAGAGTTTATATAAAATAACCAATTAAAATTTAACTCTTTCACTAACAATGAATAATCAGAGTAGAATACGGAATATAAAAGAGAAACAAGAGAGCATACGCAAACACGGCGATTTTAACCTGGTTTCCCTCGTGGAGGACTAGTCCAGGCCTGAGAACTCTAGCTCAGGATTAAATCCACTATTTGTGAAATAGTAGTTACAACCCGTGCCTTTACTTCAGAAGAGCACGTCAACTTCTTACAGAGAATCGCAGTGGCGATTTGCTTGGAATTGTCCAAGCGACTTCTTCACTCTTGCACAAGATTCCTAACTGAGAGATGCTGAGCACTCGAGACTTAGGAGGCTTGTGGCTAGTAGATGGGAAGGGTATGGCTTATTGAGCTTGTAGGAGAGAAGAGAAGAGAAGATTGAGTGAATGAAAATGAGAGAATTCATGCCCTATTTATACTGATTTTTGAGGCAGAATTCGGCCAGAATTCGGTTAGGGAAATTCAAAAATTTGGCCGTTGGACAGCTAGCAATCCAGCTAACCCTAAAATTAGGGTTCCTGATTTTTAGGAGACAGAGTTCGGCCCGAACTCTGTGTGGAGGCAGAGTTCGGCCCGAACTCTGTCTCCAGAGCACAGAGTGGAACAAAAGGGACTTGTGGGCAATTTTGTTTTGGTGGAGCTTTGGGATTTTGGGTAGGCTTATAAACTAAGTTCCAAGAGCTCAGCATTACTCAGAGTACATACTTCTAGACTCAATAAAATGCAAAAGTACAGACTCGAAAATACACTGAGATCGGAAGCTGAGCCGTCGTTTGTCCTGAACTGAATGCAGACGTCGTGTGTCGTATTGATTTTATACAGATATTATTTAGTCAATGTAGTCAATATCTGGTTGACTGTGAGTTTGTGTCAACAATCTCCCCCATATTGATAATTGACAAAATAATAAATGTATATTTCAATATTCATACCTGGACACAGATCACTATAACACAGCTCCCCCATAAACAGAGCCGAGCTAGAAACAGATAGCTCCCCCGTAATCAGCGAACAGTGACGAGCTAGAACTCAGATAGCTCCCCCGTAAAAGATGCATAGAACCTGTGGCCTGATAAATAATATTTTCCCAAAAGCACAACAAGCACCGACAGATATCCAAAAAGGCACACAGGCACACATACATTATTTCTCCACCTTTTGTCAGTTAACAATATGACGACGCATAGAAACTGTATATTTAAAAACATGTAAAGAGCAGTATAAACAATGAATAGGAGGCCAACCACACCAGGCAGAGAAGAAACAGTATAATGCTAATAAAATAAGTCACTGAAATAAAACTACGAATGAAAAATATAAAGTGTCATCCACCAACCAAAATGTCAAGCACATCATCAAAGTAAGACATAAATTCAGTACAGTAATCCATAATAACTGAAATAACTAAAGCAACTAGGAAACTACGATCATCAGCAGCGGTAACATCAAATAAGCCAATCTCCGTCACGGAGCACGAGAGGGTCCTGGAACATCTGAAGGACCAGGGAAGGAGCGACGAGGGTCCACAAAAGCATCATCCGGATCCATATACCTCATGACCCACGGATCGTCTATGCGATGACCCGCGCGATCTGGATCCCGCACAATAGGCACATGCAAATCAGGATGACGAGCAAGCGAGTACCGCATATCATGCAGAGAGTTCCCAAGGGCACTGATCTGCAAGGTGGTACGGTAATCCAGCTGCGTCCAGCGATCATCCTCAATAGCAAATCGATCGCGAAGCATAGTCTGAATAGACTCCAGGGTGGCAGGAGGAAGAGGGGCATCCTGACCGAGTGGAGGAGCGTCAGGCTCCTCATCAGCGGAGTGCTCAGATGACTCGAGAGAGGCCGCGACAGGCTGAAGGCGTCGCGCCTTGGATAGAAAAGCAGGTGCAGGCATAAATGGACAATCATGGATTGGAATGATGAAAGCACGAAAGACTAAAGGAAGATACAGAGGATAAACCAATGCTCTTGGTTTCTTCCGACAGGAGATCATCCAATCCATCATAGTCCGTGGAAAGTTGAATGGAATACGATAGTGGAGATGGTATAAGGCAGAAATCTCAAGATAAGTGACTTCATCAGTAGAGCCTGCCTTGGGCAAGATAGAATTAAACACGATGCGATGAAGTTCATAGAAGTAAGGAGTCAGGTGTTTGGCCTTCAGCTTGCGAGGACTTACGTTAGGAGCACATAAATCCTCCTTGAAACCTTCAAGGGAAGTACCGTCAACAAATTGGAGTTGACGTGCCTCCACAAGCTTGTCCCATACATCAAGATCCGGGAGAGCAAGAAAATCTCCCAACTCAGAATCAGTGAATGCAATGTCAATGCCAGCT
Source organism: Iris pallida (assembly GCA_029216955.1). Classification (NCBI taxonomy): domain Eukaryota; kingdom Viridiplantae; phylum Streptophyta; class Magnoliopsida; order Asparagales; family Iridaceae; genus Iris; species Iris pallida. The sequence continues at coordinate 14,715,097 of JANAVB010022800.1, forward strand.
ACCCGTGAATAGATGCGGGTTGCATCATGAGTCATATTACAATAGAATTGTTGAATTGCACTATTGTAAATAACAGAATTTGAAGCAACAAGTTCGTCCAAGCAAAGATCACGGAATAAAGACTCATATTGAGCAAAAATAGAGAAGTTGACCGGATGACCCCCAAACACAGGACGAGTTCTAAAATCGCTAAACCATTCATTGGAGGCTTCTAGCGATACGAATAAGCGATCGTCGTAAGTGTTAGGGTCATTGGGATGAGGCGGATTGAACAACGGATGTATGGGTTGTTGTTCATCAACTTGTTCAACCGGAGGAGGAGGAACCGATGAGGAAGCACCCTCATTGCGATTCCTTCTCATTCTTTTGAACAAACGAGATGCCATTGTCAAGAAAATATGAGAACTTGGAAATGATAGGAAGAGAAAGATATACCTGAAAAGAGTACCAAACAGTCGAAGAGAATGTTGCAAAACCCCTTTTCCTTGAGTTTGAGAAGAAATAGAGCTCTCTAGGTCAAGAACTAGGGTTAGGGTTTGGAAGGAAAGAGGTGAAAGAGGTGGAGAAGAAGGAAACAATGGGAGGAGAGAGAGGAATCCCGAAAAAAAAATAGGTCTTTAGTCTTATGGTCGGGTGAAATATTGACCATAGGATTAGAAAAGATCCAACGGTGGAGCCAGATCCCGATTCTGGAACTTAGGTACCGAACTCGGCCCGAACTCTTATAGGGGCAGAGTTCGGCCCGAGTTCTGGTTCAATAGTCCAGAACTGAAAATAGGCAAAAGTCAGGAAGAAAATGTTTAATAAATAAACAAAATGATAGTCGGGGAAAACAAAGAGTGTTGAATACAAATAAGAGGTATACAGAAAGTAGAATGAACTTTTAGAAAATGTCAATTAGGCAATATTAAATCGAAACACGCCATATAATAAATGAGGACATATACTGCAGTTCAATAGTCCAAATTTGCCATGGGTTAGCTGCAGGGGCCGGATCCCAGCTAGCGGTAGTCCTGAAGACTAGTGCACCGTGTCGCTTAGGCTTTTACGCCTTGTTGTCAGAAGGGCCCTTTCGGCTTGTACCCATACCAAATTCTTCGTAAAGGAATCACAATATACTCGATATTTACGCAGGTGAGTTTCAATTTATGACTGCTTCATCTAAGATTCCAAGTTCACGACAAAGAAAATTAAAGCGCTCTTCGGATAGTGGCTTAGTAAAGAAATCTGCTAGCTGATGATCAGTGTCAATAAATTCTAAGTTAATCGTGCCATTTTGCTGATGATCACGCAAAAAGTGGTGTCTGATCTCAATGTGTTTAGTGCGTGAGTGACAGACAGGGTTCTTAGTCAAATTTATGGCACTAGTATTGTCACAGAATATAGGAATATGCATGAAAGATAACTTATAGTCTTCAAGGGTTTGCTTCATCCACAGAATCTGTGCACAACAACGCCCAGCTGCTATATATTCAGCTTCTGTTGTGGATAGTGCGACAGAGTTCTGCTTCTTGCTAAACCATGAGACTAGAGCCTTTCCTATCAAATGACACGTGCCGCTCGTACTTTTACGGTCGACCTTGCATCCAGCAAAGTCAGCATCAGAGTAACCAATGAGGTCAAATGATGTTGACTTGGGATACCACAGGCCCACTGTAACCGTACCTTTAAGGTATCGAAAGATACGCTTAACTGCGGTCATGTGCGATTCCTTAGGATTTGCTTGATATCTAGCACACAGGCAAACACTAAACATAATATCAGGGCGACTAGCAGTCAAATATAGTAAGCTGCCTATCATACCTCGATACTTACGTTGATCAACCGGTTTGCCGCTCTCATCTGGTTCAAGTTTGGTTGAAGTAGCCATAGGCGTACTGATTGGTTTGATGCTATCAAGATCGAACTTCTTCAGCATGTCCTTGGTGTACTTCGATTGACAGATGAAAGTTCCATTAGCCAGTTGTTTTACTTGCAGACCAAGAAAGTAGTTGAGCTCTCCCATCATGCTCATCTCAAATTCTGTCTGCATACACTTGGCAAATTCTTGACAAAGAGTTTCATCAGTAGACCCAAAAATAATATCATCAACATAAATCTGAATTAATAAAATGGTGTCTTTGAAAGATTTGATAAATAGTGTAGTGTCAATATTTCCTTTAGAAAAACCTTTCTCAAGCAAGAAGCTGCTTAGCCTTTCATACCAAGCTCTGGGGGCTTGTTTAAGGCCATAAAGCGCTTTCTTCAGCTTGAACACATGGTCGGGAAATTTGTGATTTTCAAAGCCAGGGGGTTGTTTAACATAAACTTCCTCCCTAATAAAACCATTCAAGAAAGCACTTTTAACATCCATTTGAAATAATTTAAAGTTCTGATGATTGGCAAAAGCACAAAGCATCCGAATGGATTCTAGTCTAGCAACCGGAGCATACGTCTCATCGTAGTCTATACCTTCCTCTTGGTTGTATCCTTGAGCTACTAGACGAGCTTTGTTGCGTGTGACTGAACCATCTTCATTTACTTTGTTTCTAAAAACCCATTTAGTACCAATGATTGAGTGATTAGCCGGTCTAGGAACTAGTTCCCATACTTGGCTCCTCTCAAATTGGTTGAGTTCTTCTTGCATAGCAGAAATCCAAAATTCATCAGTAAAAGCTTCAGAAATGTTTTTAGGCTCTACTTGTGAAATGAAGGCAGTGCTAGCAATAGAGTCTCTTAATGATGATCTGGTAGTAACTCCACGTGATACTTCACCTATGACTAAATTTTCTGGATGAAAAGGTTTGAAAGAAAATTTCTTAGGCAAACCATCCAGAGAATTAGTTTTGGTAGGAGTATTCATTGGAGTGGAAGTTGATGGCTCAACATCATCATCAAGAGTATTTGCTGCACTGTTATCTTCATCAAAAGTCACATTAGTTGACTCTTCCACAATAAGTGAGCGTTTATTGAAAACTCTATATCCCTTACTCTTGGCGGCATACCCAAGAAAGATACCATCGTCAGCTTTGGCATCAAATTTGCCTAAGTTGTCTTTGGTATTAAGGATAAAACATCTGCAGCCAAAAACTTTAAAATAGGAAACATTTGGGGTTCTCCCAAACCAAAGCTCATAGGGTGTTTTCTTCGTAATGGGACGAATAAGCACCCTATTCAAAATGTGGCATGCTGTACTTACAGCCTCAGCCCAAAAATATTTCGGAAGAGAAAATTTATTCAACATGACTCTAGCCATATCGCCAAGAGTCCTATTCTTCCGCTCCACAACACCATTTTGTTGAGGAGTTCTCGGACAAGAAAATTCATGATCAAAACCATTTGTATTACAAAAATTTTCAAAATCAGAATTTACGAATTCGCCTCCATGATCACTTCGGATTCGAGTAATCATGTAGCCTTTTTCGTTTTGAACTTTCTTTACAAAGATTTTGAAAACAGAAATAGCTTCGCTTTTATTAGCGAGAAAGAAAACCCAAGTAAATCTTGAAAAATCATCAATAATCACAAAAGCATATAGCTTGCCACCAAGACTAGCTATTCTACTAGGTCCAAATAAATCCATATGAAGTAATTGCAGAGGTCTAGTGGTACTTACAGAGTTAATGGAGTGAAATAAGGATTTTGTGGCTTTGTTTAGTTCACATTCTGCACATACCGTGTCCTTTTTGAATGTGATTTCTGGCAATCCTCTTACTAGCTTCTTGGTCGATAGTCTGGATATAGTATCCATATTAGCGTGACCAAGACGCTGGTGCCATAGTAGTCGTTCGTCTTTGTGGGCATATAAACATCTACCTGCATGGTTAGTATTTATAGAGAGATAGAAAATATAGATATTGTCCTCTCTTTTCCCTTCAAAAGCAATGTCTCCTGTTGACCTATCATAGATATAGCAACAGTTTTGTCCAAAGTTAATATCATATCCATGATCAGCAAGATGGCTAATGCTGAGTAGGTTATGCTTTAACTCGGTCACCAGGCAGACATCCTTTATGACAGGAGAAGGAGGATGACCAATGATACCGTTACCTATTATGTGCCCTCTGAGATTGTTACCGAAGGATACGTATCCTTCTTTTTTCATCGATAGTGATGCAAAAAGATTTGCGTCTCCCGTCATATGTCGCGAGCATCCACTATCGAGAATCCACTTACTTTCAGTTGAAGAGGGAAGGTCCACCTACATCAAGAGTAGATGTGACCTTTGGTACCCAGTTTCTTGAGGGTCCTGAAAAGTTAGTCTTCGGAAACCATGCATATACTTTCTTGTCTACAAGTCTTCTAACTCTACACTGTGGTGAGATGTGTCCATGTGATCCACAGTAGGTACAGATAGCATTTTTATTTATACTGGGAGCATGTGAATGATATCTATAAGTACCAGGATGAGAATGATGTGAAGAGTTAGCATGGTAATGATGACTATGCATAGAGTGAGTGGCATGGTCATGATGTCTATGTGGCATAGCATGATAATATTGTCTATGAGGAGTGGCATGCTGAAAATGTCTATATGGCATAGTGTGATGTTGTGGAATGACATGATGATTTTGCCTATGTGACATATCATGATGATTTTGTCTACGTGGCATGGCATGTTGATGTGGCATGGTATGATGTCTATATGTGGAGTGATATTGGCTGTGTCTTTGTGCAGTATGATGTGTATGAGGAGTATTCTTACGTGCACGTGATTGAAAGTTTGTGTACATAAAAGCATGGTTATGTGTTTTATGAGAATGATGAGATCGACTAGCATGAATGGTGTTGTGCCCATGTGATTGGGTTTGAGGTTGAGCAACCTGTTTTCCCAATTTAGTTTCTAATCTTTTAGAAACAGCTTGCAATTCATCAATTTTAGTATTCAGACCATATATCTTAGTCATAGAGATTTTGTGTCTACTCTTTTCTTCAGCAAGCAACGTGTTAAGAGTAGTGATCTCTTGAGCTTGTTGCTCAATACGTGTTTCAGCATCGTGTAAGCTTATTTTAAGCTTCGATACTTCATTTGTGGCATCAGTGGAAGAAGTGTCTCTAACATTATCAAGAAGTGAAGACATACTTTGTATCTCGTCTTCAAGACTTTTGATTTTGTCCTTGGCATGCTTGTATTTACCGATGACCTTTTTGTGATCATCAAGTAAATCAGTGAAAGCATCGCCAAGTTCATCAAAAGAGAAGTCATCTAAAGTTTCGTTTGATACCTTGGTGGAATTTGCCATGAGGCATACATTTGCTTTGTCTTGAGGAGATTTCTTTTCTTCCTCGGAGTCACTTGCTTCGCTTTCATGCCAAATGCTTGTGTTGGCATATCTTTTTGATGAGTTCTTTTTGTAGGGCTTTTCATACCGGTTGCTCTTCTTTAAGAGTGGACAGTCTCTCCTGACGTGTCCAGTCTTTTTGCAACCATAGCAGGTTGGCTCTTCTTCATCGTCTTCTTGTGGTTCCTTCTTTCTTTGATTAAAGCGAAGGAATTTCTTGAAGTTACGTACCATGAGAGCTTGGTCTTCATCATCTGAGTTATCATCTTCAGTCTCATCGTGATCAACCTTTCGTCGATGAGCTTTGAGTGCGATCTCCCTAGTCTTTGGAGCAGGCTCTTCAAAGTCCTTGAGGTCAAGCTCGTGAGTCATGAGCTTGCCCATCAAAGTCTCCATAGACATAGTTGTGAGATCGTTCCCTTCTATGATGGCTGTCACCTTAGGGTTCCAAATCTTTGGTAACCCTCTGAGTAGCTTGCGGATCTTTTCATGGTTTGAGTACTGCTTACCAAGCGAGGATAACGGGTTGATGATGTCGAGAAATCTTGTAAACATTTGAGTGATCGTCTCATTTGGCTTCATCTTGAAGGCTTCGTACTCTTGAGTGAGGCGGCTTATTTTTGATTCCTTGACTTGAGTGGTTCCTTCATGCGTCACTTCTAGAAGTCTCCATACTTCATGAGCAGTGGTGCATGTAGAGACCCTGTTAAACTCGTTCCTGTCTATAGCACAGAATAAAGCATTAATAGCCCTAGCATCTAGACTTGCCTGTTTCTTCTCCTCGACAGAATATTTGTCGTGTGGTTTCTCAATGAGGTCACCATCGACAACTATTCTGGCGGGCTTTTTGTAACCATCAGTTACGACAGTCCACAGGTCAAAGTCTAGAGACTTCAGATAAAAACTCATCCTTGTTTTCCAATATGTATAGTTAGTCCCATCAAATAGGGGAGGCCTATGAGTGGACTGACCTTCACCATGATTGGAGATCAAGGATTGTGTGGTTGCCATGGATCAGCTCTTAGGATGTTAATCCTTATAAAGAGAACAGAGCTTTGATACCAATTGAAGAACAGTTTGGCAACTCTAGAGGGGGGGTGAATAGAGTTTATATAAAATAACCAATTAAAATTTAACTCTTTCACTAACAATGAATAATCAGAGTAGAATGCGGAATATAAAAGAGAAACAAGAGAGCATACGCAAACACGGCGATTTTAACCTGGTTTCCCTCGTGGAGGACTAGTCCAGGCCTGAGAACTCTAGCTCAGGATTAAATCCACTATTTGTGAAATAGTAGTTACAACCCGTGCCTTTACTTCAGAAGAGCACGTCAACTTCTTACAGAGAATCGCAGTGGCGATTTGCTTGGAATTGTCCAAGCGACTTCTTCACTCTTGCACAAGATTCCTAACTGAGAGATGCTGAGCACTCGAGACTTAGGAGGCTTGTGGCTAGTAGATGGGAAGGGTATGGCTTATTGAGCTTGTAGGAGAGAAGAGAAGAGAAGATTGAGTGAATGAAAATGAGAGAATTCATGCCCTATTTATACTGATTTTTGAGGCAGAATTCGGCCAGAATTCGGTTAGGGAAATTCAAAAATTTGGCCGTTGGACAGCTAGCAATCCAGCTAACCCTAAAATTAGGGTTCCTGATTTTTAGGAGACAGAGTTCGGCCCGAACTCTGTGTGGAGGCAGAGTTCGGCCCGAACTCTGTCTCCAGAGCACAGAGTGGAACAAAAGGGACTTGTGGGCAATTTTGTTTTGGTGGAGCTTTGGGATTTTGGGTAGGCTTATAAACTAAGTTCCAAGAGCTCAGCATTACTCAGAGTACATACTTCTAGACTCAATAAAATGCAAAAGTACAGACTCGAAAATACACTGAGATCGGAAGCTGAGCCGTCGTTTGTCCTGAACTGAATGCAGACGTCGTGTGTCGTATTGATTTTATACAGATATTATTTAGTCAATGTAGTCAATATCTGGTTGACTGTGACTTTGTGTCAACAACTTAGCCATCTCTCATGTTTCTATTTCATTTTGTGGATTCATATCTATCTATCTATCGTATCGTATCTTCTACCTTAGATTGTGATTGAGATTGTACCTATCTTATTGTTCCTCCATTCGGAGAGTATATCTTGTGCAGTTATATTTTATACTATGTTAGATGTTGTGACCTAGGACAGCGTTCTACCGCTAACATTGCAGCGTAGGCTGGACATACCCACTTCTCGTACCACTACACTGGGTGCGGGTCGTGACTCGACTAGGGCGTGTTACGTGCTCAAAGAAATGATCCTGGAGCTAATTAATGTTGACGCGATCACTCTCCAGTAGAATGAGAAGATTGTGACTGCCAATGTTGTTTCTCTGCAGTTCGGTGACTTTTATGCTCAACTTGTGAAGGATAGAGTCATCCCTATCCCGAAGGCCACTCTAGAGATCGTCATCCTTCCACCCGCATGAAGTGATGGTCTTGTCCCTCTGTCCACCGACAAAAGGGAAATTATGTTGTGCCGGCTTCGTCTACAAAATCTAGAAAGACAACCAAATACAAGTCATGTCACATGACTTCACTAGGCGATCATCATCTTCCACCTCTGGATGGTACCTTCATCCCGGCGGCTGATTCACTTTCTTCTTCTGGGATAATACTACCAAAACCAGAAGCCAATTACCAGCCAGCATTCCATCTATACAGTCAACAGTCCTGCAAATTGATGACAAAGATGGGATATGACCTACAGAAAGTCCCTGGCTTGAATAATGGGAAGGGGTCTCCTATACCTCTCTCTATGTCTTCGACACAACCAGTCCCGTATTGGCTTAGAATTCTGAACAAATCTTTTGTCTCTTCAGAAGAAGTCCTCGAAAAACAAGCTTCGGATGAAGAACTGCAATATGGTTTTACCTCTCACCAGCTCTAGAAAAGAAAGCCATGTGGGAGACTCTACCTCAGAGACTATCCAGAAGGAGAAGAGAATGCAGTTATTCTACCTCCAGTCCCTGATGTCCCTTCAACATCTTCTCCGTATGCTGTTAATGTTGCATCAACTTCATCATCTCCAGTGGAACCGGCTCCTTCCAAACCAACAACGGCCGACAAAGGCAAACAACAGTTCGCTTCGATAAAATATTGAAGAAAAATCTACCTCTTAGACTGGAGAAGCTATATAACTTCGATATATAGGCTCAGCTAGCTAATACTCTGGCGATTTATCAATTTTCGAGCTCATTCGTCTCTCGAGGAAAACTCAGAAAACACTAAGCGAAGCTTTAATGCAAGCCGACGTTTGTCTGGCACACCTCAAAAAGCCAGATGTGGAACCTGTGGCATGTTTTTACTGTCATAGTATGATGGAGCTAATTTTTAATATCACCTTCACACAGGATGACATGCTTCTGGAAGATAACTGACATGATCTACCTCTCTATTTTATGGGGTATATTGATATAATGAAAGTCGATCGCATCCTGATTGACCCTGGATCTGCACTCAACATTATGCCAAAGACTCTATTAGATGCACTAAAGATCCCAGTTCATAATCTTTCTACAACAATCACAACTATTCTTGGATTCAATTATGTGAGAAGGGAACCACTAGGAAAGATTCACATGAAAGTTCAAATCGGCAATCTCCGCATGAAGGTCACTTTTATGTTATTGACAACCATGGCTCCTACAATGCTTTTTTAGAAAGACAATGGTTGTATGAACACAACATTGTGCCCTCTACTCTCCACCATTGCTTCAAATATATGGATGACAACGGATAAGTCCGAAAAAAAGTGGCTGATCTTAATCCTTTCTGGGACGTCGAAGCATATTCCACTGACTCTAGGATGTACAAAGAAGAGTTTATGAAAGTCGTACTGGCCATGGACACTGAAGAAGCTCAGAAGGACAATACAGATGATGTCCTTGTAATTTCGGTCAAAGGATGTACTTCTCGTCCTTCATCTTCTCAAACTTTTACCATCCATCTTTCTTCTTTCATCAAACATCTTCTTATTGAGAAGACGGAGCATAGGGAGCTCACCTCTTCTGAGCCACTTGTTATTGACCTTCGTCGTAACAAGCCTTTTTTTTCTCCTTTCCCTCCTCTGGTTGTCAATCTTAGCAAGCCATCGACTAAGGTCAAGTGCCCTGTTGTAAATGGTGATGTAATTATCAATAGAGTAGCATCTTCTTTGCAGTATACTAATATCAACTACTATGCTCGATGTTATCTAAAAATCTTGGATAACTTTGAACCTCTTATATTAGAAGCAGTTTAACCTCTTCACGATGAAGTATCACTTGAATTAGCACAAGATTAATTCTTTTTGGTTTCCTTCCGGGAGAAGGATGAACATCCTATGCTCTTCAGCAAAGGATTGCATCAAAAGGCTATGTCCGATAGCGTGGCTGAAAATAACGATAGTGGGCGACTTTAACTACATCATTACAATCAACAATCAAAGAAAATCATCCAAAAGATGGGCTACAATTTCAAAACTGGCCTCAATAGTGGTAGGGGAGACAAAATCCTATTCGTATCCCTACTCCAAAATGAAAGTCACTACAATACTACAACAAAACAAAATATGGGTTGGGCTACACTTCGCCGGTCATAACCCCAGATGCTTCTGAGTCTGACAAAGAGAAGCGATCTAACTCTTCTTACTCTGCCTCATGGGATTTAGACACCAACATAGGGCACGTCTATCGAGTGACTCTATCTTCTAATATGGTGACTACCAAGTTCTTCGAAGCCGAAGTTGATTTTGATGAAACCCCTGAATCTGATCCTTGGGTAAAAAGAATGGACACTCAATGGAAACTTCACTTCGAGTAACGCGAGCCACCTACCGAAGATCAGTTAGTTCAAGTCGATGTCGGAGACAAAGCTTCTCTAAGACCAATCTTCAGTAGCAAAAGCCTTCCTGAAGCAGATAAACAAGAACAGATTCAGCTTATTAGGGAATACAATGACATATTTGCCAAGAGCTATAAAGACATGCCAGGATTAGATCCTCAGATTGCTACCCACAAACTCAACATTCCGCCAAATGCAAGGCCAGTCATGCAATAACAGTACCGATTTCGACCTGACATAATGGTCGCCATAGAAGCTGATGTCAAGAAGCTCATCGCATGTGACTTTGTCTGAGAACAACAACATCCTAATTGGGTGGCTAATGTCATCCCAATTATAAAAAAAATAGGGAAGGTCCGAGTCTACATTGATTTTAGAGACCTTAATGAGGCTTGTCCTAAGGATGAGTTCCCTCTTCTGATCACTGATGTCATGATCGACAACACTTGCGGGTTCGAGCGGATATCTTTTATGAACGGATTCTTTGGATATAATTAAATCAGGATGAGCCCAGAAGATGAAAAACACACATCCTTTTGCACTCCTCTAGGAGTCTATTGCTACACCGTTATGCCATTTGGTTTCAAGAATGTGGGTGCAACCTATTAGTGGGCCATGAGCACCATCTTTCGTGAACATTTATGGAAGACAATCGAATGCTATGTCGATAATATTGTCAAAAGTTGTCTAAAGGAAGATCACATCCAAGACTTAAGAACTATCTTTGATCTAATGTGCCAGCATCAACTCAAGCTGAATTCTACCAAGTCATTCCTGGGAGTCTCTAGTGGCAATTTCCTCAGATTCGTTATTACCTTTAAGGGTATACACGTTGACCCCAAAAAAGTCAAAGCCATTCAAGAGATGTATCCTCCACGCAACATAAAAGAGCTATGAGGATTCCAGGGACGGCTTGCGTACATCAGGAGATTCATCTCAAATCTCTCTGGATGCTGCAGACCGTTCACTCAACTAATGAAGAAAGGTGTGTCTTTCGTTGGACTGAAGAATACCAATAAGCACTTGAAGACATAAAGCGGTACTTGATGAACCCTCTAGTCCTAGTTCCTCCAGTCACAGGAATATCCTTCCTGATGTATGTCCGAGCAATGGATCATTCCCTGAGCGCTTTATTAGCCCAAAAGAACAAAGAAGGTCATGAGCAAGCCATCTATTATCTCAGTCGTACAATGTTCGATGCTGAACATCGATACAGTCTAGTGGAAAAAGAATGTTTAGCTTTGACATTCGCTATTCATAAAACATGACATTATATCACGGGCCAAACCATTCATGTTATCTCCAGAGTCAATCCTCTACGAGTCTTGATGAAGAAGCCTAGTACACTCAATTCCAGACTCGCTACATGGGCTATATTACTAGCAAGTATGATATGGTCTATGTCCCATAAAAGTTTGTTAAGAGTCAAACCCTAGCTGATTTCTTGGCTGCTCATCCGATCCCTAAGACATCTAAACTCTATGACGAAATTCCTGATGAAACTCTGGAATCTAACATGACTGTTCGACGTAACAAAAGGTTAAACGAACTTTTTGGCTGTTAGGGTTATATACTAAAAGTATTACTTTTATAGTAACCTTATTTCCTTAAATTTTAAACGAGAATCATATTGGCAAATGTTTGCATATTGTATTTTGTTATAAGTGTTAACGCACATGTCTGATATTCAATATTGTAGATAATATGGTGTGTGGTGTCACACAGAAGATCATATTATCAGTTTCCTATGGAGTATATAAATAGTTCACAACCTAGATGGACTTGGACAATCTATTGGAAAGATTGTAGTGTAATCTGGTATTAGTCTATCTTGACTATAGGTTTACACTAGTACACTTTGTGTGTATTGAACATGACCACTTAAGTTTGTTCTTTTTGTACTAACTACATAAGAGAACAAATACCTCTGTTATTATGGATACTTGTGCTCTTAATCCGGATATAATAAAGACATGTATATGCAGTGTGCATTACTTTGACTCATAAAAGAGTGAGATTCATTATGGATCAACAACCTCTATGAATTGGGTAATAACATTGTATGTATGATGGGCTGTTGATTATAAATGGAATCCATGTCCCGATACATCGGGTTGATGATGTCCCCCTTAAGGAGCTCATAAGAATTGTTATGTAAACCCTACATGTGAATTATATCCGACATGACAAATAAAGTTGAGCGGTACTACTTAAGGATAAAAGATGTCGAATCAATATAGTTGTCAGTAACTTAATTTGATCGACGGACATACGATATCTTAACATGGGGAGCCAAACGAGCATATAATAAAAGGAGCCCACAAACATAATTTGGGATTAGGAAGGTGTGCAACAATAGCTCATTAGTGGACCGAGCTATTGTTAATGGGCCTGGATTGTGTGTTCGGACTGAACACGGGATATCCAGATCCGTTTGGAGGCCTAACCCTAATTTCTCCTTATGGTCCCTGCCGTAGCCTATATATCCTCTATTCTCTGGCTGCCTGATTACAGATCAAAAATCTGAAGCTTTCTCTAAATTCATGATTCACGTAAGGAGAGAAAGAGAGGGCTGCCAAGGAGAAGAAAAGGTTGGAAGATCGTCGCCCACAGACCTCCAACTCGAGGAAGGAATATGTGCAAAAGATCTTGGGGTCGTCCACTCGAGATTGCCAGGAATTACTTGTCTTCTTTTTGCCGCAGGTATAATTCGTTAACCCTAGTTTCCGCTTATGAAGGGTTAGAATACATATTAAATCTATTTAACTTTCTATCGATCAATATGCACACCAAAGTAAGAGTCCTAGGAATCTCCAGTTCCATCAATTGGTATCAGAACCAGGTTGGATATGCGTATTGATTGATATGTCCATATTGTCCAATAAAACCTGCGCTATGTAATAGTCGGTAGATGTAGATCTGTTCTAACTTGGTTTTGCAGGCATCTTATATCCAACTATTATGGTCCAATACATGTTTTTGATTGTGTTGTTTAAACTACGAACATGTCGTGGATGTTGTTGTTGCTGTGGATGTAATTAAAATCATGAGGGTTGATCGTGCTTATTATTTGAATTTTTTAATCTAGATTATGTGTGAACTCTTTCGGGAGGCATCGAATCCCGAATAGATCTGTACAGCGCCAGACTTTGGATTCGAATAGTTGAGGACGGAGCAAGAAAGAGATCATAATAGTTGGATATTTTTCTCTTATTTGTTGTCATTTTGCTTTTTCTGATTATGCATGTTTATTATTGTGTGGATGTTTTTTTTGAAAAACTAAGCCTACATTAAGAATGGATAACATAGACATAATATTAACTAGTAGAAAAACCCTCATTGTTAAATAAGTAAGTGGGAGAGGATATTTATTTAGTATAAATCCTATAGTCTCCATTACTGGTTTGTAAGTGATGTAATTATACTTGCGCGTTGGCTTTAGTGCCTTCCTCCATATCGGATGAGTATAATTATGGATCACCAGTACAAAATTCTTTAGGGATAATTGTAGAAAGTTACCTAGTATGTGTTCACTTCTCCATCTGAAGGAACTCATTACAAGGTAATGGACTTAGTATTAAGTAATGGTATACACTTAGATACAAATAATGGTATCCTTTCCATCGGAGTCACTGCTATTATTTGTATGACCAGAGCAAGACCAACATATTAATTTTATTTGTCATAAAGTTATGTTGACATGATAGTAAAATTAATAAGAAAAACCTACTTGAACAAAGTTGAATTTGTATACGTCCACACTATCGTGGCATGCTAAATTTATGGTGTTCAAGGTGTTGGTGAATTTCTTATTATTTTTTTGAGGGAATCAATATTTAATTAATTCAAAAAAAATTTTGCCCTACATAATTTTATTTATATGGTTCTCAGGATTTCAAAAATGGATTCTTTCAGTCCACTTATGGTGATTCTTAAAGAAAACAAACTTACTGGACCTAATTATATTGACTGAAAACGTAATTTGGATATTGTTCTGACTGCTGAGGAGTATAAATATGTACTTGTTGAGGAATGCCCACCTAAGCCTGATGCTAACTCTAATGAAGAGGTCAAAGAGGCTTATAAGAAGTGGAAAAAGGCAGATGAGATGGCGCGGTGTTACATTCTGGCATCTATGTCAAATGTATTGAAACATTAGCATCAGGCCATGGCCACAGCTTATGACATAATGTATAACCTCAAGGAACTCTTCGGACATCAGAGTAGAGCAGCTAGGCAGTTTGCTATGAAATGTTTGATGAATACAAAAATGGCTAAGGGTACACCAGTAAGGGATCATGTTCTCAAGATGATGGGTCATCTGAATAAGATGGAGATCCTTGGAGCTGAAATCGATGGAGAATCCCAGGTCGATATCATTCTCGGGATTCTGCCTAAAATTTTTGACAATTTCTTCCTTAATTACAACATGAACAAAAGATTGTATAGTTTGGCAGAACTTACAAAAGAGCTACAGGATGTTGAATCTCTCTTTAGGCAGAGTGGTCATGTTTTTATTTCTAAAAAGGCTTCTACTTCTAAGACAAAAGGCGGTAAGAAGAAGAATAACATTCAGAAATAGACAAACTCAGCAAAGAAGGGCATGGGACCTCAAGGCGCGGTGAAAAAGCCGAAAGACAAATGTTTGAAGTGCAAAGGGTTAGGACATTGGAAGACTGATTGTCCACTTCTCAAACATGGGATCAAAGAAGGTATATCTCATTTATTAGTATTTAAAACATATTTAGTGGTGTTATCAACCGGCACCTGGTGCGTAGATACAGGAGCCACTAATCATGTCTGTAATATATTACAGGGGTTCCAGGAAACCAGACGACTCAGTGATGGAGAGATATGCTTGTTCATGAGTGATGCTACAAAAGTATCGATCGTTGCATTAGGAGATGTTACTTTATCTTTTGGTAGACGTAAGTCTTTGACATTGAGAGATTGTCTTTATGCACCTTCACTTAGAAGGAATTTAGTTTCTGTTTCTATGTTAGTTAAGGATGGATTTTCAGTTTATTTTAATGACAATATTGTTATTAGAAAGAATAAACATTTTATCTGTTCTGGTGCATTGGTTGATAATCTGTATGTCATTAATCATATTTTGCCCACAATGCAACTTATGGAAATGAATAATATGTCATCTAACTTAAATAAGAGAAAAGAACCTTCTTGTATGAACCAAATATATCTTTGGCACTTGCGATTGGGGCATAATAACCTAAGAATGATTCAAAGACTGGTCGAAGATGGACCTTTGAGTTCAATAGAAGTGGAGACACTACCAGTCTGTGAATCCTACTTGGAAGGTAAAATGACCAAAAGGCCTTTTATGGCAAAGGGGTATAGGGCCAAAGATGTGTTGGAATTGGTTCATTCTGAGTTGTATGGACCCATGACTATCCAAGCTAGAGGTGGCTTTGAATATTTTGTCACATTTATTGACGATTATTCAAGATATGGATACATTTATTTGATGTGCCGTAAGTCTGAGTGCTTTGAGAAATTCAAAGAGTATAAGGCTGAAATGGAGAAACGTTATAGAAAATCTATCAAGTCATTATGATCAGATTGTGGTGGCGAGTACCTCTTTGGAGAGTTTAGGAATTATTTATCAGAGGCTGGGATTGTATCCCAATTGACTGTACCGGGAACGCCCCAACAGAATGGTGTAGCCAAAAGAAGGAATAGAACTCTTATGGAGATGGTTAGATCAATGATGAGTTATTCGGATTTGCCAGATTCATTTTGGAGATATGCCTTAGAGACTGCAGCTTATATTTTGAACTTGGTTCCTTCTAAGTCAGTACCTCTTACTCCCACAGAGCCATGGATTGGGCGTAAGCCTAGTCTGAAACATGTTCGTATTTGGGGTAGTGCAGCACATGTGCTGAACGGTAAAGCAGATAAGTTAGAATCCTGTACAGAAGTACGCTTGTTTGTAGGCTATCCAAAAGGAACAAAAGGAGGTTTATTTTATAGTCCTAAGGATCAGAAGGTCATTGTTAGCACCAATGCCCGATTCTTAGAGGAAGACTATGTGATGAACCATAAACCCACAAGTAGAGTTATTCTAGAAGAACTGAAAGGTGACATACCAAGTACTTCAGTACCAATAGTAAAAGAGGATGAACCACAAATAACTGCACAATGTGTCACAAATGTTACACCACAACCGATAGTGCCTCGTCGTAGTGGGAGGGTTGTGATACAACCGGATAGATATATGTTCTTGGAAGAGTCGTTGGACTTTGTTCATGAGGAACAAGATTATGATCCCTGTACCTACAATGAAGCACTCCAAGATAAAGATGCAGAGTCTTGGCAAAAAGCAATAATATCTGAAATAGAATATATGGATTCTAATCAGGTCTGGGAGCTTGTAGAACCACCCGTTGGTGTAAAAGCCATTGGATGTAAGTGGGTCTATAAGAGAAAAAGAGGATCAGATGGTAGGGTTGAAACCTTTAAATCTCGGCTTGTAGCAGAAGGTTTTACTCAAAGAAAGGATATCGATTATGAGGAAACCTTTTCTCCAGTAGCCATGCTTAAGTTTATCCGGATTCTTTTAACTATTGCAGCTCATCTCGATTATGAGATTTGGCAAATGGATGTCAAGACAGCTTTCCTTAATGGAAGTCTTGAAGAAGACATCTATATGAAGCAACCAGACGGGTTCATTGAAAAGGGCCAAGAGCATGTTGTTTGTAAGCTCAAGAAGTCCATTTATGGACTTAAGCAAGCTTCCAGATCTTGGAACATATGTTTTGATCAGGTGATAAAATCTTATGGATTTGATCAATGTCAGGATGAATCATGTGTATACAGAAAGTGTGACAGAAACGTGGTGGTATTCCTAGTACTTTATGTGGATGACATCTTGCTCATTGGAAACAATGTGAAGGTATTATCTGATATAAGGGTATGGTTATCCAAACAATTTGATATGAAGGACTTGGGAGAAGTAGGTCACATCCTTGGGATCAAAGTTCTATGAGATCGTAAGAAAAGGATATTGGGCTTATCCCAAGCTTCCTATATTGATATTGTAAACTCGTTTTAGTATGCAAAATTCTAAGAAAGGTTTCTTACCTTTTTGACATGAAATTGCTCTATCAAAGGAGCAGTGTCCGAGGACACCTAAAGAGATAGAGAACATGAAGGCAGTTCCTTATGCTTCAGCAGTAGGAAGCTTAATGTATGCAATGCTATGTATGAGACCAGACATCTGCTTTACCGTAGGCATGGTCAGCAGATATCAGTCTAACCCAGGACAAGAGCAATGGACTGCCGTAAAGCATATTTTGAAGTACTTGAAAAGGACTAAAGAGTATATGCTAGTTTACCAGGCAAATAGTTTAGTTCCCTTGGGGTATACAGACTCAGATTTTCAGTCAGATAGGTATTCCAGGAAATCTACCTCAGGTTATGTGTTTACTTTGGAATGTGGAGCCATTGAGTGTAGGAGTATCAAGCAAAAATGTATTGCTGATTCCACCATGGAAGCCGAGTATGTGGCAGCCTCTGAGGCAGCCAAAGAAGCAATTTGGCTCAGAAACTTTCTGATGGACTTGGATGTGGAACCTAGTTTGCCTAAGTCTATTACACTTTATTGTGATAATAGTGGTGCAGTTGCAAACTCGAAGGAACCACGAGCCCATAAGACAGGTAAGCACATTGAGCACAAGTACCACCTGATACGAGATTTTGTAAAGAAAGAAAAAGTTGCTATGATCAAGATAGCATCAGCCGATAACCTAGTTGATTCCTTTACAAAGAGCTTACCAGCTAAGACTTTTGATAGTCATGTTGAGGGAATGGGAGTCAGATGTGTAGCAGCATGGCTTTAAGTATAAGTGGGAGATTTGTAACAGTATACTAAAAAGTAATGCTTTGAGTATAAGTGGGAGATTGTTAGGGTTATATACTAAAAGCATCACTTTTGTAGTAACCTTGTTTGCTTAAATTTTGAATGAGAATCAAATGGGCAAATGTTTGCATATTGTATTTGTTGCAAGTGTTAATGCAAATGTCTAATATTCTATATTGTAGATAATATGGTGTGTAGTGTCACACAGAAGATCATATTATCAGTTTCCTATAGAGTATATAAATAGTTCACAACCTAGATGGACTCGGACAATCTGTTGGAAAGGTTGTAGTGTAATCTGGTATTAGTCTATCTTGACTATAGGTTTACACTAGTACACTTTGTGTGTATTGAACAGGACCACTTGAAGTTGTTCTTTTTGTACTAACTACATAAGAGAACAAACACCTATGTTATTATGGATGCTTGTGCTCTTAATCCGGATATAATAACAGACATATATATGCAGTGTGCATTACTTTGACAAATAAAAGAGTGAGATTCATTATGGATCAACAACCTCTATGAATTGGGTAATAATATTGTATGTATGTGTCACGACCCGCACCCTAGAGAAAGGGCACGAGAAGTGGTTACGTCCAGCCTACGCCGCAGTGTCGGCGGTAGAACGCTATTCTAGGTCACAACATCTAACAATATAAGGTACCTGTACAATATATACACTCCGAATGGAGGTAACATAACAGAATACAGTCTCAATCACAACTAAGGTAGAAATGCGATAAGATAGATAGATATGAAACGAGTCCACAAAAGATACAAATAGATAGAGAGTCTAAGTGTCTAAGATAACATCAAATCCAAAAAAATCCCAAATCTCAAATATATTAATCCATAGCATAAATACAACTGAAAAAACATCCTAGACTAAAGGTGTGTCATCCACAGCTAATGGATCCTGCTGGAGATCCAAGTCACAGCAGTCCTCTAGAGTAGTCCCATAGTACGTAGTACAGAGCGCCTCGTCCTCATCCTCTGTAATATTTTCAACAGGTCCAGTCAGGACAGGAGCGAGCATAATACATCTCATGCAAATTATAACAGGTTAGGAAATATAAACATGCTAGAGAATAAAATACATGAAACTGAAAGAACAACATGATATAAAAGAGAGACTGTAAGTAAATAGCTACAGTATATATATGAGACCTATCAATGACTAGTGATTCAGAGTACAAGATAAATATGTGAACAGCTGGATATGATTCATGGCTATACTAAAGAGGTGATTCACGACTATACCACTTTGGAATTATTCACATATTTAGTTCTACTCCCCCAACCCCAATCAATACACAAGGATCCAGTCAAGTTACGTTAAGATTCATGACTACGCTACTGGCTCATAAAGAGTGATTCATGAATAGATTCATGAAGGCTCTGTGATTCATGAGAGTACAAGAATCACAAACAGATTCATGATAGATTCATGACAATAGAAGCATGAGATACATGATGTAAGTGAAACACACGAGACATGAGTATCTGATGCTCCCGAGAGGGATAACATCTTATGAAGGGATCCATATAGTACTAGTCCGTGTTACCAACGTGTCAGCATTCAAGCAAAGTAATCTAAAGCAGGAATATAATCCTAAAATAGATATGAAATAATCAGAGAATTTACTCGCCTGATATCCTGAGTATCTAAAAAGAATAAACTGTTTGAGGAGTGGTGTCTGGCTCCTATAGAACAGTACAAGTCACTACATGTCCAAAATAGTAAAATAGACTGCTACAATATATTCTACATGATGTTTGGGTCAATCTAGGCTAAAGTCAACCTTTGGTCAACTACACTAGTCAAACTAGGTCAACTAGGTCAAGCCTAACCCAAACAAGTCTCACTAAGCCTAGCCAGCCTATTCTAGCAAGCACACATCATCACAAAGCCATACAAGCCATAAACACACAAGTCACATGTGTATACATGCCATATACACATAGGCTATATCATAGGAATACATAGGCTATATGCCATAGGGCAATATAGGCCATCACATATTTAATTACCACATCTACCTATAGGCTAATCATATAGGCAATATATATATATATATATATATATACACATGGTAGAGAGATATAGACAATGTGGCATGTGTGTGTATGTCAAGTGTGTGTGAGTGATACCATATGTGTGTGTGGTAAATGAACTTAGGTTACACAAATCAGTCTACATGTGTGTGTATACAACCTAGGCTAACAGTAGATAGGGTAGTGTGTGTGTACGTTTCAAATTTGTGTGTGTGTGCATACATTAGTTTGTAATGTTTGTGTGTGTTAGGAAATAACAGTGCACCCAACAGTAGATAGGTTAGTAGTGTGTGTGTCAAATACGAAAACAGTTTTGTAGATAGGTGTTCTCAGGATACAGTAGATAGGTGTGTCAATACCTAAGAAACAGTGTGAATGTGTCTCAGATTTTTGAGAGAAAGTGTGTGTATATGTGACAGTTGTCACGCCCCAGAACCAGAATACTGGAGAGCGGGGGCAGACATAGCCAGCTACGTATATGAAATGGAATCCATCTCGCTATACGGTCACGGCTGTCTAGACACATGAGGATTTATCTACAAGCCAACAGTCTCTTAAGGTCATGAACAAGCCAAGTGTCTCAATCACAAGAAAGTAAGTAAAAGGTTACAAGAAGTATGATCATTAAATATACAATAGTAAGGCGTCCCAAATATTACATATTCAGCTGATCATGAAGCTAGTCGTTACAAAATGTTAGGACTAGCAAGAGTTTAGTCATACATGATCAACCCTAGGATCTGTCAATCATGTTACAGCCCGTAGGTAGACAGTAAGTAAAGTACAATCGAGCTAAACTGGTGCTCGTCGGCTAAACGCCTCAAAAGAATATTTTTACAATAAAGTGGGAGATCGAAAATAAACCCACTCGTTGCCAGGGTTCCGTCTAGTGGCCACCATCTGGCTGGAAGGTCGGTAGATCCTCTAGAGCTGCTCCAAAATTTGGCCACACAAAACCAGCTGGGTCAGACCCCAGAAAGAGCAAGTGCCACAAAGGAAGCTTCAATTAGGAACTAAAACCAGCAATCAGTACAAGAGTATAAATAAAAGTAACAACTAGAAATAAAAAAATACATCAGGATGATATACGACGAGATAACCATGGAACTATTCAGATAACCAGGTTACAACCCGTAAACCAAACAAGGACCGGGGTTGTAACCCTTCGTCTGAAAAGAACTTGGAATTCTCACCATTTATTGGTTGAATAAATACAGGCATTCAGGTCATGCAGTAGTCTGGAACAAGATCAGGACAAGACTAGACTGGTTAGACTCCATCCAATCATTTCACGGCCAAGCAAGAATTACGGCTTGATACTTTAACTAACTAGGGTTGTCACAAGCCTAATTACTAACAAAATGCAGTGAGAACCTTCCACAGCCACAAGCCCTGCAGTCCATCCAGGTTATCCGGGTTAAAAGATTTAGAGTTGAATTCAGGTGGGTACATCGTCCAGGAAACGCATGTACCCTTAGGTAGCTTGAAGGGTGCAACACATGACAGTGTGCTGGAAATGTGCCCTACTCGACGGCAGGCTACAGATCCCGAGGCATGCCCAGGTAACGGGATTGCCTGTAGCTGGGAGATCTCTTTATGTCTAATGTATTAATCTAGTTATTAAGCTTAGTCCATTTTAGTAGATACTTCTGACCGTGGTACTCAGGAGTTCCATCCTAGACATGATGCAAGACAGGACTGGTTTATTTGTACAAACACAATCGCCCACGGTGTCCAGGTAATTTATACAGGTCAAGTCATGTCAGGTAGCCGTCGCAACAGCTATTCGAGATAATCATGTCAGGTTTATCATATCAAGTGTACTAGACAGAAGTACGCCACGGCAGGCCACTATCAGGTCATGTCAGGTTATTATGTCAGGAGTGCACCACTACGGGTCACTATCACGTCATGCTCAATTATCAATTCCAAACATATCAAATGAATTCATGATTTTCAAGTTCAGGACAAAAGGCGTAAGGATATAAAATGGACGTTAAATATCTAATAAAATATTAATATACAGGGCTATAGAAGAGCCATGTGGCTAAGGCACATACGGCAAGGATGGATCTCATGCGGCTGGGGAAGGAGTCGGGTTCATGCGGCTGGGGAGAGATTCATGCGGGTTGGGGGAAACTAAGGACCCATGCGGCTCGCAGGAGAGGGATTCTCATGCGGCTGGAATAAATCGAACTCATGCGGCCAAGAAAAGGGCAAGATACATGCGGCCATGAGGGCAAGGGTACTCCTGCGGCTGGCGGAAATGAGTTCATGCGGCTCAACCAAGTCGAGCCCCATGCGGCTGGGTCAAGATGATTGCTTATGCGCCTGACGGGGGGGGGGGGAGTTCATGCGGCTTATAAGGTTCAGGATCTCATGCGGCTGGCGGATATAGGACTCATGCGGCCAGCGAGTGAGTCTGGTTCATGCGGCTCGTCAAGGCTGTACACATGCGGCTGGGTCCAACTCATGCGGCCAAGATAAGCTGATGCGGCAGGATAAGGTCCTCAGCCCTATGCGGCTGAACTGACTGGGTCCCATGCGGCCGGGAATACTTGCCGTATGAACTTGTCACACGGTCAAGTCAAGGCAATAGTGCATGCGGTTGGAACTAACTTGCCGCATGAATGTTCATGCGGTCAAGTACACCATGCGGCTCGGGACTGTGCTTCTTCTCTAAATTTCCGAGAAGAAGTACACCATAAGCCATGACTTCCAAGCTGTATAACTCTATCATCCGGAGCCCAAATCCGAACTTCCATAGGTCAAAATGGGGTAGAACGATATTCTCTACAACATAGAACCCTCAAAACTCAGAAATAACAGGATTAAGTAGATCAAAACCCAAGAAATCCAAAAATAAAGTAAACTTAGATCTAGAAGAATCTAGCCATAGAAAGTGAAAATGCCAAGTTCTAAAGTAAGTTAAAATGCTGTAAGAAAGAGAATGAAGCAATAAAATTAGAGTTCCTCCATGAAGCAAGTTGCACTTGCCTAGACCTCTCTTTCCCTCTCTCTGGTAGGTAAGGAAGTAATGGTGGAGAAGATGATAAATGAAGAGAGAGAAAGGAGAAGGGTTAATAAATGGTAGTGGTGGTGGTAGGTAGGGGGTTCACTCCTTAGTTCATGATGAACCAAGAGCAATCCCAAACCGAACCAAGCCAACCCAAACCAAGAATAAACCAAGCCCAGGGAGGAAATTAAGCAAAGAAATCATGCAATACAAGAATAAATATGTACACGTATTCTAGAAATACGTAATACGAACCACAGACATTACAACAATAAAGAGTGTGTTTGAGTTAGTAAATCAGTAGGGAATAGTAGTAAAATGTGTGTGTGTGTATGTACATGAATATGAAATCAGTGCAGCAGTTAATCATGTGTGTGTTTGTGAATATGGGAAGATAGTGTACACAAAGTGTATTAAAACTCAGGAAAATAGATTTCAGTTTAACATCGATAGTTCCGGATTTCCAGTCTAACACATATCAATCCCAAATCGATTCAAAACCCTAAAACTAAACATCAATCATGAACCTAACATGATCATAATCTCATACATATGTAGATGAACTAATCATGGCAAATTATCATTTAGAAATTAGTTTAAAATTACATTCGAAACTCAAAAATTACAACCGTGAACCTTATATCAAACATTTAGGGGAAAACCCAATTCGAAGTCCAATTTACAATTAATAACCTGATTTAATGGTTGGTAAATAATTGGCTACATGTGCACATGTCTCACAATGTGTTTCATGTCCCCAAAGCGGGACACAATGTGTCCAAATCAATCTTAACACACATAATATACAGAACTATGCACAGTCTCGTGCATACGTGTACACGTTTCTAGCATACGACACAGGACACGTGGAGATACGTGGTCGTACACATGTGTTCGCCTAGCATATGGCTAGGTTCGTGTCATACAGAATCATGTCCACGAGACATGTAGATACGACACAAAACCCATGTCAGCAGTGCCTGTGGCATGCGTGCACCGCAGGCAACGGCCAGTGCGGGCACGATAGCGTGTCCGATTCGACACGACTCGGCACAAGAATTGAGGGGACTCATGTTAGTCACTGCCCCTCGGTCCTCGCCAAGTGGTACGTGTCTAATCGTCGTGTTCAGCGAGGAATCCTACCCGAGCAGCAGGACAGTGCGTTCATGTCCACAACAACATGTTCGTATCCACATACTGACACGACACGACACTGAAATCCTCCACAAAGGATACAAAATCACAGACGAACCCTAGATCTACAAATCCATTAAAAAACATTTCAAAAATAGAACACAATCATTGGGTGTGGCATTTTATCGAACACCTAGTTCTAGGTTAGAATACATGTCCGATACGAACACGAAATCAAATACAATTGACACCAAACCTTCACTACAGCTAGGGGACACCTAGATCTAGGCTACCATGAAAAGAAAACTGAATTAAAATACAATTTAAAGGATTTTACCTATAGGTGCAAATGACCAAGAAAAGCCCCAAATCAATTGATTCCCGTTGCCAGTCAAATCCTCTAAATTGTTCAAAAACTGAAATCACTCTCCATGAATATCAAATAGGGGATGATTAGAATTTATTGCAAAAGATTTGGATCAAAAAGAAATAGAAATAGATTTAATATGAATTAGGAAAGATAGGAATTACCTTTCCTTTCTAAAAGTTGGTTCAACACAAAAGAGGCGAGAACAAGTGGAAATGAGATTATATGGGGGAAATACCTATGTTGGCCGGCCATCAATGCTAAAATTAGGGTTAAGGTTTCCTTAATGGGCTATGGGCTAAGTTGTATTAGTCATGGAAATAAATTCCTAAGTCATAAGTCATTGAACCTATTCATTATTCCTCCTATTGAAACTAGATTCTAAATGACTAAAATTGGGTTGAATTAAGTTAGACTAGGTCACACCATGCTAACCAAGTCACCATATCTAGGGTCAACATCTAGGATAGTCTACAAAGTCTCAACTAGTCAAAGTCAAAAATAACAATCACCAATTCAGTAAATCAATATAAATTCAAAAATTCTCAAATAACTAAAATACCCTCAAGCTAAAATATGATAGTGACAGTATGATGGGCTGTTGATTATAAATAGAATCCATGTCCCGATACATCGGGTTGATGATGTCCCCTTAGGAGCTCATAAGGATTGTCATGTAAACCCTGCTGGTGGATTATATCCGACATAGCAAATAAAGTTGGCGGTATTACTTAAAGATAAAAGATGTCAAATCAATATAGTTGTCAGTAACTTAATTTGATCGACGGACATATGATATCTTAACATGGGGAGCCAAACGAGCATATAATAAAAGGAGCCCACAAACATAATTCGGGCTGAACACGTGATATCCAGATCCGTTAGGAGGCCTAACCCTAATTTCTCCTCATGGTCCCTGCCGTAGCCTATATATATCCTCTATTCTTTGGCCGCCAGATTACGGATCAAAAATCTGAAGCTTTTTCTAAATTCGTGATTCACGTAAGGAGAGAAAGAGAGGGCTGCCAAGAAGAAAAAAATGTTAGGAGATCGTCGCCCACACGACGTCCAACTCGAGGAAGGAATACGTGTAGAAGATCTTGGGGTCGTCTGCTCGAGATTGCCAGAAATTACTTGTCTTCTTTTCTCCGTTGGTATAATTCATTAGCCCTAGTTACTGCCTATGAAGGGTTAGAACACGTATTAAATCTGTTTAACTTTCTATCGATCAATACGCACACCAAAGTAAGGGTCCTAGGAATCCCCAGTTCCATCATTGGCTTTATTGAACGTATAAGGTATCTGTGTACAGAGAAGAAAGTCCTGTCACTACCATATTTTAGATTGAGGATATTTTGGTCATTGGGAATTTTTGAATTTATTTTAATTTATTAGATTGGTGATTGCTATTTTGACTTTGAGTATTTGAGACTTTGGAGACTAACCTAGTTGTTGACCATAGCTATGGTGACTTGGTTAGCATGGTGAGACCCTAGTCTAACTCAAGTCAACCTAAGTTAGTCATTTAGAAATCAAGATTTAAATAGGAGGATTAATAATTTGGTTCATAGGCTTGAGACTTAGGAATTGATTCCATGACTAGTGCAACTTGGCCCATAGCCCATTATACTAAACCCTAACCCTAATTTCAGCATACTTAGGCCGGCCACTTAGGGTTCCCTTCCTATAAATTTTCTCCTTATTTAGTTCTTGCCTCTTTTGTATTGAATGAACACTTAGGAAAAAGAAAGGTATGGCCATTCTTCCCCAATCCATAGTTTTTCTATTTTAATTCTTTTGACTCTAGTTTCTTGCATTAGAGTCTAATACTCTCCTATTTTCTGTTAATGGAGAGTAATTCTAGCTTTGGAATAATTTGGGGATCCGAGCTAGCTAGGAGGATTACTCTATTTTGGAGCTTTTCTTGCTATTGGCACCTATAGGTAAAACTCCTCAAATTGTGCTAATATTCTAATTTCTTTGCATCCTAGCCTAGATGTAGGTGTCCCCTAGCTGTCCCTAAATTTTGGTTAGAAATCGTGTCCGTTTGGTGTCTGTATCGGACACGTGTCAATGTGTAGGTGTAAATATTTGATAGAATGCCACTTAGGATTTGATTTTCGTGTTTTGCTAAACTAATTGCATTAATTCATAGATCTATGTGTGTATATTGCTTTTTGTGAAGACTGAGTCAGGTTTCATGTCATTTCTGTGTCCTAATTTATACTGGACACGCAGTGCGGGGTCTCGGCCGGGTGTCCTGCTACCCGTGTCTGATTGCTCCACGGACACAGCACCTGGTGGCACGAATTTTGGTAGAAAGGATGAGGCATTGACTGTCATCATGCTACAAAAATTTGGGAGCAAATGATGCACGACACGCGGAGCATTCTTGCCCGTACTGGACACGTACTGCTCGTGCACTGTCGGGTTCACACACAGACACGCACACTAACACTTGTTCGTGACAACTCTAGACACGACTTGGACACATTGTGGTGGGTCTACTATGTAGCCCTACACGTGGGCAACACGTGTGCAAGACCACGTATCGTGAGGAGTCGTGTGTCATGTCCACGATCTCAGTGAACACGAGCACGATGCCTCTGTGTGCACTATTTTAGTTTTGTGTATTGTTTGGGTTTTAGACACGTCGTGTCCAATTTTTGGACACTGGGATACCCCCATGACACAACCACATGTTGCACATTCATTACCAACCTTCTAAATTGTTTATTAGTTGTTATTCTAGTTCAAATTATGAATTTTCCTCCATTTTTTTTGATACTTAAACTGCCATTCGATTTTCTGAAATTTAATGAATGTATTAGACTGTTTGATTGATTAATCTGTGCTGTTGGTTCACTAACACATATCAAATGTTAACCTACATGTTAGGGTTATGAATAGCATGGGATTAGCTTTTGAATTTCATTTTGGGCTTATGAATTTTATTTGAACCGAACTGTTGCATACATTGAATTTTTCTAAGTTGTATACACTGTCATTTCCTGAGATTATGAACTGTCATGAGTTCTATTAGTTTGGGTTGATTTAATTTCAATGTCTTTCACAAATACATAATTGGAATTTACCTACATGATTGGGTTTTCAAGTTAACATGGAAAATTGGATTTTCGAATTGGTTTCGGGACTCAAACCTGAGAATTCAGACTGTTGGGTTTACACTATTTTCTCACATTGATTTCTATGTTTACATACACATGGGCTAACTGTTAACCTGGGAATAATGTAATTTTTTCCTATATATCCACACACACACACACACTTTTGCACATTGTTTTGAAATCTGAGGACACATCTATGCACTGTTAGCCTGTGAACCTGAGAACATAATGTTCATATACACACACATTGATTCATATGTTTACACACACATGTATTGACACAACCATGTCACTTACTCACCTATCTACACACACAAATCTGAGACACTATTGACACACTGACATACACATGCACAGGCATATGTCACACTATTTTTCCTATTCACTTGCCACTCACTCACAGGACACTATATCCCTATTCCTCTATATGTTTGTTAATATATATATAGATATATATATATAGAGTTATCTATACATGTTATATATGCATAGAGAAAAACTGAACTCTTACTTCTATATATATATATATATATATATATATATATATATATATATATATATATATATATTATAGTTAGCCATTCCTGCCATGTGTATTGTAACTTATAGCTAGTGTTTTGATACTCATTTCATGTACACCTCCATGATTCACACACGCACACATAGCCTTACATGCTAGTTTCTCTCTCTAACTTCTCTTTATATATAATGTTGTATATATATGTAATCCTATATACATATATATATATATATATATATATGAATTTTATGATAAATAGCTAAATGTGAATGTGCCTTGATGTGTTGCTTGTGTTTTGCTTCTATAGCCTTAGGATTGATGTGTGCTTGCTAGGACAGACTGGTTAGGCTTAGTGAGACTTGCTTGGGTTAGGCTTGACCTAGTTGACTAGTACTGTTGACCAGAGTTGACCAAGGGTTGACTTTGGTCTAGTTTGACCTAAACTGATGGAACTGGGGATTCCCAGGACCCTTTCTTTGGTGTGCGTATTGATCGATAGAAAGTTAAACAGATCTAATACGTGTTCTAACCCTTCATAGGCGGAAACTAGGGTTCACGAATTATACCTGCGGCAGAAAGGAGACAAGTAATTCCTGGCAGTCTCGAGCGGACGACCCCAAGATCTTCTGCACGTATTCCTTCCTCGAGTTGGACGTTGTGTGGGCGACGATCTCCCAACCTTTTCTTCTCCTTGGCAGCCCTCTCTTTCTCTCCTTACGTGAATCACGAATTTAGAGAAAATTTCAGATTTCTAATCCGTAATCTGGCGGCCAGAGAATAGACGATATATATAGGCTACGGCAGGGACCATGAGGAGAAATTAGGGTTAGGCCTCCTAATAGATCTGGATATCCCGTATTCAGCCCGAACACACAATCCAGGCCCATTAACAATAGCTCGGTCCACTTATGAGCTATTGTTGCACTACCTCCCTAATCCCAAATTATGTTTATGGGCTCCTTTTATTATATGCTCGTTTGGCTCCCCATGTTAAGATATCGAATGTCCGTCGATCAAATTAAGTTACTGACAACTATATTGATTCGACATCTTTTATCCTTAAGTAGTACCGCTAAACTTTATTTGTTATGTCGGATATAATCCACCTGCAGGGTTTACATGACAATCCTTATATGCTCCTTAAGAGGACATCATCAACCCGATGTATCGGGACATGGATTCCATTTATAATCAACAACCCATCATACATACAATATTATTACCCAATTCATAGAGGTTGTTGATCCATAATGAATCTCACTCTTTTATGAGTCAAAGTAATGCACACTGCATATACATGTCCGTTATTATATCCGAATTAAGAGCACAAGCATCCATAATAACAGAGGTGTTTGTTCTCTTTATGTAGTCAGTACAAAGAGAACAACCTCAAGTGGTCATGTTCAATACACACAAAGTGTACTAGTGTAAACCTATAGTCAAGATAGACTAATACCAGATTACACTACAACCTTTCCAATAGATTGTCCAAGTCCATCTAGGTTGTGAACTATTTATATACTCTATAGGAAACTCATAATATGATCTTCTGTGTGACACCACACACCATATTATCTACAATATAGAATATCAGACATTTGCATTAACACTTGCAACAAATACAATATGCAAACATTTGCCCATATGATTCTCATTCAAAATTTAAGGAAATAAGGTTACTACAAAAGTGATGCTTTTAGTATATATATATGTATATTATAGTTAGCCATTCCTGCCATGTGTATTGTAACTTATAGCTAGTATTTTGATACTCATTTCATGTACACCTCCATGATTCACACACACACACATAGCCTTACATGCTAGTTTCTCTCTCTAACTTCTCTTTATATATAATGTTGTATATATATGTAATCCTATATACATATAGATATATATGAATTTTATGATAAATAGCTAAATGTGAATGTGCCTTGATGTGTGGCTTGTGTTTTGCTTGTATAGCCTTAGGATTGATGTGTGCTTGCTAGGACAGACTGGTTAGGCTTAGTGAGACTTGCTTGGGTTAGGCTTGACCTAGTTGACTAGTACTGTTGACCAGAGTTGACCAAGGGTTGACTTTGGTCTAGTTTGACCCAAACATCATGTAGAATGCATTGTAATGCTTTATATTACCATTCTGGACATGTTGTGACTTGTACTGTTCTGAATAGGAGCCAGACACCACTCCTCAGGCAGTATTTTATTCAGATACTCAGGATATCAGGTGAGTACATTCTCTGACCGTTTCATACTTGCTAGGACTATATTCTTGCTCTAGATTACTTTAATTGATGCTGACACGATAGAAATATGGATTAGTACTATATGGATCTTTTCATACGATTTTATCCCCCTCGGGAGCATCGGATACATCATGTCATGTGCGTTTCATTTTCATCATGTATTTCTGTGCTTTCACCATTCATGTGAACTCTTGTGATTCATGTACTCTCATGTTCACGAAGCTCCCATGTTTATATTCATGTACACCCATTTATGGGCCCCCATGTGAAATCATGTATAATAACATAACTTGAACGGATCCTTGTGTATTGATTGGGGATGGGGGAGTATAAATAGTCATGTGGACATTTTCAAAGTAGTGTAGCTATGTACAACCTCTCATGTTTATTATCAAGCATTTTACATGTCTATCTTGTACTCTAAATCACTAGTTCACTATAGCTCTTTACTTATAGTAGATATTTCTTTACAGTCTTCTCTTTTACTTTATGTATACTCTTCAGCATTTCATGTATCTAACTATATTGCCTGTATTATATTCCTGTTATGATATGAACTACGTGAGATGTACTATGCTCGCTCCCGTCCTGACTGGACCTGTTAAAATATTACAGATGACCTTGAGGAGCTGTGTCCTACTTATTACGGAGCATGCCTAGATGACACATGTGAGCTGGACTCTTAGGAGGACCCAGCACTTGCAGATGACATTACCCCTTTTGTATAGGCTAGTTAGCTAGACTAGTATCTTATTATCATTCTGTCCGTCGGATACACTTGTACTTATTTGGAGATTTGTTATTCTGGATTTGTGGAGTTGTTTATCTAAGACTTTTAGCTATCTCTCTTATCTTGTATTTATCATCTGTGGATTCTATGATTTTATCTATTCTATCTTATCGTACTTTCTTCCTTAATTATGATTGAGTTGTACTTTATTATGTCACCTCCATTCAGAGTGTATATACTGTACAGGTACCTTATAACTGTTAGATGTATGTGACCTAGGACAGCATTCTACCGGCGATACTGCGGCGTAGGCTGGACGTAACCACTTCTCGTGCCCCTACACTGGGTGCGGGTCGTGACACATTTTTAGTGGTGGCCCATGCAGGTCGTTGTAAGAAATACAGTGGTATTCGAACTAGAGTATCACTGCAGCCTACAGTAGGATTAGGAAATTTATTTGAAGGTACTCAACCACATTAGGAAAAACTCTTAATCAGATTCCTTTTATCTAAATTTGCTACTTATTGTCTTCCATTGAATATAAACTGTCCTCCTTTGCTATTTCGACTCATTCTCAGCAATTGTTTTCTTGTTTGATCTGTCTCCATGATGGTCGAGACTAGATCACATCGTCCAGGTCAGGGGAATACAGATGAGAGGTTTGCCACCTTTGTCCTCAGCAGCTAGCCCCCGGTACCGCAGCCCCAGTCATGTCGACTGGGATGGGTGTTTCAGCTGCGTTCAGAGGAGCCCCTTCACCAGCAGTGCACAGGCCGAGTCCGATGATTCCAGAGATGCTCCAGTAGCAGCAGCCACCTTCTGGGACAGTTGACGCAGTCCAGCTATTTATATTCTTTCAGCAGTTCATGGAGGCCCAGCAGCAGCGTCAGACTACAGAGTTTAGTCGGGGCATCGATCTGGCCCTGACGACAGTTGAGAGGGCAGCAGCTCAGCCTGCGGGAGTTCAGCTACCGCATCCGTCGAGGGAGAAGGGCATCCAAGACTTCAAGAAGATGCACCCGAGGGATTTCAGGGGTACAAAGGGCATTCTGTACGCTGATGAGTGGATAGAGCATATGGAGGAGATTTTCAGACTAGCAGAGGTTCCAGCGAGGCTTCAGATCGAGGCGGCGGCCAGTATGATGCAGAATTTGGCCCGCACTTGGTACCAGACCGACCCAAGGGTTGGTACACCAGGGCAGACTTGGGTAGCCTTCAAGAAGCTGTTCAAGGAGAAGTTTTTCCCAGATACAGCACTTGGTGCCCTCGAGACTCAGTTCGAGGCCTTAGTACAGTGTAGTCAGTCCGTAGAGGAGTATGATGGGCAGTTCTGCCGTCTGGACGGATTTGTCGAGGTGTTATCCGAGGCGACGAAGGCCCGGACGTTCAGAAAGGGACTGGTCAAGGAGGTGAAGTCCTATACCAAGAGTGCCTGCAGTGCAACTTTTGAGGAGATCTTGGTGGGTGCCTTAACAGCAGAGGATGATCTTGAGATGAGGCTCAAGAGGGGGCGAGACACCCAGGGAGCCAGTGGCAGTGGAGGACCGACCAAGAGGTCGCACTTTCAGCAGCAGCATCAGGATCAACAACAGCAGAGACAGTTTCAGCCGTAGCAGTTCCAGCAGCCGAGACTTAAGCCAGCTCAGCATCAGAAGCTGAGGCAGCAGCAGCAGGCCCTGAGGTAGCAGTCTACTAGTTGTACCATCTGCAGGAAGCGGGGGCATAGATGGACTGAGTGCAGGAAGATGCTGGGGAAGTATCTTCTCTGTGGATCATCAGAGCATCAGCTGAGGGACTATTCCCTCTTCGCAGGCAGAGCTGCTTAGGGAGCGGGAGCCAAGGCTCCAGTGGGACCGCAGAAGGGACCATTGTCGACTCAGTAGCAATGATTCGTACAGCACCAGCAGCAGGCCAGGGAAGGCCAGCATGGGTGAGCTTTCGCCATAGCAGTCGAGAATGCAGAGGCCATTGGGAAGTTGATTGCAGGTTCGGTTCTTCTCGACTCTATTCCAGCTTTCGCTCTATTTGATTTCGGGGCTTCCCACAGTTTTATGTCAGTTATCATTTACTATTAGACACTGCTTAGTATCTGAATCATTGCCTAGGACCTGCAAGATCACGACCAGGGGTGGTGTTATCCACGTGAGTAATATTTGCAGAGGGCGAAGTATTATTTTGGAAGGCTGAGAGTTGGAGGTGAGTCTTCTCGTAATGCCACTATCAAACTACGATATCGTATTAAGTATGGATTGGTTGAGCAGGCATCACACTAGCATAGATTGTCGAGAGGGTAGAGTTCTGTTTGGAGCGCCAGGAGAGCCAGAGTTTGAGTACACCCGACGGCAGGCAAAGCAGAGCAGCGAACTTTTCTGCGGGGCTTCAGTTGGGGAGCAGGCGGCTCCACATCTTTTGATTGCAGAGTTCATGGACGTCTTTTCGAAGGAGTTGCTAGGGCTTCCACCGGATAGGGATGTTGAGTTATCGATAGACTTGGTTCCCGCTGTGGAATCGATTTCTCAGCATGTCTATCGAGTGAACAACAGTGAGTTGGTAGAATTGAAGAAGCAGGGAGATGAGCTACAGAATAAGGGCTTCATCCGATCGAGTTCTTCTCCTTGGGGTGCTCCGGTACTTTTTGTACCCAAGTAGGATGGGTCGGTACGGATGTGTATCGACTACAAGGCACTCAACAACCTCACGATCAAGAACAGATACCCACTGTCGCGGATTGATGATCTCTTTGATCAGTTGAACGGAGCTCGGTTTTTCTCGAAGATTGATTTGAGGTCAGGTTATCATCAGGTAAAGGTGAAGAAGGAGGATATCCCTAAGACTGCCTTCAGGACGCGGTATAGACAGTTTGAGTTCTTAGTAATGCCGTTTGGGCTGACCAACGTCGCGGCGATATTTATGAACTTGATGAACAAGGTGTTCCACCAGTACTTGGACAAATTCGTGGTGGTGTTCATCGATGATATCCTGGTATATTCGTAGACTGAGGAGGAGCATGAGGAGCACTTGAGAGTTGTTCTAGAGACATTCAGGAGGGAGAGGCTGTATGGCAAGCTCTCAAAGTACGAGTTTTTTCTGGACAGAGTTGACTTCTTGGGTCATATGGTGACTGGAGATGGGATCTCAGTGGACCCGAAGAAGATCACGACAGTTGAGGCTTGGTCAACACCGAGTTAAGTAGCAGAGATCAGGAGCTTCTTGGGACTGGCAGGCTATTACAGGAGGTTCGTACAGGATTTCTCCCGGATTACAGAGCCATTGACTAGGCTGACCCGGAAGGATGCAGTGTTTGTTAGGTCAGAGGAGTGTCAAGTCACTTTTGATAAGTTGAAGAAGCGGCTGATGACAGCTCCGATTCTGAATTTGCCATCAGGATGGGGAGGGTTCACTATCTACAGTGACGCCTCGGGGAAGGGTTTGGGTTGTGTCTTGCAGCAGCATGGGAAGGTGATTGCCTATGCCTCCAGGTAGTTACGTCTCCATGGAAATACTACATATATGGAGAGAGGGTGGAGATCTTCATAGATTATAAGAGCTTGAAGTATGTGTTTACACAGAAGGAGCTCAACACGAGGCAGCGCAGGTGGTTAGAGCTGATGAAGGACTTCAACATCTCACTACAGTATCACCCAAGGAAGGCCAACGTGGTTGCCGATGTCTTGAATAGGTATCCGACAGCCATGTGTTTGACTATGGACCATCATTTGCTTGCTGACTTGGAGAGCCTGGGGATTGAGGTACTTGTGCTCGGAGTTCAGATATAGATGTGGGGCCTTCAGATTCAGTCAGACTTCGTGAAGAGGATCAAGTCGACACAATTTGAGGATGTTGCTTTACGGTGTATCCGAGAGCAGGTTCGAGCAGGGCTGGTGGATGGTGAGTTTACTCTTACAGAGGATGGTGCTTTGAGGTACGGTTCCAGGCTGTATGTGCCCAATGGAGAGCTCAGGAAGCAGGTCATGCAGGAAGTCCACAGATCTTAGTACTCTATACATCCTGGTGCCAACAAGATGTACAAGGATCTGAGGGAGCACGTCTGGTGGTATGGGATGAAGCGGGAGGTAGCTCGCTTCGTAGCCAGATGTTTGGTCTGTCAGCAGGACAAGACAGAGAGGCAGAGGCCAGGAGGATTATTGCAGCCATTGCCCATTTTAGAGTAGAAGTAGGAGCATATTACGATAGATTTTGTATCTGGATGCCGCATACACCAGGACAGAAAGACGCAATTTGGGTCATCATAGACAAGTTGACCAAATCAGTCCACTTTTTGCCATTTAAAGTGGGTACGTCTACTGAGAGGCTTGCAGAGATGTACATGCGGCAGATTGTCAGGATTCATGGAGTTTCGGTCAGCATCATCTCGGATCGGGATAGTCGCTTTACTTTCCATTTCTGGTGGAGTCTACAGACTAGTTTGGGCACTCAGCTCAAGTTTAGTACTGCATACCACCCTCAGACGGACGGACAGTCAGAGAGGACTATTCAGACGCTCGAGGACATGCTGCAGACGTATGTCTTAGATTTCTGAGGATCCTGGGAGGATCACCTATATTTGGTAGAGTTTACTTACAACAACAGTTTCTAAGCCAGTATTGAGATGTCACCTTTCGAGGCGTTGTACGGGCGTAGGTGTCGTACACCCTTATCTTGGGATGATGTTGGTAAGCGAGCTTTAATGGGACCTGAGATGGTTGTTGACACAGCCGAGAAGGTGAAGCTCATCAGGGACAAACTTCGCATGGTGCAGGACAGACATCTGTACAGGACCGATAGCCACCGGAGGCCTTTGGAGTTTGAGGTACAGATTAGAGATAGGATTAGAAGTAGGTTGTTTGTTTGTGTTTGTTTGATCATGTTTGATTATTTAGTAACTTGAGACCTTGCTTGTATTTAGGTCGGAGATATGGTTTTTTTGCAGATATCTCCGAATCGTGGTACCATATATTTTAGTGGAGGTGGGAAGCTTAGCCCGCGCTTCATCGGACCTTTCATGATCAGCGAGAGAGTCGGTGATATAGTATATAGGCTAGACTTGCCACCTGCACTAGTGGGTGTCCATAAAGTATTCCACGTATCACAGTTGAGATGGTACGTGGCTGACCCTAGCCATGTACTTGATCATTCAGAGATTGAGGTGGGACCAACTCTCAGTTATCTAGAGCAGCCAGTGGAGATTCTGGATCGTCGAAAGAAAGTACTGAAAAACCAGGTGATACCCTTGGTTCGCATCGCATGGAGGCATCATTCTCCAAGAGAGTCTACCTGGGAGCGGGAGGATGAGATGCACTAGCAATACCCTTATCTTTTTGGACCTTGAGGTATGATTGTCTATCCTTCTCATCAGTTTATTTTCGTCTTTTAATTTCGAGGATAAAATTCTTTTAAGGAGGGTAGATTTATCACTACCACATTTTAGATTAAGGGTATTTTGGTAATTAGGAATTTTTGAATTTATTTTAATTTATTGGATTGGTGATTGCTATTTATGACTTTGACTATTTGAAACTTTGGAGACTAACCTAGATGTTGACCATAGCTATGGGGACTTGGTTAGCATGGTGAGACCCTAGTCTAACTCAAGTCAACCTAAGTTAGTCATTTAGAAATCAAGATTTAAATAGGAGGATTAATGATTTGGTTCATAGGCTTGATACTTAGGAATTGATTCTATGACTAGTGCAACTTGGCCTATAGCCTATTAGACTAAATACTAACCATAATTTCAGCATACCTAGGCCGGCCACTTAGGGTTCCGTCCCTATAAATATTCTCCTCATTTAGTTCTTGCCTTTTTGGTATTGAATGAACACTTAGGAAAAAGAAAGGTATGGCCATTCTTCCCCAATCCATAGTTTTTTTCATTTTAATTCCTTTTTGACTCTAGTTTATTGCATTAGAGTATAATACTCTCCTATTTTTTGTTTATGGAGTGTAATCCCAGCTTTAGAACAATTTAGGGATTCGAGCTAGCAAGGAAGAATACTCTATTTTAGGGCTTTTCTTGCTATTGGCACCTATAGGTAAAACTCCCCAAATTGTGTTAATATTCTAATTTCTTTGCATCCTAGTCTAGATCTAGGTATCCCCTAGCTGTCCCTAAATTTTGGCTAGAAATCGTGTCCGTTTGGTGTCCGTATCGGACACGTGTCAATGTGTAGGTGTAAGTGTTTGATAGAATGCCACTTAGAATTTAATTTTCGTGTTTTGCTAAACTAATTACATGAATTCGTAGATCTATGTGTGTACATTACTTTTTGTGAAGACTGAGTCGGGTTTCATGTCATTTCTGTGTCCTAATTTGCACTGGACACGCAGTATGGGATCTCGGTCGGGTGTACTGCTAACCGTGTCCGATTTCTCAACGGACACAGCACGTGGTGGCACAAATTTTGGTAGGAAGGATGGGGCATTGACTATCATCATGCTTCCAAAATTTGAGAGCAAATGATGTACGACACGCGGAGCATTCTTGCCCGCACTGGACAAGCACTGCTCGTGTACTGTCGGGTTCACGTACAGACACACGCACTAACACGTGTTCGTGTACACTCTAGACACGACTTGGACACGTCGTGGTAGGTCCACTGTGTAGTCCTACATGTGGGCTACATGTGTGCATGACCATGTGTCGTGAGGAGTCATGTGTCGTGTCCACGATCTCAGTGAACACGTGCACGATGCCATTGTGTGCACTATTTCAGTTTTGTGTATTGTTTGGGTTTTGGATACGTCGTATCCAGTTTTTGGACACTGGGATACCCCCATGACACAACCACATGTAGCACATTTATTACCAGCTTTTAAATTGTTTATTAGTTGTTATTCTAATTCGAATTAGGAATTTTTCTCCAATTTTTCTGATACTTAAACTGCCATTCGATTTCCTAAAATTTAATGAATGTATTGGACTGTTTGATTGATTTATTTGTGTTGTTGGTTCACTAACACATATCATAAGTTAACCTACATGTTATTGTTATGAATAGCATGGGATTAGCTTTCGAATTTCATTTTGGGCTTGTGAATTTCATTTGAACTGAACAGTTGCATACATTGAATTTTTCTGAGTTGTATACACTGTCATTTCCTGAGATTATGAACTGTCATGAGTTCTATTAGTTTGGGTTGATTTAATTTCAATGTGGTTCACAAATACATAATTGGAATTTACCTACATGATTGGGTTTTCAAGTTAACATGGAAAATTGGATTTTCGAATTGGTTTTGGGACTCAAACGAAAGAATTCAGACTGTTGGGTTTACACTGTTTTCTCACATTGATTTTTATCTTTACGTAGACATGGGCTAACTGTTAACCTGGGAATAATGAACAATTTTCCTATGTATCCACACACACACTTTTGCACATTGTTTTGAAATCTGAGGACACATCTATGCATTGTTTAACCTGTGAACCTGAGAACATAATGTTCATATACACACACATTAATTCATATGTTTACACACACATGTATTGACACAACCATGTCACTCACTCACCTATTTACACACACAAATCTGAGACACTATTGACACATTGTCATACACACACATAGGCACATGTCACACTGTTTTTCCTATTCACTTGCCACTCACCCACATGACACTATATCCCTATCCCTCCATATGTTTGTTAATATATATATAGATATATAAATAGAGTTATCTATACATGTTATATAAGCATAGAGAAAAACTGAACTCTTACTTCTATACATATATATATATATATATATATATATATATATATATATATATATATATATATATATATATATATATATATATATATATGTGTATTATAGTTAGCCATGCCTGCCATGTGTATTTTAACTTATAGCTAGTGTTTTGATACCCCTTTCATGTACACCTCCATGATTCACACACACACATAGCCTTACATGCTAGTTTCTCTCTCTATCTTTCTCTTTATATATAATGTTGTATATATGCATGTTGTATATACATGCAAGCCTATATACATATAGATATATATGAATTTTTTGATAAATAGCTAAATGTGAATGTGCCTTGATGTGTGGCTGGTGTTTGGCTTGTATAGCCTTAGGATTGTTGTATGCTTGCTAGGACAGACTGGTTAGGCTTAGTGAGACTTGCTTGGGTTAGGCTTGACCTAGATGACCTAGTTTGACTAGTACTGTTGACCAGAGTTGACCATGGGTTGACTTTGGTCTAGTTTGACCCAAACATCATGTAGAATGCATTGTAATGCTTTATATTACCATTCTGGACATGTTGTGACTTGTATTGTTCTGAATAGGAGCCAGACACCACTCCTCAGACAGTATTTCATTCAGATACTCAAGATATCAGGCGAGTACATTGTCTGACCGTTTCATACTTACTAGGACTATATTCTCTCTCTCCACGGATTAGTACTATATGGATCTTTTTATACGATGTTATCCCCCTCGGGAGCATCGGATACATCATGTCATGTGCTTTTCACTTTCATCATGTATTCCTATGCTTTTACCATTCATGTGCACTCTCGTGATTCATGTACTCTCTTGTTCACGGAGCCCACATGTTTATATTCATGTGCACCCATTTATGTGCCCCCATGTGAAATTATGTATAATAACATAACTTGAATGGATCCTTGTGTATTGATTGGGGATGGAGGAGTATAAATAGTCATGTGGACATTTCCATAGTAGTGTAGCCATGTATAACCTCTCATGTTTATTATCAAGCAGTTCACATGTCTGTCTTGTACTCTAAATTACTAGTTCACTGTAGCTCTTTACTTGTAGTAGATATTTCTTTACAGTCTTCTCTTTTACTTCATGTATACTCTTCAGCGTTTCATGTATCTTACTCTATTGCCTGTATTATATTCCTGTCATGATATGAACTGAATGAGATATGCTGTGCTCGCTTCCATCCTGAATGGACCTGTTGAAATATTACAGATGACCTTGAGGAGCTATGTCCCACTTATTACGGAGCAGGCCTAGATGACACTTGTGAGCTGGACTCTCAGGAGGACCCAGCACTTGCAGAGGACATTACCCCTTTAGTCTAGGCTAGTTAGCTAGACTAGTATCTTATTATCATTATGTCTGTTGGATACACTTATACTTATTTGGAGATTTGTTATTCTGGATTTGTGGACTTGTTTATCTTAGACTTTTAGCTATCTCTCTTATCTTGTATTTATCATCTGTGGATTCTGTGATTTTATCTATTCTATCTTATCGTACTTTCTTCCTTAGTTGTGATTGAGTTGTACTTTATTATGTCACCTCCATTCGGAGTGTATATACTATACATGTACCTTATAACTGTTAGATGTATGTGACCTAGGACAGCGTTCTACCACCGACACTGCTACGTAGGCTGGACGTAACCACTTCTCATGCCCCTACACTGGGTGCGGGTCGTGATAAGTCCTAATCAGGATATTCTAAGTACAGAGAGAAGAGGTTTCTGGGAAAGTGTGATGGTGGAGATCGAGCGATGTAGTGGCTCCTTTACTCTATTGACGATCTGACGAATCAACCTTGCTATGGCTCTCTAGCACCTTTGATGGGACTCTGGATCACCGATCAAGAGGA
The DNA here is from genome assembly GCA_029216955.1 of Iris pallida. Classification (NCBI taxonomy): domain Eukaryota; kingdom Viridiplantae; phylum Streptophyta; class Magnoliopsida; order Asparagales; family Iridaceae; genus Iris; species Iris pallida. Next base: position 14,755,893 of record JANAVB010022800.1, read on the forward strand.
TATCTGGATGAGAAGATCCTTTGAAGATGGTTGGTTGGTTGGTTCTTTGGTTGATAGGTGGATGAGGGTGGTCGACTCTTCGTGGATAGAGATTGTTTATCCTTTAAAGATTGTCGATTGTCAATGTTCCCTCCCTCTTTTCATTTATTTCTGGTTAAGGGAGAACTCCTTCTATTTATAGAGAATCGAGCACATATACGATGTGCATTAGGGTTCCTAAGATATTAAAGAATCTGTTGTCATTGTATGGTGCGGGTTTCTATGAAGCTGACACGTGGAGGACATTAAGATTTTTCTCAAACGAGGTCTTTAGTAGTTATAAACATAACCGAAGGAGGTGACACATGGCGCATGCCAATTTGCTTGTTCGGATGCAGCCGAGTAAATCTTAGGATTTCATCCTAGATTTAGAGTCTAACTGATCCTCGTCTAAGATTTAAATCAATCTGATATGATATCAATCATGATTTTATCCCAATCTTCTCTGCAAGAGGCGGTTTAAACCAACCAATTGGGGTGGACACATTCTTCCTGCACCTCTGGTGAGGACTAAGTGCTGTTGTGCTTCTGGGGCGATGAGTAGACCGTGCTTCTGGAGACGACGGAACCTCTGTACTTTCAGACGACGAGTTGACTTGGCTTCGAATGACGACGAGACTTTTGTGCATATAGAGGAACTTATGAAGCTATGTTTTGGGCTACCAGTCATTGTGCTGTAGGCGACAAGTAGGCTTGTGCTTCAGGTTGGCGAGGTTACTGTGCTTTTAGAGCGTTATCTTGACTTGCATTGGTTGCGATGGGAGTTCCCAAGTCTCTTATAGAGAAGTGACTTAAGCTTCTGATCCGGAGCAGATGACTGTGCTGTGTGAATGGAGATAGTATGAGCATATCACCATCCCGCGCCTCATACGGACGCAGATAAGTAGCTGCACCTCTGAACAATAAAGACATTGGCTGCGAAGGGAAGGGTATGACACCCTTGTGCGTCTGAGATTGGCGCAGGCAGATAGCTATGCCTCTAGAGTAAAGACACTGGCTTATGAAATTAAAAAAAGGGAGGAGGGCCTACCACCATCTTGTTTCTGAGGTTGGTGCAGGCAGTAACTGCGCCTCTGGCTTGAAGGCTCTGGCTTCTTGATAGTGCTGAGTTACTAATATGCTTCTGAGAGGCTGCGCCCATAAGAAAATCAGAACATGCTTCGGTAGAGGTCAATCTTCCAGCATGTGTATCGAGAAAAAGGAAGGCTGTTGTTCGATGAAGACTGTATCCCTTGTAGATCCCTCTAGGCTTCTGTCAAATTTGTACTAGATCCTTTGTAGAAGAACAAAATTAGTCCCTTATGTATAGTCCTGATGTGTCTATACTAGACTTTGGTAGACATGACAATACGTGAACTTCTCTCCATATCTTCTATTTTGTCTTTTTAGTACTGCGCCTCAGTATTTTACATATTGTGCGCTTTGGCGAAGGGATGTCTTCAGCTAATATTTTTCATGCTTCTACAAGACCCCCTTCAAAGTGTCCCAAACTTGAGTCAAGCTCGGGATACTTTGAACAAAAGCATGAATATGTGTTAGGACTGTACGGGCTGGGTGATGGCTGGTATCACGCCTAACTCTTAGCATTAATTATCCTGAGTCATTATTTTAGAGCATGGGCTCCTGATGGCTTCTTAATATTGGAGCCTCTTACGTCTTTACAGGGATCTTGAATCTCTTTAGTAGAGGAGGTTCAGAGTCACGTTTCTTTGGTCTCTTGCAGTACTGTCATCTATCATGGAGTGGAGCTTTAGCTTAACTTGTAAGCTTCCTTCTGACCGATGTCTGGCTAGTGCTTGGACCACGCGAACAGCCTACATAAAGGACTGTCCCCTTCAAGAGAAGACTCAGCGGCTTTAACAATGGCCTTGCTTGCCCGATGTTCGCCTCCTGATGACCCTAGAGTTTTCTTGAGGCGGCCGTCGGTGGCAAATCTTTTTATCCAAAGAAGCTGTAGTAGAACTACTACTGGATCTCGAGATGTCCCGTATCCTGGATGTCGTGGGCGTCAATGGTGTTTAGAACCTTAACTTTCTGACTTTGTATTGGTTGCCATACTGACCGAGGAATGGCAAGGCCTGCTGCTGTGGTTACTCTGTTCGGCCAGCTGGAAAGAAAGGGAAGTCCTGTGCTGGTCTTCATCCCGGCTCGAGCCAGTTGCAGCTTTGGGCAGTGGCTTCCTTTTGACTAGAAAGTGATTGGGTCTATCACCACCATTTTAGCTCTTTTTTTTTGCTTCTGTATGTGTAACTACGAAGGGTCTGTAATAGGTCCTTATAGCCACATATTTTTATATGTAGAAGCTTTCTTGTTACCTTTGCTTTGTCTTCAAAATAAAGAGGGAATCTTCATAATAGATTTGCCAGACCAGAGGTAATATGGACATGGTAGGCTTGATCATTGCCGGGGTATAGAACAACAATCAGAGGTAATATAGATGTGAACTATTTTCTAGACCGCTGGAATAATCATAGAGCTGATATGAGAAGAACGACTACTCAGAGGTAATGTGGACGTGGTAGTCGCGTCTTCCAATCGTAGACGAGCAATCCAGATGTAATATGGATGTGAAGTGCTTCATCTACTTGAGAGAATATATAGGAGGGAGAGCGAGAGCGAGAGATCCCCTTACCAGAACTCATAGGCACCCATTTCAGGGGATGTGGGTGCCTATGCTGGTTTTATCTTCAGACGTAATACTTCTTTAGGAACTTGGCATTGATGGGCATCATTAGCAAGTCCCCATTAGGCTTAGCTAGCCGATAAGTACCGTCGGAGTACACCATTTCTATGACGAACGTTCTATTCCACTTGGGCTCTAACTTTCCAGCCGTCTTACGGATCATCACCATCGATCTCCGTACTGCCAAGATGAGGTCGCCCACCTGGTAGGATCTTTTGTGGACATTTTTGTTGAAGGCCCCAGAGATGCGAGCTTGTTAAAGCTCAATCATTTGTTGCACGAGCAAGCACTTTTCATCTAACGCTTCTAACTCTTGTAACTGCCTATGCTATTTGTCTCGTATAAAGGTACAAGAAGCACTCAGAGAAGCGCATGATAGAACTTGTGGAGCCTAACAGCCGGGCCCTAAGCTACAAGACCGGTTGCACCGTATGGACTATTACTGGCCCACTATTATGGTAGATGCTGTTGAGTATGCAAAGAAATGTTGAACGTGCCAATTTTATACAGATTTTATCCATCAACCTTCAAAATATTTTTACCCCATGGTAGCCTCGTAGCCATCTACCGGGTCCCGTCCTCCTTCCGTGGCTTCCGTTCGGACGAGAAGTTGGTAGACGAGAACCTGACTGCTGGGGCATTCTTCTGGTTGCAGTCTATCCGTCCTTCTCACCTGGTGTATAGAAATCAGAATCGGGTGTTCTTAGAGCCCTATTTACCTAGTCATTTCGTTTGCCAATTTTGCTATAGCCAGGCGATGGTGGGTAATCCAAATCTCTGTCTTGGGCATAAAGGTAGTCTCTTGGACGGTGCTCGGGCTTGGTATTATTAAAATGCCAGTCGTACCGAGGCAATATTTACCATCCCACTTTTACAGGGAGGTGAGAGTCTTCTATACTCAGCTGCCCAGCTCTACTGTGTATACAACACCTTCCTGCCAGAGTATGATCATCAATGGAGTTTGCTCGAAGGGACAAAGTTTGAAACCCGTTCTTCGTCTTTTCTGTTTTAATTAGGAACGTCGCCCCCCTAGAGTTAAGCCAATGATAGTTCTAGGTCATCTACAAAGGAGAAATAGAGGAGGGACGATCTCTTAGTAGCTTGCGAGGGTGTCTGACTTTGCTTGGGGGAGTTTTCCCTCCTACGAAAAGAGCCAGAATGACTCATGCGCCTGCAAAGGGTGCAACGGCTTGCTACACTGGGTATCCCTCTGGAGTAAGTCCTCTTATTCTTTGAACGTGTCCGTCCTTTTCGTATCTTATATTTGAGCGGTTTGAACAGATGGGACCTTCCTGGTCAGCGTGGGAATTTCTTAAAGAACTCGCGTCTGCTGTACCCCGACACTTGGGGATGGATGAGAAGGATGCTATCGTTGCTTGCTCTACTCCGGGAGAGATTACTCTTCATGCCCCCTTTGATTATGGTTCAAAAGAGCTTTTGGACCTGTCGGATTCGTCTCTTCTATTGGTCGAAGAGGGACTAGCTGCTAAAGAAACTGTAGCCGGGGTGGTGCCAGTCGGAGGATTCGTCTTCGTACGGATCGGTGCGGGAGCTGATGCTCTGATCATCGGGCAGGCGATAGACAATAAGACCTTCGAGGCCACGGCCCAAGGAATTACTGCAGGGCCCATCTCGACGTTAAAGGGGGCTGTGGAGACGGTCAAGCCTTCCGAACCATCGAGCGTCTCATCGGCAATTTCTTCTGCGTCTGCCCTGGTATAGAAGCCGCATTTGGTCCTTACATCTGCTCCTCATCCTGGGGTTGTAGCTTCCCTAGTGACTTCAGTGATTCTTGCCGACAAGTAGTACTGCGCCCAGCTTTTGTTGGAGGCTATCTGCAATGCTTTGACTCGCGATACGGAGAGCGCTTCGTGCGGCCAGCCGCTGTCCGGGTGGATCCGGGACTTAGTAGATGGTCAATTAAAGATCTTGTATGATTATTTGGAGTACGAGGCTCAAGTCATAATTGTGAGAGGTCTGCTGGCTGATTTGCATGTCATTACTTTAGAATTTCAGGGCCTTGATGATAATCTGCCGACCTTAGCCGCGACAGAACTAGAAAAGATAGCCACTGAAGAATCTCGCCAAGGGCGGATGTGCAAGGCTTTTTTTGATCGGCTTGTGGAAGTCGAATCAAAGATCGCCGAGCTGGCCGATGTCGATGGGGCTTGAGTCCGTTGTCGTGCAACCATGGAGGAGCACTGCAGAGACCTTCGTGAATAGATTCGAAAGCTGAAGGATGCCCTGGCCCTTGCTGACGTTGACCTAAAGGAATCAGATGACCAGGGAGAAGTCCTTCACCAATGTTCGGAGGCTCTGACTCAAGAGAGGAAGGATATCGGCACCCGTCAGGCCAAATTGGCTCTTGTACGTCAGGCTTGGACCCCTGTCGTAGACGAGACTGCCAGATGCCAGGAGGCCAATAGGAGGGCCCACACATGGATCGTACAGCGAAGGGCTCATCTGATGAGCCGGCTGGAAGACCTACAGGACCAGTCTTCCTAGTTTTGATGTCCTACTTCTTTTTGTCCTTCAAATTGTGATGGATCATATGCATATTTTGTAATAGAAAATATTGTCTTCTATGTATTTGGAGTTTCTATTTTTCTTTTTCTGTTTTGTCCTTCTTTTCGGTGTGGATCCTGTACATGGGTGAGAATTCCCTCAGGGGGGATAATTCTCCTGGGGACAAGGTGTTTGCTCAGAGATTATGTGGACATGGCAAACATGAGAGTTTTTTATAGAGACACTTTCCTTACTCAGAGGTGATATGGACATGGTAAGGATAGACTCTTCTAGGGTATAGAACGACTCAGAGGTAATATGGACGTGAAGGGTTCTATAGATGACGATTGTGGAGAATCGTCAGAAAAAGGGGGCGTTACTCAGAGGTTATATGGACATTACAAGCATCCTTCTTCCTAGAATAATAGTTAAGAGGTAATATGGACGTGACTATTTTTTTTCTTAGGGAGTTATGACAACTTTGGGTTATCATAATAGGGTGACTACTCATAGGTAATATGGACATAGTGGACACAATATAGAATAACACTTCAGAGGTAATATGGATGTAAAATGTTTTCAAAAGATTATGACAGCTTACAGCTATTGTAGAGGAGGTGACTACTCAGAGGTAGAGAGTACATGGTAGACACATCTTAGGGCAACATTTCAGAAGCGAGGTAATGAAATGTTTCCCGAGAGATTCAAAATGATTACTGGTTCATCGTGTCGGGAGCCTGGTCCGGATGGACCCTCAGGACTCCGTCATAAGACATGGAGAACGGGATGAGACCTTGAGCATTGTCTCAAGCTGGCGGAAGGTTAACTACCTCCATCGTTGCCTTTGGAATAGGGATGACGCCATCTTGTACCTCTATGGCTAGAAAACTCCCGAACTGCAGAGTAACCATGTTGGCCATGATGGTCTTCTCCTCGTAATCCAACGATATGACGTTGACGTTAATGAGGCGCTAAATTTTCCCCTTCACACATAGCAGTCCTGTGTTGAGTGATGGACGTACTAGTGATAATGGCAGTACTTGGGATGGTCCACCTTTTCCACTTTATCAGGACGCCTGGGTGCCGGGATGGAAAGTTTGCTATTCTTCGTAACCATCTCGAATAGCACCAGCGTATCCTCGTCATTGAAGGAGTAAGTCTCCTTCGACCTCCATGCTTTCGCGGATTTGGGGCTCACAGCTGCTGAACCTTTGGAGATGTTGGCAGTCATGGCTTGCTTGCCTTTTTCGTCTTTAGGGTTGTTGCTGGACGAGCGGCTCCCTTTGTCTTCGGGCACAGGAAAGTGTAGCCCCAGGAGCTGCACGTCTTGGGCTTTCCTTTGTGCGACATCCACCTTTGTAATAAAAGGTGTCCCTCCGTACAGGGAGCACTGTGCCATAATTTTATAGCGGGCAACATGTTCTTGCGGCAGGAGTCATAAATATGGGCTCGGGCATGCCATGTGGTAATCTGAGGGATGCCTGGCGGAAGCGCTCGATGTATACGCGGACAGGCTCTTTCTGCCTCTGGATAATTTCCCTGAGGGTCGACATGGTCATATCCATGCCTCCTTGGTGGAATCGGTCCACGAACCGTATCTTCAGGTCTTCAAATGACGAGATACAATCGTCCGAAAGATTGCAGAACCACTCATAGGCCACCCCCTGTAGGGCTCCTATGTATATGTTGGACAGGACGGCATCATCCTTTGGCAGGTGCCCCGTTACTGAGGCAAAGTACCTCAAGTATTATCGGGGAGACCCCTTCCCTTCATGAGGTGTAAGCGTCTGTGGATTATATTTGGTAGGATAGATTACATTGTCCCATTCGGCAGGGTATGGCTGCCGGATCCCCATCTTTCGAAGAGTTGCTTGCTTCTCCTTGGCATCATGACGAGCATACAACTCCTTGATGACCTACTGTATCTCGGTCGGCATTGCGGAGCCTATAGCCGATGGAGTAGACGAGGATGGTCCTGTCTGATTGGCAGTAGGCAACCTGCTAGATTTGTCATTGGTTGGCGGATCACACGCAGGTGCAGAGGCAGCGGGGGCCATGCTACTCTTGAGGTCGATTATGACCGAGGACAGGGTCTTCATGGTGTCCGTCAGCGTATCTAACTTCGTCTCGAGGACTTTGATACGTATGAGAGCTTCGTTGTTGTCATCCTCATTGCCATCGGCCATGAACACAGACCGAGTGTGAGGGTGACTCGAGGGAGCCGTCGATCCTTTACTTTCTGGCGTAGATGCCTGAGTCTTGTTGTCCTGAGGATATACCGTAAGATTGTGATCTTCTTCTGACTCAGTATGGTTGCTACCCCCTGTCTGGTGACTAGCTGCGCCAATAGAGACATCCGTGTCGTATTACGTCTCGTCAGATTGGAACACAGGGTTGTCATGCATGGTAGGAGGCTGGCTACCCCCAGTTTTTGACAAGGCACCCAATGCAGATCTGGAATGAGTTCCTTGGAACACACCTGCATCGGGTACCTTAGCTTTTCTGTTCTTTGACCTCCTCTTCAGTTTAGCAACCGATATGAAAGGATTCTGGGAGGGCTTCTTGAAAGCTCTGGAACCCTACGCCACGTAGCATATAGCGATGCAGGGCTCGTCTTCTCTATGGATCACTGACCCCCTGTTAAGCCTCTGGTATGGGGTCGACGTGGAGTAGAGTCTCTAGAAGACGGAATGCCTGCTCGACGATGGCACAACCGTCTGTTGACAACGGCAGTTGATGGTAATCTGGGGACAAGAGTGCCCTGATTTAGTCACATCTTGTACCACAGATTTTTCTTTCGCTTGGGAGAGGGTTGGATCTTCTGTCGTAGCACTCCAATTGTACATGTAGGGAAGCTGCATGTAAGCATGATCAGAGCGGGTCTGGCAAGGAAGCCTCACATCGCACCTGCGGGAATGCTGCTCTTATGGCTCTCTCTCTCCGTAGGACATACCGCCTAGCTTAGCTTACGCACAGGATTACCCCAGTGGAAGGAAGATTCGACTGGTTGAGACATGGAAGCGCGAAAGCCAGTCATTTATAGCTTTCTGTCGGCTGCACATGTTACTGTCAATACGGGCCTCTGGTCTGCCACTGGTATCGTACGCTTGTTGTATGAAGCACGAGACACCTGCGATCTCTTTCTACTACCCCCAACGGGCGAGTAGTATTTAGAGTCCGTCAAAGGTTTACCTGAAGGAAAAGCGATTCTGTCGATGACAGATCTCCTTATCGACAATACTCCCGTCATGAGGGGTTGGACCGGTGTGCATTTCCTTTGGCATCGTTCCTTCGTTAGATCAACCATGGAACCTCCATCTTCCTCGCCATGATTTTTCGGGATGGGAATCGGGCGAAGGGATAAGGCTATAGCAGCCAGAATCTTCTTTGTGGCCTTGACGTTGAGGGGGTCCTGAGACGCTGTTCTCGCCATCGTGCTGCTGGCTGCAGCCGCTTTAGGCCTCCAGACACGTCGAGTCTTTTTTGGTTGTATAAACTGCTTCGAAGTCTTCGACTTTTCATCAGAGTGGTGATCTTTAAAAGCCTGCTAGTCGAAGCGTACGACCAGCATGTCTTGAGAAGCTCCTAGGAAGTTGTCATCAGATTGCGTCACCGCCTTCGCGTTGGAGGGAAAGGTAGTCCCCAGCAGAGTCATCATTTTATTCGACGTAACAAAATGTTGAACGAACTTTTTGCTTTATTGAACGTATACGATATCTGTGTACAAAGAAGGAAGTCCTAAACAGGATATTATAACGATAGGGAGAAGAGGTTTATGGGAAAGTATGACGGTAGAGATCGAGCACTGCAGTCGCTCCTTTACTTCGTTGACGATCTGACGACGAATCAACCTTGCTATGGCTCTCTAGTGCGTTTGATGGGACTCTGGGGTTACCGATCAAGAGGCTGTCTGGATGAGAAGATCCCTTGAAGATGGTTGGTTGGTTGGTTCTTTGGTTAATAGGTAAATGAGGGTGGTTGACTCTTCGTGGATAGAGATTGTTGATCCTTTGAAGATTATCGATTGCCAATGTTCCCTCCCTCTTTTCATTTATTTCTGGTAGAAGAAGAACTCCTTCTATTTATAGAGATCCGAGCACGTATGCGATGTGCATTAGGGTTCCTGAGATATGAAATAATCTGCCGTCATTACAAGGTAGGGTTTCTGCGGTGCTGATACGTGGCGGACATCGAGATTCCGCTCAAACGAGATCTCTGGTGGTTATAAACATAACCGATGGAGGTAACACGTGGCATACGTCGATTTGCTTGTTCGAATACAGCCAAGTAAATTTTGGGATTTTATCCTAGATTTGGAGTCTAACAGATCATCGTCAAAGATTTAAATCAATCTGATATGATATCAATCATGATTTCATCCCAATCTTCTCTCCAAGAGGCGCTATAAACAAACTAATTAGGGTGGACCCCTGCTTCCTGCACCTCTGGTGAGGACTAAGTGCTGTTGTGCTTCTGGAGCGATGTGTAGATCTTGCTTTTGGAGACGACAAAACCTTTGTACTTTCAGGCGACGAGTGGACTTGGCTTCGAATGACGACGAGACTTCTGCGCATATAGAGCAACTTATGAAGCCATGTTTTGGGCTATTGGATGTACTGTGCTGTAGACGACAAGTAGGCTTGTGCTTCAGGTTGGCAAGATTACTGTGCTTTTGGAGCGACAGGTTGTCTTGTATTGGTTGTGATGGGAGTTCCCAAGTCTCTTGTAGAGAAGTGACTTAAGCTTCTGATCCGGAGCAGACGACTGTGCCGTAGGAATGGAGATGGTGTGAGCATATCACCATCCTGTGCCTCATGCGGACGCAGGTAAGTGTTGACCTAAACAGGATCCCACTCAACCTAATCTTGATAATTAATAAATCGATATTTGGCATGATCCAACTCGACACATAAATCTTCATCAAGCGACAAATAAGACGACTATCACATATCAAGTCAGACAATCATCATCGACGACTGTTCAACAAATACTGTTGTAACTTATAATCGAAAGCCTATATTTTTACACTTTTATTGAGTCTAGGCTATTGTACGTTGAGTCGCATTGAGTACCTAAACCATAGAATAGATAACCAAAAGCTCCACAAACAAAAAGCCAAACTGCCAAAGCCCTACAACTCTCCATGAGCATTGTGTCTCCAAGGAAGCAGAGTTCGGGCCGAACTCTGTCCCCACACAGAGTTTGGGCTAAACTCTGTCCCCTGATTTCCAGGAGCTAATTTTTAGGGATTGCTCATTGCAAGTTGTCTAACGGCCAAAATTTTGAATATTTTGGACATAGTTTTGGCCGAACACTGCCTCCCAGAACTAGTATATATAGGCACCCATTTCTCTCATTTCAAATCATCCAATCTTATCTTCTCTTTTACTCCTATAGACTATACATCCTAAAGAGCTATACTCTTCTCATCTACTAGCCATAAAACTTCCCAAGCCTATAAGGTGCTCAGTGCGTGTCGATTAGAAGTTTGTGTGTAAGAGTCTTGAAGAAGTCACTTGGAAAATTTAAAGTTTTGCCTCAGCGATCTTTAAAGAAGTTGGCGTGCTCTTCTAAGTAAAGTCACGTGATTGTAAATCTATTTCACAAATAGTGGATTTCAATCCTTAGCTAGAGTTCTCAGGCCTGGACTAGTCCTCCACGAGGGAACCATGTTAAAAACTGTTGTGTCTGCGTATGCTCACTGATCTTCATTTACTTTCTGCAGTTATACTCTGATTAATCATTTGCTAGTTGGGATTGAATAGAGTTAAATTTTTAATTGATCATTATTGACACACGTACTCTATTCACCCCCTATAAGGTTGCTTACACGTACTTTAATTGGTATCAGAGCCCTGTTCTCTTGATACAGGATTTACATCCTAGAATTGATCCATGGCAACCACACAACCCATCTTTACCAACTATGGTGAGGGTCAATCCACAAATAGGTCACCCCTATTTGATGGAACCAACTACACATATTGGAAGACTAGAATGGGTTTCTATCTTAAATCTCTAGACTTTGACCTGTGGACTGTAGTCACTGAGGGCTACAAGAAACCTCCCAGAATAACTGTCGAGAGGAGTCTCATCGAGAAACCCCACGACAAGTATACTAATCAGAAAATAAAACAGGCAAGTCTAGACACTAGGGCTATTAATGCTCTCTTCTGTGCCATAGACATGACTGAATTCAACAGGGTCTCCATATGCACCACCTCGCACGAAGTATGAAAGCTTTTGGAGGTGACTCATGAAGGGACCACATAAGTTAAAGAATCAAAAGTCAGTCATCTAACACAGGAGTACGAGGCTTCCAAGATGAAGCCAAATGAGACGATCACTCAAATGTTCACCAGATTCCTCGACATCGTCAACCCACTATCTTCCCTTGAAAAAGATTATTCCAACCATGAGAAGATACGCAAAGTGCTACGAGGATTGCCGAAGGTCTGGAACCCCAAAGTCACGGTGATCATCGAAGGCAATGATCTGACGGTCATGCCACTAGAAACTGATGACTGTAAGCCTTCAAATTTTTTTTTTGGGATATGCAAGGATTACCGATTGATTAGAATAATTTTCATTAGGGGCATAATTAGTGCCCCATGGACTCCCACATTCTATTTAGATCATTTTGTGTCCCCGGCCGTGTCATTAACAATCGGAGCACGAGACCAGCTGTAACCTTTCAACAAATTTCACATACATGATGTAGACGAGTCCACCTTCATCTAGGTATATCAACTACTTGGGTGAAAACCTATTCTAGTTTACCCTAACCTAGCAGTAATAGTTTTATCATTAGAATCTTGTCCAGTCCATATAGATTGAAATCCAAGGTTCATCCAACCAACGATTGATGTCCAATAAAGGAACCCATAAAGACCCAGTAAAACCCATCCAAGCATACCACTATATTGTACTATCAAACCGAACTATTTAAAACAGGTCCCAATACCTATTATGTAGACTCCACCTCTTAGAATGTGAAGTCATTCGTAACACTTATTCCATCTACCTGGAAGTCGCGATACGATCTTACATTGCATTTATTTCCCTTGCTCGTGTGTTTAAATAACCACGGAAAAGATCACAATCTTGACTTCTCAAATTTCGTTCTATTATGGAACCTTGTTTAGATTGACTTCGAGAACGGAACTTATGTATTGCACGAATTGCAAGCCCCCCTATGAAACGAAGGGTTCTTCGATTTAGCAAGTGACTGGACTAGAGTAGCCCACTCTAGTAAATAAGTCAATGGTTCATAGACTTTCATTCTATCTGCATCATTGGATACTCTCTACCGCTCTTGAAACTTCATAATTGCTCTCGATTATTCTTTCCTATCTTCCTGTCCTTCCTATTGCAGAGCGACGAAGGTCATTCTTATTAGAAAGTACCAATATTTCTTAGCTACTTGTGTAAATTTGTTGCTTGTTTAATTTTAGATTGCTTGATAGATAAGAGAGGATTATAGATGTCATATACAGTAGATATCTATTGGTAGCAATTTTAGCAATTAGATGGAAGGTTATCAAGTTTTAGGGGCATACCTTTGAGGGAGTAGGGTGACCAAGGTGGGTAGAAGTCCTCGAGGTTTCGTAGTGACAAAATGGATAGGAGGAGGATATAAACTATTTTTTTGAGGAATTAAAATTTAAGGAGATTAAGGTAATAGTATATTTTATTTTTGAATTTAAGGAATAGTTATGAATTAGAATTTCGAGGACGAAATTATTTTTAAGGTGTGTAGATTTGTAACCCCTCTTCCCAGAATTTTGATAATAAATTTTTATTTAGTTATTTGATTTAAATGGTGATTTTTATATTTTTTGTAAATAAATATTTAGTTAATTATTACGGTAGTTGATTTTAGTCATGGTTAGGAGTAGGAGTACAAGGTGACTAGAAATCATGGCATAGATAGTGCAGTAGCGTACCTTGACTAGAGTATTATCCATGGTAGGGAAGGTCGAGCCATAATGATGTTCTAACTAGGAAAACCAGGCCATGATTCGACTTAACCTCTATAGATGTTCTAATTATTTATTAATTAATTTATTGACGTATGGAAGACCAGGTTGTACCAAACTAGTCGGATTGAACCCGAACTGAGACCAGAGCCCTTGTACTTTGGTAGTGTGTCTGAGGACATCTACTTAGACGTATAGCTGGTACCTATTTTATTTTATTTTGTAGCCTAGTAGGTCGTATTACAAATTATGGTTATATTCGAAGTCCTAGTTATAATATATAAATATATAAATAATGTTTATTGATAATACAGTAATAAATTCCCTTAACAAATATGTTGGATTTTGGGATTTATCTAGAATATATATACATGTGTTTATATATAGATGTTTGGGTGCCTATTAAATAATTGTAAATATATATACTTTCATTATTAATTATAAAGTTTAGTAAATATAATTTAATGTTATGTAAAGTAATATATTATTTTATTGATAATTATAGTAATATTTTATTGGATATTGAAAATAGTTGCCGAGGATATGCTTAAATCCTTTGGGTATAATTAAGTGATAGTGTATATATAATATTATATATATATATATATATATATATATATATATATATATATATATATATATATATATATATATATATATATATATATATATATATATATAAGCATATAGTGAATAGATTAAGAAAAATAAAAAAAAGAAATAAACAAAGCAAACCCAAACAGAGGTCGAACCCCCCCACAAGCCAGCACAGCCGAGTACATATATAAACATATAGTGAATAGATTAAGAAAAAGAAAAAAAAGAAATAAACAAAGCAAACCCAAACAGAGGCCGAACCCCCCCACAAGCCAGCACAGCCGAGCATTCCCGCAGGCCCACAAGAGAAGCCAACCCAGGCGAAGCCACCCCCCGCTTAATTTTTCCAACATATATATATATATATATATATATATATATATATATATATATATATATCGAATCAGCGGCAGAGAGGGAGATATGTTGGAAAAACCCTAGCTCTACCCGCCAGCGCCGGCCCCAGGCGATCCCCATACGCGTGCACCGGCGGCCGGGACCGCCGTGCGCAGCCGCGCAGGCCGCGGCAGGAGCGGCAACCACATCGGCACTAACACCCCACTGGTACCGTCTTCATCATCACATATCTTTTCGAATATTCAAGGGAATTCGATCCCGTAAAATCCTTTAGAATGCCAATATAACCATGTCAGATCCCTGTGAATTAGTTCTTGTTGAACTTATTCGTATGCAACGAGAAATCGACACGAACTTTGTCCGAAAACTGTTCTTGAACAGTTCACAGAACAGTCCCGATACCCTATTTGGAAGGCCGACTATTGGCGAATCATTTGGAGTTTTAGAAATCTATTTGAAGACAGTACTAGACAACCTATAGGGCTCTGCAACCCAAGTTATAGAAGTCGATTTCGACGACTGTACGTCGAGAAATCGGATTCCCAATTGGGCAAAAAAACCTGTTTTAAAATATTAAAAATTATGAAAAACTCTTTGATACGACGTGCATCCCGCCAATCGGGGCGACGTGGTCGCGAATCGAAAGCATCGAAAGGTGCGTAATGGTTTCGTGGACGTGTGGACTTTGACGGAATTCAAATTGGTTGCGTGTGCGCGACGAATTTGATGCGTATCCGTCAAAATTTACCGTATCGGCCTCTATGCAAAATTCCCAATTACTTTTTGCACGTTCGTCAGATCGAGACGAGAATTGCGCTAACAGGATCGTATCATTTTCCTGATCCTGTATACCAAGTTTGGTCCAATTATGAGATAGTTGATCGAATCGCCGTTTTGCGGGCTCCACGATCTAACTTAACGAGCGATTTTGTGCACGGCCTGCCGAAATCCAACTTTGGACATACGGTTAGGTTCATATTATCAACATGAATTCATAGATATGTAGTTTGACGACTTTAGAGACCATTAACTCTGGCACACTTTTCGGTGCAAAGTGGGTCCAACGACGGACACCATTTTGACCCGAAATTACCGTTTTGCTCCGGTGTCCAGAATTGGACTTAAGGACAGGCAATTCTTGCTATTTTGACTATTTTGAGAACATTGGTAATATCTATTTCAGCATCCGGAGACTGTTGTACGAGTTTTGACTATTGTGACACACTGAATGGTTTGGATTATCGGTTTTACCAGCAAAGGAGCACAGACGAGTACAGTTTATTGTTTGTTTTCATATTGAGCTTTACTATACATCATTGTTGGTCAATAGATATATGATTTCCATCTTTATGTTTGTTATATTTTGTCGTGTCGGGGAGGTGAAGTACCAAGGATGTGTGATCCGACCTTATACAGTGTATACAGTGTAGAGCGTGATTCATTATTGCTTTATACAGTGTAGACCGTGTACTTTATACAGTGTAGACGGTATTTCATTATTACTTTATACAGTGTAGACCGTGTACTTTATACAATGTAGATATTGTAGACAGTATCGTGTAATTGTCCCGAGACCGATCACATATCAAAGGTACTTCAGTCAGTCGGTGAGTATTGTCTTTGTATTTATTTACTATTTTTCCTTTGTTTAGTTTTATTTTGTCTTTCTGTGTTTATTCTTCAAATCATATATTTAAAGGCTAATCTCTGTTGTATAGTCATTTTCAATTATTGAAACTGCATTCATTGAATTGTACTCATTCGATTCCTGACTAGAAACCAACATTTTTCAGGTTAGCTGTGGATTCACTTAGCATGGAGAGTTAACGGGTGTACTTGTAGACGGAAACCTAGAGATTAGCTAGATAGATGAGGTCTAACCATTTCAATTTTTGTAAGAGTTTATATTTCCTGCAAATGTATAACTTGTGAATATTATAAATTAAATAATTTTGTGAATGAGCATTATTTATGGTTTTGAGTATTATGACTATACAGTATTCTACCGCCGACACTGCGGCGTAGGCTGGCTTGGACATGCATTCGTATCCTGGAAAGCGGGTGCGGGTCGTGATAAGTTTTTGTGGTGGCCCATGCAGGTCAGTTTTCGCATATCATGCGAACTCGTAATAGTACTTAAGTTAGTCGTACTATTGCGAGCCTGCGACTAGGAAATGCTCATTCACGAGTTAGGGTTAATTTAATTTAAGAGAATGACTAGGACTAGGAGTCCCTTATACAAATTTATCGATGGGTAGTCTAGGCCATGCAAGTTAGATAAAGAATTATTAATTTTGGTAGTTTGTCAGATCCCGATAGGTACACTATTACCTCTTGATATGACGATATGATCCAATGTGGATAGATTATTCGCTTGGTGAGACAGGGCTTTATAGAGGTAATGACCTAACCTTGATAAATTGTTCAATTCCTTCTCTTTGCCTCTTTAGATATCATCCTCATATCTTAGTCCGAATTGCCTATTTAGTTCCTATTTTGCCCTAAGAATTATTTTTTTATACATAATTTCTGATTATGTTATCCATATACGGTCCTCGAGTTAATTTCGATTCAAAGTTTTTCCTCCATGGTTTGAATGCACATGAAATAGATATTAGAATGTTTGTATTCTTTTGTCTTCAGTTACTTCCTCCCCGATCACTCTTTTACTTTAAGGATTGAGAATTATAGGCAGATGTTTAAGCTTTATTTTATAGTCAACCTGTTTGAATCTCTAGAAGCTCAAAAATTTTTATAGATATAGTTAAAGGAATATTAGTTAACTCATAATGGCAGGACATCAGCGCACTGTCGCCATTTATTTGAATTATGGGGACTATGGATTCACTGCAGTCAGCAGCGCACTGGCGAGGCACGACCCCTAAAGTTGAAATTAGTTTAAGAAAATATAGGTTATAGAATATTGTTAAAACTATGGCTAGTGGTCCTCATTTGATCGTAGTTACCCTTGAGTCAATATTAGATATAGTCAAGAAATGTTCGATTTTGTATCATATTTGAATCAAGGAACTAAGGGTTTACCACAGCCAGAGTATACGGGCGGGGCATAATTCTCGATGAAATGACTTCAGACATGATTACAAGTTCATGATACTATAGAGGATAGGACAATGCCCTGTATGTACTATAAGATCCAAAGCCAATACTAGTGGAAGTTCTGCAAGTTGGGTAGCAGGTCTCCCAATCTAGCATCCCATGATCCTTGTGATCTATTGACGAGGTAATTGACTAATGCTAATAGGTTTACCTAGAATATAGAATTTAGAGGTTCATAACCCATTAGTCGACCAAGGCCTTATGGATAAAAAGGTAGTAGGACGACGATATAAGCAAGTACATCGGGTAAGGTTTTGATTCTCACAAAACTCGAACTACTTGTGCCTCCTTTCAAAAATCTCGCATACTTGTATTTTGACTATCTTGACTAATGTTGCTATTACAGCCTAATTTTACAAGCTCACTCTGTTCTAGAGCTTGATTCAAGACATATGTTTAGTGGGGATGCCTACTAACATATTGTCTAATCAGAATCGATGTATTACGGTCTGATCAATCATAGTGCACTCGGTTCGCTCTCCCTATGATTAACCTACGTGGATTGAGATATAGATGTCTCTAGGATCTCATCCGCGACTGTATTGACAATTCCTCTTGAATTATACATTCGCCTTTGAATCTCATCCGCGACTGTATTTGTTTTTGTATTTCACTGATTTGGAAAGACGAAAGCTCAAAATTGGTAGATAGATACAGAGTATCCCCATGGCTATGATAGTTGTATACACAAGTATAACTACCATAGGCCAGCCATATGATTGAGTTAATCGTTCTCCTCTTGACCCTCAAACTACTATTGGGACCCTCTAGCCATCTGAACTTGAGAATGATTAAGGTTTTACCCTTAGTCAAGATGCCAACCTAGGAGACTATCTATTTCCAAGAAACCAATTGTTGTGAGCCTCTAATTATTTGCTTGGCACCTGCTTTAACTAGCAACCCTTAAGCCTTAACCCAACCCTTCCTCGACCAAAACCCTCAGTTAGACATAAGATGAGTAGACAAAGGTAAGGACAACATCAATACATGATCACTACAACTCTTGTGACAATAGTCTGGCAGGCTTGATACCAATAGAGATTCACGACTCAGTTGTTAGAAATCGTTTCATATGGTGTGCCTTAGAGTTGGTTACCCCGTCGATAACTCTTGTATACTGTGGACGATTGGATCATTCTATTTTATGGACCATGTGTCATCATCCACACTCGTTTTCCATTTATTGAGGAACGATCCTGACTTGACATATATCTACCATATCACGTTACGTCGTGCCTTATTCTTTATTAATAAGAGTCGAGGTACAATACTCAGACTTTGGAATTCTTCTAACCTCATTATTCCTAGAACCATGTTCTAGCTTCTAAGGTGAGTAGACTGTAAGCCTTCAAAAAAAATTTGGGATATGCAAGGATTACCGATTAATTAGAATAATTTCCATTAGGGTCATAATTAGTGCCCCATGGACTCCCACCTTCCATTTAGATCATTTTGTGTCCCCGGCTGTGTCATTAACAATCGGAGCACGAGAACAGCTGTTACCTTCCAACAAATTTCATATACAAGATGTAGACGAGTCCACCTTCATCTAGGTATATCATGTCCCACTCAAACCCGCCCCTTTGTACTCCATTTTTGTGGTACGACTTACGGGTCAAAAGGACTAGCTATAACCCATACCATAATACCTGTATTCGTCCCGACTATATTTTGAGACTCAACTTCGACTCAAACCTTTCGACCCAATATATGGTTGTGATCTGCTCGAAGCCCACAACGCACATGTCCCTAGTGTGCCACTCAATTGTGCCTTTTTTGTGCTACTTAACCATAAAAGTCACGTAAGACGCATCTTCAAGGCTTACAGAACTCACTTAACTAATCCAACTGCTCATCTAGCTCAACCACTTGAGTGAAAACCTATTCTAGGTTACCCTAACCTAGTAGTAATAGTTTTATCATTGGGATCTTGTCCAGTCCATATAGATTGAAATCCAAGGTTCATCCAACCAACGATTGATGTCCAATAAGGAAACCCATTAAGATCCAGTAAAGCCCATCCATACATACCACTATATTGGACTATCAAACCGAACTATTTGACATAGGTCCCTATACCTATTATGTAGACTTCACCTCTTAGAATGTGAAGTCATTCTTAACTCTTATTCCATCTACCTGGAAGTCGCAATACGATCTTGCATTGCATTTATATCCCTTGCTCGTGTGTTTAAATAACCACGAAAAAGATCACAATCTTGACTTCTCAAATTTTGTTCTATTATGGAACCTTGTTTAGATTGACTTCGAGAACGGAACTTCTGTATTGCACGAATTGCAAGTCCCTCTAAGAAACGAAGGGTTCTTCGATTTAGCAAGTAACTAGACTAGAGTAGCCCACTCTAGTAAATAAGTGTATGGTTCATAGACTTTCATTCTATTTGCATTATTGGATACTATCTACCGCTCTTGAAACTTCATAATTGCTCTCAATTATTCTTCCCTATCTTACTGTCCTTCCTATTGCAGAGCGACGAAGGTCGTGCTTATTAGAAAGTACCAATATTTCTTAGCTACTTGTGTAAATTTGTTGCTTGTTTAATTTTGGATTGCTTGATAGATAAAAGAGGATTATATATGTCATATACAGTAGATATCTATTGGTAGCAATTTTAGCAATTAGATGGAAGGTTATAAAGTTTTAGGGGCATACCTTTGAGGGAGTAGGATGACCAAGGTGGGTAGAAGTCCTCGAGGTTTCGTAGTGACAAAATAGCTAGGAGGAGGATATAAACTATTTTTTTGAGGAATTAAAATTTAAGGAGATTAAGATAATAGTATATATTTTTTTGAATTTAAGGAATAGTTATGAATTAGAATTTCGAGGAAGAAATTATTTTTAAGGTGTGTAGATTTGTAACCCCTCTTCCCGAAATTTTGATAATATATTTTTATTTAGTTATTTGATTTAAATGGTGATTTTTAGATTTTTGTAAATAATTATTTAGTTAATTATTACAGTAGTTTATTTTAGTCATGGTTAGGAGAAGGAGTACAAGGTGACTAGAAATTGTGGCACAGATAGTGCAGTAGTGTACCTTGCCTAGAGTATTAGCCCTGGTAGGAAAGGTCGAGCCATAGTGATGTCCTAACTAGGAAAACCAGGCCACGATTCGACTTAACCTCTACAGATGTTCTAATTATTTATTAGTTAATTTATTGACGTATGGAAGACCAGGTTGTACCAAACTAGTCGGATTGAACCCGAACTGAGACCAGAGCCCTTGTACTTGGGTAGTGTGTCTAAGGACATCTATGTAGACGTATGGCTGGTACCTATTTTATTTTATTTTGTGGCCAAGTAGGTCGTATTACAAATTATGGTTATATTCGAAGTCCTTGTTATAATATATAAATGTATAAATAATGTTTATTGATAATACAGTAAGAAATTCCCTTAACAAATATGTTGGATTTTGGGATTTATCTAGATTATATATACATGTGTTTATATATAGATGTACGGGTGCCTATTAAATAATTGTAAATATATATACTTTCATTATTAATTATAAAGTTTAGTTAATATAATTTAGTGTTATGTAAAGTAATATATTATTTTATTGATAATTATAGTAATATTTTATTGGATATGGAAAATAGTTGCCTAGGATATGCTTAAATCCTTTGGGTATAATTAAGTGATAGAATATATATAATATTATATATTTTTTTATAATATTATATATATATATATATATAAATAAATAAATAAATAAATAAATAAATAAATATATATATATATATATATATATATATATATATATATATATATATATATATATATATATATATATATTTAGTGAATAGATTAAGAAAATGAAAAAAAAAAACAAACAAAGCAATCCAAAACAGAGGCCAAACCCCCCCCCCCCACAAGCCAGCTCAGCCGAGCATTCCCGCAGGCCACACGAGAAGCCAACCCAGGCGAAGCCACCCCCCCCGCTTAATTTTTCCAAACCGAGCCTACCATGCACATGAACATATATATATATATATATATATATATATATATATATATATATATATATAAAAATATATATATATATATATATATATCGAATCTGCGGCAAAGAGTGAGATGAGTTGGAAAAGCCCTAGCTCTACCCACGCCAGCGCAGGTCCCAGGCGACCCACTCCCCACGTGCGTACACCAGCGGCCGGGACCGTCGTGCGTAGCCACGCAGGCCGCGGTAGGAGCGGCGACCACATTGGCAGTAACACCCCGCAGGTACCGTCTCCATCATCACATATCTTTCCAAATATTCAACGGAATTCGATCCCGTAAAATCCTTTAGAATGCCAATATAACCATCTCAAATCCCTGTGAATTAGTTCTTGCTGAACTTATTCGTATGCAACGAGAAATCGACACGAACTTTGCCCGAAAACTGTTCTTGAACAGTTCATAGAACAGTCCCGATACCCTGTTTGGAAGGCCGACTATTGGCGAACCATTAGAAGTTTTAGAAATCTATTTGAAGACAGTCCTAGACAACCTATAGGGTTCTGCAACCCAAGTTACGAAAGTCAATTTCGACGACTGTACGTTGAGAAATCGGATTCCCAATTGGGCAAAAAACCTGTTTTAAAATATTAAAAATTATGAAAAACTCTTCGATACGACGTGCGTCTCGCCAATCCGGGCGATGTGGTCGCTATCCGAAAGCATCGAAAGGTGCGTAATGGTTTTGTGGACGTGTGGGCTTTGACGGAATTCAAATTGGTTGTGTGTGCGCGGCGAATTTGATGCGTATCCGTCAAAATTTATCGTATCGGCCTATGTGCAAAATTTCTAATTACTTTGTGCACGTTCGTCAGATCGAGACGAAACTTATGCCAACAGGACCATATCATTTTCCAGGTCCTGTATGCCAAGTTTGGTCCAATTTTGAGACAGTTGATCGGATCGTCGTTTTGTGGGCCCCATGATCCAACTTAACTGGCAATTTTGTGCGCGGCCTGCCGGAATCCAACTTTGGACATACGGTTGGGTTCGTATCATCAAAATGAATTTGTAGACATATAGTTTGAAGAGTTTAGAGACCATTGACTCTGGCACGCTTTTCGGTACAAAGCGGGTCCAACGGCGGATACCGTTTTGACCCGAAATTATCGTTTTGCTCCGGTGTCTAGAATTGAACTTAAGGACAGGCAATTCTAGCTATTTTGACTATTTTGAGAACATTGGTAATTTCTATTTCAGCATCTGGAGACTGTTGTACGAGTTTTGACTATTGTGACACACTGAGTGGTTTGGATACCAGCAACGGACCACAGACGAGTACAGTTTATTATTTGTTTTCATATTGAGCTTTACTATACATCATTGTTAGTCAATAGATATGTAATTTCCGTCTTTTATGTTTGTTATATTTTATCGTGTTGGGGAGGTGAAGTACCAAGGATGTGTGATTTGACCTTATACAGTGTATACAGTGTAGACCATGATTCATTATTACTTTATACAGTGTAGACCGTGTACTTTATACAGTGTAGACGGTGTTTCATTATTGCTTTATACAGTATAGACCGTGTATATTATACAGTGTAGACCGTGTACTTTATACAGTGTAGATATTGTAGACAGTATCGTGTAATTGTCCCGAGACCGATCACATGTCAAAGGTACTTCAGTCAGTCGGTGAGTATTGTCTTTGTATTTATTTACTATTTTTCCTTTGTTTAGTTTTATTTTGTCTTTCTGTGTTTATTCTTCAAATCATATATTTAAAGGCTAATCTCTGTTGTATAGTCATTTTTAATTATTGAAACTGCATTCAGTGAATTGTACTCGTTCCATTCCTGACTAGAAACCAACATTTTTTAGGTTAGCCGTGGATTCACTAAGCACGGGGAGTTACGGGTGTACTTATAGAAGAAAACCTAGAGATTAGCTAGATAGATGAGTTGTAACCATTTCAATTTTTGTAAGTGTTTATATTTTCTGCAAATGTAAAACTTGTGAATATTATAAATTAAATGAATTTTGTGAATAAGCATTATTTGTAGTTTTGAGCATTGTGGCTATACAGCATTCTACCATCGACACTACGGCGTATGCTGGCTTGGACACGCATTCGTATCCCGGAAAGCGGGTACGGGTCGTGACAAGTTTTTGTGGTGGCCCATGCAGGTCAGTTTTTACATATCATGCGAACTCGTGATAGTACTTAAGTTAGTCGTACTATTGCGAGCCTGTGACTAGGAAATGCTCATTCACGAGTTAGGGTTATTTTAATTTAAGTAAATGACTAGGACTAGGAGTCCCTTATACAAATTTACCGATGGGTAGTCTAGGCCATGCAAGTTAGATAAGGAATTATTAATTTTGGTAGTTTGTCAGATCCTCATAGGTACACTGTTACCTCTTGATATGACGATATGATCCAATGTAGATAGATTATTCGCTTGGTGAGACAAGGCTTCATAGAGGTAATGACCTAACCTTGATAAATTGTTCAATTCCTTCTTTTTGCCTCTTTAGATATCATCCTCATATCTTAGCCCGAATTGCCTATTTAATTCCTATTTTGCCCTAAGAATTATTTTTTTATATACATAATTACTGATTATGTTATCCATATACGGACCTCGAGTTAGTTTCGATTCAAAGTTTTTCCTCCATGGTTTGAATACACATGAAATAGATATTAGAATGTTTGTATTCTTTTGCCTTCAGTTACTTACTCCCCGATCACTGTTTTACTTTAAGGATTGAGACTTATAGGCAGATGTTTACGCTTTATTTCATAGTCAACCTGTTTGAATCTCTAGAAGCTCAGGAATTTTTACAGATATAGTTAAAGGAATGTTAGTTAACTCATAATGGCAGGACACCAGTGCACTGTCGCTATTTATTTGAATTATGGAGACTATGGATTCACTGCAGCCAGCAGCGCACTGGCGAGGCACGACCCCTAGAGTTAAAATTATTTAAGAAAATATAGGTTATAGAATGTTGTTAAAACTATGGCTAGTGGTCCTCATTTGATCGTAGTTACCCTTGAGTCAATATTGGATAGAGTCAAGAAATCTTCAATTTTGTATCATATTTGAATCACGGAACTAAGGGTTTACCACAGCCAGAGTATACGGGCGGGGCATAATTCTCAGTGAAATGACTTCAGACATGATTACAAGTTCATGATACTGTAGAGGATAGGACAATGCCCTGTATGTTCCATAAGATCCAAAGCCAATACTAGTAGAAGTTTTGCAAGTTGGGTAGCAGGTCTCCCAATCTAGCATCCTGTGATCTATTGACGAGGTAATTGGCTAATGCTAATAGGTTTACCTAGAATATAGAATTTATAGGTTCATAACCCATTAGTCCACCAAGGCCTTATGGATAAGAAAGTAGTAGGATGACGGTATAAACAAGAACACCGGATAAGATTTTGATTCTCACAAAACTCGAACTACATGTGCCTCCTTTCAAAAATCTCACATACTTGTATTTTGACTATCTTGACCAATGTTGATATTACAGCCTAGTTTTACAAGCTCACTCTGTTGTCGAGCTTGATTCAAGATATATGTTTAGTGGGGACGCCTACTAACATATTGTCTAATCAGAATCGATGTATTACGGTCTGATCAACCGTAGTGCACTCGGTTCGCTCTCCCTCTGATTAACATACGTGGATTGAGATGTAGATGTCTCTAGGATCTCATCTGCAACTGTATTGACAATTCCTCTTGAATTATACATTCGCATTTGAATCACGTAATCATATTTAGTGACATCCTTCTTGAACTCTTTATTTGTTTTTTGTCTTTCACTGATTTGGAAAGACGAAAGCTCGAAATTGGTAGATAGATATAGAGTATCCCCATGGCTATGATAGTTGTATACACAAGTGTAGCTACCATCGGCCAGCCATGTGATTGAGTTAATTGTTCTCCTCTCGACCCTCAAACTACTATTGGGACCCTCTAGCCATCTGAACTTGAGAATGATTAAGGTTTTACCCTTAGTCAAGATGCCAACCTAGGAGACTATCTATTCTCAAGAAACCAATTGTTGTGAGCCTCTAATTATTTGCTTGGCACCTGCTTTAACTAGCAACCCTTAAGCCTTAACCCAACCCTTCCTCGACCAAAACCTACAGTTAGACATAAGATGAGTAGACAAAGGTAAGGACAATCATTTACCGTGACTATGGTAGACACTCATTCCGAGATTGGTTTCCAACAAATATTACCCTAGTTACGTAAATTTTATTATTAAGACCTAACTAGTATTGGAACACCATAGTCACTAGCTTAGCCAATACCATAGCTTAAATACCATGTCATATTATGATCTACCAGTTGTCAATAGCAATACATGATCACTACAACTCTTGTGACAATAGTCTGGCAGGCTTGACACCAATAGAGATTCACGACTAAGTTGTTAGAAATCTTTTCATTTAGTGTTCCTTAGAGTTGGTTACCCCGTCGATAACTCTTGTATATTGTGGACGAGTGGATCATTCTATTTTATCGACCATGTGTCATGATACACACTCGTTTTCCATTTATTAAGGAACGATCCTTGACTTGACATATATCTACCGTATCACGTTACGCCGTGCCTTATTCTTTATTAACAAGAGTCGAGGTACAATACCCGGACTTTGGAATTCTTCTAACCTCATTATTCCTAGAATCGTGTTCTAGCTTCTAAGGCGAGTAGACTGTAAGCCTTCAAAAAAAAATTTAGGATATGCAAGGATTACCGATTGATTAGAATAATTTCCATTAGGGTGATAATTAGTGCCCCATGGACTCCCACCTTTCAGTTAGATCATTTTGTGTCCCCGGCCGTGTCATTAACAATCGAAGCATGAGACCAGCTATTACCTTCCAACAAATTTCACATACAAGATGTAGACGAGTCCACCTTCATCTAGGTATATCATGTCCCACTCAAACCCGTCCCCTTGTACTCTATTTTTGTGGTACAACTTACAGGACAAAAGGACTAGCTATAATCCTTACCATAATACCCGCATATGTCCCGACTACAATTAGAGACTCAACTTCGACTCAAACCTTTCGACCCAATATATGGTTGTGATCTGCTCGAAGCCCACTATGCAGATGTCCCTAGTGTGCCACTCAATTGTCCCTTCTCGTGCTACTTAACCATAAAAGTCACGTAAGGTGCATCTTCAAGGCTTACAGAACTCACTTAACCAATCCGACTGCTCATCTAGCTCAACCACTTGGGTAAAAACCTATTCTAGGTTACCCTAACCTAGTAGTAATAGTTTTATCATTGGGATCTTATCCAGTCCATATAGATTGAAATCCAATGTTCATCAAACCAACGATTGATGTCCAATCAGGGAACCCATTAAGACCCAATAAAACCCATCTATGCATACCACTATATTGGACTATCAAACCGAACTATTTGAAATAGTCCCTATACCTATTATGTAGACTCCACCTTTTAGAATATGAAGTCATTCGTAACTCTTATTTCGTCTACCTAGAAGCCGCGATACAATCTTGCATTACATTTATATCCCTTGCTCGTGTGTTTAAATAACCACGAAAAAGATCACAATCTTGACTTCTCAAATTTCGTTCTATTATGGAACCTTGTTTAGATTGACTTCGAGAACAAAACTTCTGTATTGCACGAATTGCAAGCCCATCTAAGAAATGAAGGGTTCTTCGATTTAGCAAGTGACTGGACTAGAGTAGCCCACTCTAGCAAATAAGTCAATGGTTCATAGACTTTTATTCTATCTGTATCATTGGATACTCTCTACCCACTACAACAAAAATGTTTAATAACGACACTTTATTGATGACACTTTTTAAATAAGTGTCATTAATTTATTTTTATGATGACACTTTGCTAAAATGTGTCGTACTAATAAAATATTTATGGTCGTTAATGACACTTTTGTAAAAGTGTCATAAATATAAATTCAATGACACTTTAAAAATATCGTCTAATATGAAATGATAAAAGATGACACGTTTTAGTGTCATCCTAAATTATTTTTCTGCTATTTATTTCCCAAAACCTACTCAACCAAAATCCCAAATCACTCTCTATCCAAAAAATCCCAAAGTCCTTCCTCTCCAAAGTCCTAAATTCCCGTTATCTCAAAAATCCCAAATTCCCTTCTCTCAAAATTCCCAAATTCCTTCACTCCATCGTCGACCCGACTCCTGTTCGAGCGCTTGGACATGGGTTTTGGCTTCGGTCTTCTCCACGACACCCGATCGAGCACGGAAGCATGACCATTGCTCCGAATCTTTCGTGGACTTCGGCTCAAGCAAGGGCTCGGCTTCGTCTCTTTCGATGACTCCTGTTCGAGCAAGGGTCTTCTTTTTCAAATCCAAATCACCGTCATCGAGAACCAAGCACTGTCAGGCCCTTCCTCCTCCTCCTCCTCCTCCTCCTCCTCATCCTTACCCTCTTCGACCCGAGCACCGTCCTCCTACTCGAGCAAGCGATTTCATAATCAGGGAATATTTCAAGACTCGTCGGCGAGGCAGTCGCATAAAGTGAGCCCCAACCCTAGCTGGATCTGTTGTTATTATATATTATGGTTCATTTGTTCCTAACTGTTCTAAAGGAAAAAAATACTAAGTTCTTTTTTTGTCGTTTTCCTTCCTATGATGGCCTTCGACTATATTACTAAGTTAAATAATCATTGGATTTAAGTTAAACAGTCACTCGGTTTGTTGCCAATTCACGAAGAAGAACCAACTAGTTTCAATCAGACCTTTTCAAATGATTTAATAGAGTGATTCTGCACTATTTAAGAAGTTATTGAATTCCTAATTTTTATTATTGAATTTAAGAAGACCTAATTCGAAGTTCAGTTATATGACCTTCAATGTCGAGTTAATAGAGTGATTCTGCACTATTTAAGAAGTTATTGGATTCTTAATTTTTATTGTTGAATTTAGGAAAAAATCTTTATTTTTGTCGTTGTAGATGCTAGAATCAAGATTGGCAGTGCTACATAGATGGCAAAGTTTTGTTGCTAAGGATTTCTTCAATGGTTTAGATAAACTATGTACATCAGTTGGAATTGCAACATCTAAAACAACATAATTGACAAATATTGATATATTATGTTTTGACCATTTTAAACAACATTTTCAAATAGCCGGAAGGTACTGCAAGTTTAGATTGAAGTAGAGTCAAAAGGAAAACTGCATAAGCTGCTCATGCGGAGCAAAATAAACGAAACTGAAGATGTCATGAAGAAGAAAGCTAGTGAGATCGACAAAAGCAAGGTATTCTTCTTATTTTTGATCAGGTAGAGCTTTTCTTATTAGGAGTCCATTATTAAGTGTATATACTATGTATCTATATGTAGAACTTTTAGATATAGCTCAGCCTTTATTGGAAATGTCCTGAAAAATCTTGTTTGCTGAAAAGTTTTACTACAAAAACTTGTGTTGTGCGAATTTCATTGTTGTTAGCCTTTTGTATTGCTGGCATTTATTGTATCTGTTTCATTTGCTACTTTATGGATTGTAGAAGACTGTTTTGAAAGATCTTCTTGTTGTAAGGATATTTGTTGACCAAGAAGGCAATAACTATTACATATTTGAGGTGTATATGTATCTTTACAAAGCTAGTCTATGACATTTTGTTGAGTCCTATATTTTCTCCAAGTTCCAAGGGTTTTAGCCTTTTATTTTTTAAGATTGTTTTATTCGGTTTCCTTTATTAACTCTCATTGTTTTCGTTTATCCATTTTTTTAGAAGCTCAATTCTTTTTTCTTATGCTACAAAAGTGGCTGTTTGCAAGTTTGAGTTTCTATGGATCCAGTTATCTTTTAGCCTGGATTCTCGGTCTTATTTTAAAGTGGAGTCATTCAAAATGAACTCTAGAACTGCTACCTGAAACTTGTTTTACTTAGCTTGGTATTGATTGTTTATTGACAAGCATCGCAGGGACAATTTTAACAACTAGAAAGTATCTAAATATAATGAGATAATGTGGGCACAATGTTCAGGTATACTACAAATTTCTTTCACATAAATATACAGACCATACGAAAAGAACCTTTGACAGACTATTCAAGCTGATATATTAAACTAACCAAAAAACTTCCCATGATTAGGTCCCTCTTTCAGAAAATTCAAAGTTGACGAGCTTCGGATCGAATCATCAGTATCTAGATTGTATCAAAGCTGTCTATACTTTGCAAGTGGCGAACTCTCTAATCTCATCAAAGAAAAGGTGCAAAATCTATTTCTAGCATGGGAGATCCCACACTTTTGTTTCTTGATACAATCATCATATATTGCTACTTATTCTTTCTAGTACTAGTGTTATGCTTTGGTTGCTAACTATATCGATTTTCTTAACACTTGTACAGTATTGCCTAATTGGAAAGTAGCGTTCAATGAAGCATTATCTCCTCTTAGATCAGGTATGTTATCTTAGAAATTATGCATCTCTATTATCCAAATTGTATGGTGTTTTCTGTTAGCTTGGCTCCGTAAGTGTCATCTCAACTGTGGTTGCTATGTCACATGCACAATTATTATACTATATTATCTAGTTATAACAGGTAACTGGTATTTCCATATGCCATCTATTTTTCATATCATGAGTATATGTATTTTTTATGTGACATCTATCTATTATTAAATACCTTATGTGCTTGCAAATGCTAGATCATTTTTTTATGAGGCTAGGGATTACAAAAGATATAAACTTTCTAAATCATATTTGTCTGATAAAATTTGCTTCTGCACCTCCGTATTATCATTATTGTTTAATGGGTGTATAAATATGACAGTCTCTTCCTGATCTTTCTTTACACAACACCACTGTTGTGACAGATCCATGTCAAGAGGACTTGACATGTTGTGCAGTATGCTATTCTGATGTGGTTTCTTAATAAAATGCTTTCTGGGCTTCCAGATTAATATATTCTACTTCCATGCAGGAAAGAGTCTCTCAGCAGAAGCATGTTGAAATTTATTAATAACCATTAGAACTATTTTAACTCTTGAGGTAATTTTTATTTTTTTCTTTCTTTCGCTTGAGCAACAAATGTGCTCCTTATATTATATGATAGAGCAATTGTTGTTGGCTTGTATTATATTCAGGTTCTCGAGCCAAATTGGCATCTGATATATGATCGTCTTAGAATTGCCAAAAGCATAGATGAGGTTACCATTTTAATATTTGTACAAACTTAGATGTATGCTTGTTTTTAGTTTGTGACATGTTTATATCCAGGCCAATCAATAGTAATTCTCATTTACCTTTGGTTGCAGGTCATCCAAGTCCATATTTCTTCCACCATAAATGTTTAAAAGAATGCTTGCTTCTGTTGCCTTATCTTCTTAAGGTCATAATATGTGCTCATGTCTATAATTTCCTGATTTGTAAAAGCTCTGATACTATTTCTCGACTTGAAGAACATGCAAGCACAACAAGATCCATCCATGCTTTACCTCTAACTGCTATTATCCATGTATCTAGTAATGCCCTACCATCATGCTGAATAGCCTGGGCCTCTAGAAGCTCTTTCGTAGTTGGCTTCTGCAGACACTACACCTAAACTCTGTCACACTGCATTTACATACACCCTTGACACTCTGTCACAACACACACTTCTAATATGTGCACAGGATTTTTGTACAGATACTACACCTAAACTCCCTATGATACTCACTCACACACACTAGTCACATGTCCTAAGCACACACTTCTGATACTATTTATTGTGTTTTGTTTCCTGCACAAACACAACACTGATACTCAATTAGAGTACTCATACTCACAGGTACACATATTGGCACTAAGCTGCTGCAGGAAATTTGTAGACACAGAATTCTGCATTACTCTTGCTGCTACAAGGTCTGCTATGTTCACTTGCATATGATGGCTACTACTTATAAGAATCTTGGTATGTTCCTCTATCTGAATAGTTGCTAGGCCTCGACCATTCCTCTGTGTCAAACTTTATTGCATTGCAGATTTTTCACATGTGTATTTATATTGTTCTGTTTACAATCTATATATGCTATAAGTAGGGTTTTTTATAATGGAACCATATGTACCTCTTTGGTCTTAATATTTATTTTTTGTTGATCTCAGGTAAGGATGTATGGAGGTACATAGGAAAGCTATCATATGCTCAAAAGAGTATGTTAGACGATAGAGCAGAATCGATTATCATAACATATAGAAGGAGTACGCGATAATACTCTTAATGGTGCTGTCGAGCAGATGTACACTGAAATGGTGTTTTACAAGGAGTATCGTGATACTATAGTATTAGTAGAACTATTACATATTATGTAATAGACTTTGTTAGTCTCAAACAAGTTGAATACTTATATTCTTGTAACTTTTTATCAACATTTTGTATCGGTTGAATTTTTTTAATATATTTCTTTTGGTTAATTATTTGTGATCGTGGTTGATTTTGCTTATATATATTGATGATGTTTTGAAGGCATTTAAAAAATTTCGTTGAACTCGGTCTACATGATACATAAAAAGTGCTATGAATAATATTCATGACATTTATTAATTGTCATTGGGTGATTTTAGATGACATTTATAAGGTGTCAAAATTTTGACGATACATGTTAAGATGACACTAGTAAAGTGTCGTGAATAAAATATTTATGACACATAAAAAAGTGCCATAAAAATTTATCCATGACATGTATTAACTGTCATTGAATGCTTGTAGATGACACTTATAAGGTGTCATAATTTTGATGACATTTATTAGCTGTCGTTAAAGGATGTTAAGATGACACCAATAAAGTGTCGTGAAATAATATTACACGACATTCCAAAAGTGTTGTCATTAAGTTATTACATGACACTTTTGTAGAGTCGTTGAAAGAGAGAATATTTCTATGACACCCCCCTCTAGACAGTACCAAAAAAGTGTCATGGAAAGTCATTAACGACACTTTTTGAGTGTCGTTAAAACACATTTTTGTTGTAGTGACCGCTCTTGAAACTTCATAATTGCTCTCGATTATTCTTCCCTATCTTCCTGTCCTTCCTATTGTAGAGCGACGAAGGTCATGCTTATTAGAATGTACCAATATTTCTTAGCTACTTGTGTAAATTTGTTGCTTATTAAATTTTGGATTGCTTGATAGATAAGAGAGG
This sequence comes from Iris pallida, assembly GCA_029216955.1. Taxonomy (NCBI): domain Eukaryota; kingdom Viridiplantae; phylum Streptophyta; class Magnoliopsida; order Asparagales; family Iridaceae; genus Iris; species Iris pallida. The sequence goes on from JANAVB010022800.1 coordinate 14,788,319, forward strand.
ATTATAGATGTCATATACAGTAGATATCTATTGGTAGCAATTTTAGCAATTAGATGGAAGGTTATAAAGTTTTAGGGGCACACCTTTGAGGGAGTAGGGTGACCAAGGTGGTGGAAGTCCTCGAGGTTTCGAAGTGACAAAATGGCTAGGAGGAGGATATAAACTATTTTTTTGAGGAATTAAAATTTAAGGAGATTAAGGTAATAGTAGATTTCCTTTTTGAATTTAAGGAATAGTTATGAATTAGAATTTCGAGGACAAAATTATTTTTAAGGTGGGTAGATTTTTAACCCCTCTTCCCAAAATTTTGATAATGTATTTTTATTTAGTTATTTGATTTAAATGGTGATTTTTTAGATTTTTCTAAATAATTATTTAGTTAATTATTACGGTAGTTAATTTTAGTCATGGTTAGGAGTAGGAGTACAAGGTGACTAAAAATCGTGGCACAGATAGTGCAGTAGCGTGCCTTGACTAGAGTATTAGCCCTGGTAGGCAAGACCGAGCCATAGTAATGTCCTAACTAGGAAAACCAGGCCAAGTTACGACTTAACCTCTACAGATGTTCTAATTATTTATTAATTAATTTATTGACGTATGGAAGACCAGGTTGTACCAAACTAGTCGGACTGGACCCAAATTGAGACTAGAGCCCATGTACTTGGGTAGTGTGTCTAAGGACATCTATGTAGACGTATGGCTGGTACCTATTTTATTTTATTTTGTGGCCTAGTAGGCCGTATTACAAATTATGGTTATATTCGAAGTCCTTGTTATAATATATAAATATATAAAAAATGTTTATTGATAATACAGTAAGAAATTCCCTTAACAAATATGTTGGATTTTGGGATTTATCTAGATTATATATACATGTGTTTATATATAGATGTAGCCTATTGAATAATTGTAAATATATATACTTTCATTATTAATTATAAAGTTTATAAATATATTTTAGTGTCATGTAAAGTAATATAATATTTTGTTGATAATTATAGTAATATTTTATTGGATATGGAAAATAGTTGCCGAGGATATGCTTAAATCCTTTGGGTATAATTAAGTGATAGTGTATATATATATATATATATATATATATATATATATATATATATATATATATATATATATATATATATATATTATATACACTATCACTTAATTACATATATATATATAATATTAAAAATTATAAAAAACTCTTTGATACGACATACGTCCCGCCAATCTGGGCGACGTGGTGGCGAACCGAAAGCTTCAAAAGGTGCATAATGGTTTCGTGGACGTGTGTGCTTTGACGGAAATCAAATTGGTTGCGTGTGCGCGACGAATTTGAAGCGTATCCATCGAAATTCACCGTATCGACGTCTGTGCAAAATTCCTAATTACTTTGTGCACGTTCGTCAAATCTAGACAAAACTTGCGCCAACAGGACCGTATCATTTTTTTGATCCTCTATGCTAAGTTTGGTCCAATTATGAGACAGTTGATCGGATCGCCATTTTGTGGGCCCTATGATCCAACTCAACGGGCGATTTTGTGCACGGCCTGTCAGAATCCAACTTTGGACATACGGTTGGGTTCGTATCATCAAAACGAATTTGTAGACATGTATTTTGACGATTTTAGAGACCATTGACTCTGGTATGCTTTTCGGTGCAAAGCGGGTCCAACGGCGGGCACCGTTTTGATCCGAAATTACCGTTTTGCCCTGGCATCCAGAATTGGACTTAAGGATAGACAAATCTAGCTATTTTGATTATTCTGAGAACACTAGTAATATCTATTTCAGCATCCGGAGACTGTTGTACGAGTTTTGACTATTGTGACACATTGAGTGGTTTAGATTATCGGTTTCACTAGCAAAGGACCACAGGTGAGTACAGTTTATTGTTTGTTTTCATATTATGCTTTACTATACATTATTTTTAGTCAATAGATATATGATTTTTGTCTTTTATGTTTGTTATATTTGTAGTGTCGGGGAGGTGAAGTACCAAGGATGTGTGACCTGACCTTATATAGTGTATACAGTGTAGACCATGATTCATTATTGCTTTATACAGTATAGATCATGTACTTTATATAGTGTAGACAGTGTTTCATTATTGCTTTATACAGATTAGACTGTGTACTTTATACAGTGTAGATATTGTAGATAGTGTCGTGTAATTGTCTCGAGACCGATCACATATCAAAGGTACATCAGTCAGTCGGTGAGTATTGTCTTTGTATTTATTTACTATTTTTTCTTTGTTTAATTTTATTTGTCTTTCTGTGTTTATTCTTTAAATCATATATTTAAAGGCTAATCTCTATTATATAGTCCTTTTCAATTATTGAAACTGTATTCAGTGAATTGTACTCGTTACATTCCTGACTGGAAACCAACATTCTTCAGGTTAGCCGTAGATTTACTTAGCATGGGGAGTTACAGGTGTACTTGTAGACGAAAACCTAGAGATTAGCTAGATAGATGAGTTGTAACTATTTCAATATTTGTAAGAGTTTATATTTCTTGCAAATGTAAAACTTGTGAATATTGTAAATTAAATGAATTTTGTGAATGAGCATTATTTGTGGTTTTGAGCATTGTGGCTATACAGCATTCTACCGCCGACATTGTGACGTAGGCTGGCTTGGACATGCATTCGTATTCCGGAAAGAGGGTACGGGTCGTGACACAAGCACATGTCATTGGTGTGCCACTCAATTGAGTTTCTATATGCTAGTTTATCTTAAGTGGCACACAAGTCAAAACTATAGACATATTGGACTCAAATCGTTCACAAAAATTCTACCGACCCAAAACTAGTCCAACTAGGGACCCGTGGAGCCTATCCTAGGATATACTAACCTATTAGACATATCTTATATTGATTTTTTGGGATTAATATGCATCCACATTAATCAAATCTAATTTAAATCAAATCATATAACAACTTTCCTATTTTGAACCAATTTAAATCCTAGGAGATAGAATTGATGTATCTTTTAGAAGATGCAATCAAATCCCACCAAACCAAATCCTACTCCACCCTAACTTCTTTCCCCTTACGTAAATCTCTCTCATCTAGGATTTACGTACACTTTTTATATATTTCTCTATTAAAACCCTACAATTTCTTTTCTATTTTTGTATTTTTCTTTCCACCCCACAGAAACTCATCACCCCGACCTCTTCCAACCCTCCTACCACCTTCATCTCGAGCCTAAGACACCCTCGTAACACTCTAAAACCTTTGCAAGGAGCCTCAGCCCCTAATTTGATCGATACGAGACGCGGAAGGCACCCGAAGTTGACCGAATTAGTGCATTTTTCGTCACAGCAGGTTAGTCAACTTGTACACGAGATTTCATCAACTTTTTCTCATTCATTTTACTTAAAACTAAATCTGAGAGTTACCTTTGTGTGTCTACTCCAACCTCTAATCACCGGATCCCCCAGTTCTAAGTTGTTTGCCCGTGGCATCGATTCTACGACAGGGTGTCTAGAACTGATGAATCTGGTTGCGAGCCATTTTTCACCTATCTAAGGTCAGTTTCTAACCTTCTTATATTTTTATTCAGAATCTAGACGTCGATACATTTCTGACGCATATCAGTAGGATAACTTTCGCATCTGTTTGCTATTTTTAAAACTTTATGACATTTGTCGTGTCACCATACTCCAAAAAATTCTTCTTTCCTTGTGTCCAAAAGTGTCAAAACTCCATGAAACCATATTGAAATTTATGTTGTGCAAGATTTAACATTATAGATACTATTTTAACTAATTTTTGGAATTTTTATAGAATTTAATATTTTTAAACATTTATTATTTTGGGCCTGAAATCGTAAACCAAGTCTAGGAATATTGTTGTAGAATCAATATAAATCTTGTACAAATATTTTTTCTATGTATAAAATATATTGTTTATTATTATATAATATTTATAAATATTTTCCAGAATTGAAAGTGATATTTTATGTTAATAATAAATTACTTTTATATGTAGATTTAATACTATATATGTTATATTAAGTAGAGTAGTCAATATGACTAGTTTTGGTATAAATATATTATTAAGGTCTATATATGGTAAGTAAATATATAGTAAGTTATTAATTTATATTATTTTCGTATTTTGGAATTCGAGCGTCAAAACTGAGATCTGCCAATTCCAATGATCTCACATCGTTGAAATTGACAAAGAGACCGTATGGATCGCCAAGACAAGATTGTTAACCTTGTGGTTAATCATTTTACCTCGATTCGTGTGGCATAGGTTTCGTTGTATGAATTACGAGATACAAACATAATATTAATTTGAACCTAGAGTTTTTAATCCATAATATTAACGAATAGGGATCATAGAGATTAGTATAACCTAGCTCTAGGTGATATGATTAATAAAATGGTTTATGTAGGTATTACACGACTTAGAACGACCCAAGCTTTCCAAGTAGGAGTGGTTAGTCAAAATTTTCTTTAGTAAATAATGCATATTTGTTTATGATTTGGGATGGAAGATATTGCACGGAGTATGATTCATTCGTTCATGGATGGTTCGGGTAGATTTTGGTTCTGCACTCTCTGCACAGATTGGACAAAGCTCCAGGCAAGTACACCTTGCCAAACTTTACAGTATTTACATACTTTTTTATAGTTCGTTTCCTTTTTTGCTTGGTTATATATTTCTCTTGCTTCATTTATGGTTACTTTCTAGTTTCACAAGCACGTAGATTGTTACTTTTTCTTTCCATATTTACTTGTTCAATCATTCCTATCTTGTTCATGTCTAGTGATAGTATTTATATGCATGTGTCATGTTTCCCCTAACCTGTTTGACCCGTACTTGACTTGGACATGACTAGATAGACTTGAGTTCCTAGAACCTTAGGAGAGAATATTTTATTAGCCGTGGCCATACCTCTATTGTTAGTGCCTCCCCGAGCTACGATAGAGCACCTGTTACAGGACTATTTGTGCCTCACCGGGCTACAGTTTTTATTACATGCACCTATAGCCATGATTAATATTATATTCTCATGATATATCACCATCTGTAGAGTTCATTTATGTGTTATCCTTTCCTCTACTTGTTATTCCTATTTTTCTTGCATGTTATTTACTGTACAGTAGGCATATATATTATGTGTCTTGCTAATCCTCTGAGAACCTGGTGATCTCTCCAGGTATTAGATGAAGATATGGTATACTGATGGAGGATGATTGCTACCCCAAGACTGCAGGTATATTTAGATGATGTTTTATCTTTCTCTTCCGTAATTAGATTTTATCATATATTTGATTCTTGCTGTATTATAGCCTAGTTTTGTACAAGATTCTACTTTCCTCTAGATTGTTCATGATAAATGTGTTATTGGGGATCCACTCTAACATATTTATCTATTCTAGAATCAGTGTATTATGGTCTGATCAGCCTTACTGCACTTGATTTGTAACTATTACCGATATTTAGTAGATTGACATATAGTTGGTCTAGAATAACCAGACAACTTATACGTATTCGAGCTGGACTGGAGTCCTCTCGATGCGTAGCTGGCATGTATACGTATTCTAGTCCTACATATTTTAGGACTGAGGCGTTACACAATCGACATGACCGATCTCTCTACTATATGGGGTATGTCGATATAATGAAGGTCGATCGTATTCTAGTCGATCCGGGATCTGCACTCAACATTATGCCGAAAACTTTGTTGGATGCACTTAAAATCCCAGTCTATAGCCTCTCAACAATGATTATGACAATTTTGGGGTTCAATTCTGGAAGAAGTGAACCCTTGGGAAAGATTTGCCTCAAAATCCAAATTGGCAATCTCTGGATGAAGGTCACCTTCTATGTGATTGACAATCACGTCTCCTACAATGTATTATAAGGAAGGTCGTAGTTGCATAAACATAACATTATGCCATCCACACTCCATCAATGCTTCAAATATGTTGATGACAATGGAGAAGTTCGAAAGGAAGTGGCTGACCTTAATCCCTTTCGAGGCAACGAAGCATATTATACAGACTACAGAATGTATAAAGAGAAGTTCATAAAATTTGTACTGGCTATGGACACCAAAGAAGACAGTTGAATTTTATGTTGATGATATTGTTGTCAAAATTTGTCTAAAGGAAGATCACATCCAAGATTTAAGAACTATTTTCTATCTAATGCACCAACATCAACTCAAGATGAATCCTACCAAGTCATTCCTGGGAGTCTCTAGTAGCAAACTCCTTGGATCCGTTATTACCTCTAAGGGTATACACGTTCACCCCGAGAAAGTCATCCATTCAAGAGGTGTATCCTCTACGCATCCTAAAAGAGCTATAAGAATTTTAGGGTCGACTTGCATGCATCAGGAGATTCATCTCAAATCTCTCTGGACAATGTATACCGTTCACTCAACTAATGAAAAAAGGTGTCTTTCGTTTGGACTGACGAATGCCAGCAAACATTTAAAGATATAAAAAGATACTTGATAAACCCTCCAGTCTATGTCCCTCAAAAGTCTGTTAAGGGCAAGCCCTAGCTAATTTCTTAGCTGCTCATCTAATCCTTGAGACTTCTTTACTCTATGATGAAATTCCTGATAAAACTCTGGAATCTAACATGACTTCAAAAGGAATATTTGCTTGGCTTTTATTCTTTGATGGTGCATCTGGAATTGGACCCCAATAGTATTATTATCGCTGGAGTTGGGATCGTTCTCATATCACCAGAACGACTAGCTATTCAAAGAGCCTATTCCCTGGATGAGCCATGTTCCAACAGTGTTGCTGAATACAATGATCTACTCATCGATCTCTAATTATCTAAACAATTGGATATCGAATATCTAGAAGTATATGGAGACTCTAAATTGATTGTCAACCAGGGTAGAGCCACGTATGGAGTTCAGTATTAAGATCTCATTCCATAGCAAAAAGTAGCAGTCAAACTTACCGCATCATTCAAAGGTTATTTATTAAACATGTACGTCGAGCATGCAATACTGAAGCGGATGTAGTCGCTAATCTAGCAGCAGTATTAGCAATTCCTGTAAAAAGATAATAAATGATTGTTATCACTAATAGGGAAGCATCGAGAATAATTTGAATGTTGAAATTTGTAATTCAATTGAAGTTGGTACTACTAGCAAAGACTGGAGGCCTTCTTTCATCGACTTTGTGGTAAATGATATCATACCCGAAGATCCAAAGAAGCAATAATAATCCATCGACGGTCGCTTCGATTCTATTACAATCACTCTTCCAAAATACTATACAGACGATCTTTTGACGGTACGCTCCTAGGGTAACTTGTGGGAGATGAAGCAAAGTAGATACTACGTGAAGCCCACGATGGTGTCTGTAGTGTACATCATCCTGGTCCTAAGCTATAGGATCGAATTCCACGCATGGGATATTATTGGCCCACCATGGTGTCGGACGCGATTCAGTATGCAAGAAATGCCAAAGATGTCCAATTCATGCATATTTTATTTATCAACCATCAGAATTTCTACATCCAACCACAGCATCCTGGCCTTTAGAAGCTTGGGGCAGGGATGTCATTGGTCTTATCAATCCGCCATTATCTCTAGGATATCGATTTATCCTAGCTATAACCGATTACTTCTCAAAATAGGCAGAAGCTATACCCTTAGCAGAAGTTAAGACAAGCAGTGTCATCAACTTCATCAAATATTATATAATCTACCGATTCAGTGTTCCTCTGTGAATCATCCATGACAATGGACCTCAATTCGTTAGTCAGAAGTTCACTCGATTCTATAATGACAATCGAATCAACTATGTTGCTTCTATAGCGTATAATCCTGTAGCTAACGGTTTGGCTGAAACATTCAACAAAACAATCATCAAGCTTCTCAAGAAGTTGGTTTCTACCAACAAATATAGCTGGAGCGAAAAACTTGGAGAATGTTTATGGGCCTACCATACGTACTCTGACTAGCTGTACACCCTTTGGTGTACGGATGTGAGGCTATCCTTCTACTGGAAATTCAAATTCTGTCACTGAGAATAGCTATTGCCAATGAACTCACAATAGAAAACAATGATCATCTTTGACTTCAGGAGCTTGAAGCACTTGACGAGAAACGGCTACTAGCTCAATAACACATCGAGCTATATCAAGTCCGTATCTCAAAAGCCTTCAACTATAAAGTCAAGGTACGAGCATTTCAAAAAGGCAAGTTGGTCCTTACTATCAGACGTCCTATGACTATGACGCACAAGAACAAGGGCAAGTTCGAACCAAAGTATATGGTCCCTAAGTTGTAAGCAAAGTTTTCTCAAATGGAGCGTATCAATTAACCAGGATGGATGGGCAAATCGCTATGATGCCTATCAACGACAAATTCTTGAAGAAATATCATGTCTAAAAGAGTGTAACATGTCTTCCAAGTATTGTACATATTTCAAATCTTTGAATTATTTACTCATCTGTAAAATCCTCAGTGGAGTCTGCCCAGAACTTATGATACATCCTCAACGGAATAACCCATCTATTTCCTCATTACAAGTATTATCTTTTAAAACCCAACTGTTTTAAGAGATATCCTATTCTTGAGTCCCACTTGACTCAAGAATAATCAATAGATATACAAATTCACGTCTGTTTGCAATGACAAAAGGTTATTACGAACTTTTTGTATTTTAAACGTAAAAAGAGTACAATCGATTCCTAAACAGGAGATCTAATAAAAAAATTCTTGGAAAGTTTGACGGTCGAGATCGAGCACTATAGTGGCTCCTTTACTCCGTTGACGATCTAATGACAAGTTGAACTTGCTTTGGCTTTCTGGTGCTGGTGATTGAAACTATAGGATTACCAATCAAGAGGATGCCGAAGTTAAAATTTCCGAAGCCTCTTTGTCAAAGGAAAACTCTTTCTATTTATAGAGGAGCACATATGTGTTGTGCATAAGGATTGTGCATATTCGCTACACAGAAAGATATAAGAGAATCTTGAGGCGGTCATGGTGAGGGCTACTACTGAGCGAACTTGTGGCAGGCACGGGGATCCTCTTCTATCGAGATCTTTGGGGAGTTATCAACATAACTGAACAAATGACACGTGGCGTGTGCTTATTTGTCGATCGGATGAACCTGAGCAGATTCTGTTCCTATCCTCGAAGTTGGATTTTGTATTATCTAAGAGGGCTATTAGTTTAAACAAAACAGTTGGATATGGCTCTCGTCCGTAAGAAATACTCTATCCTTATTTGTTGTTTAAACAAATCGATAAGACATTGCTCTTATCAACAGAATCAAATTATGTCTTATCTTAAGAGCAGTAGTTTAAACAAACTGATAGGGTGGTATCCTGAAATGATATACACACCCATCTAGCCATGTGGAACCATGTCACCTCCTAGGGCCGTGCCGCTATGCGAGCTGCGCTTCTAACGGAGCTTTGATGCCACTATGCTTCCGGGCGACGAGCGGGCTTATGCTTTAGGCGATGGAGTCACTGTGCTTTTAGGGCTACGAGTGGACTGTGTGTCAGGCAATATAGTCACTGTACTTTATGGCGACTAGTGGACTGTGCTTCAGGCAATGGAGTCACTGTTCTTTAAGGCAACTAGCAGACTGTGCTTCAGGTGATGGGGTCACTGTACTTCAGGACGACGAGTAGACTGTACTTTAGGCGATGGAGTTACTATGCTTTAGGGCGAAGAGTAAAATGTGCTTCAGACGACGGAGTCACTGTGCTTTAGGCCGACGAGTGGACTTGGTTTTGAAGATAAAGGATTTACTACGCTTTTGGACGATAAGTGGACTTGGTCTTGAAGATAGAAGAGCCACTGCACGTCTAAATTAAAGCGAGGGTGCTGTGTGTAGGAGTGAGCTAGATGTGCTTTTGAATCAAAGCGAGGGCGCATTGAGGAGGCTATACTTCTAAATTGAAGGAGCGAGTTTCTGTCAAAGTCTTTAAGAGCATTTAATGACTTCTCTTCTTGATGTACGAGTCGGTCGTCCTCTTCTATAATTGTTGCCGTCATTTGGTGAATTTTAAGAAGTCTGTGGCCTAGGACTCAATAAAATGAACCTATTAAATGAGGTTCATTATGCTGAGTTTCAGGTTCATCCATTAATTCGAGGGCCTTTGACTGACGGCCACGTAGCATGTGGATTGGACCGCACTCACCCTATATAAAGGAAAACTTTTCTGAAGGGTTGTGTCTTCTGTCTCTTAATATTCCTGCCGTGATGCTCAATCTCGACAACTTCGAACGGTCGTTGGCCTTGCACAAATTGGTTGTTGGTCATGGATCCTTTGTTCCAAGAAGCTACATCTTTGTAAAAGAACAGCTATTGGGTTTCGAGATGCACTTGAATGTTCAACATGAGAAGTTCAAACCTGAACAACATCTTGGAGGTTTTCGAGATCCAAGCTTTCGGATTCGAATTGGTTGCCAATCCGAAGAGCTACAGGTTGTGCTCTGTCCTGTACAATGGTGGTGGCACATCCTGTGCTGTGGACTGAGTTCTTGCTTGGGCCAATAGATGCTTCAGGAAGGGGCTCGCTTTGGCAGCGTTGCACGTCAGGGGGCTGCATATCTGTGAAGATTAACCCCCTTATAGATCTTTATATGCTTTAGTTATTTTTATGATGAATATGTAATAGATCTTTGAAGGCATAATTTAAAAGAAGCTTTTTTTTGTAATCATGATGAATCTATAATAGATCCTTGTAGGCTTGATTTAATAAAAAATGCTTTATGAACTGTGGTTTCTGGTCTTCTGTCTATGCTTTTAGGTACCTGCACTTTTGTGAAGCTTTGTGTAGCGAGAACACTACCTGCGCTTTTGATATGTCTGTGCATTTTCATGCTTCTACGAGACCCCTTTCAAAGTATTTCGAACTTGAATCAAACTCGAAATACTTTGAATAGAAGTATGACACGTGTCCTTTTCAAGTGAATGCTCGGCGTGCCTACTGACAGGCTATCGTCACGCTTAGGCTTCGGCATTAAATTTCTTGAGCCGTCGCTTCGTTAAAGTTGATCTTAACTCCTTGTTTCTAGGTAACGGTCATCATGATCGCAACTTTTCGTTCCTACGTTGTTCGAAGAGACTCCTCGATCATGAAGCGTTTCGTCTTCTTTTGCTGTCGTGGATGCACCCTATAAGTAAGGGTCGTTGGGGAGAGAAAAAATTTCTTGCTTTCACCTACGTTCCCACAGAAGCTTTTTGTCAGAGTCTTCTTCCTTTTTCAAAGCCTAACTTTCCCGCCATGGCTCCCAAGAAATCAAGAATCCCAAAAGCACCTGCGATGAGCTCCCAAAAGGCTAAAAGAAAGCGGCCTGCTTCCGAGGCCGGTGATCTTGATGACTTACCGAACGTTGGTGTGGTAGTTCATAGCGACGTGTGACCGCCTGTCGTAGATAATAAACTTTGATCTCCTGCTCTGCTGATGCACATGAGCGATCACTCCTCATACTATCATCTCGTATATGTGTTGAAGCTTTTTTGCTGATGCGCGTGGACACTTGTTCTTTGGATGAGTGTCTGTAGATACGTTGAAGTTTTGTTCAACTGATGCACATGGATGTTACTTTTAATAACTGTAAGATGTGCTGAGGTTTTTGCTGATGCACAGGATGTAGTGCCTGCGCGGATGCTCCACCATTGAAATATGGCTCTATTTGGTAGTATCTGCTCGGAAGCTAACTTGCTGAAGCGTAGTGCTACCTGGTAGTAACTACACAGAAAATAACTTGCTGAAGCGCAGTGCTATCTGGTAGTGCCTGCACGAATGCTTTATTTTATTAAAAAATAAGTCTTGGACTCTTGTTTCTGGCTTTTGTGTAGTTTTTGTGACCACCTTCCTGAATGAGATTCTTTACGACTTCTTTGTCTGCGCGCTGGAGACAAACGTCGAGCAGGGGCTCGTCGAGCCAGCCAGGAGGTCGATTGCCGAAGATCAACCGGTAGGGCGACTGGATGAAGTACAGGAGTAGCGTCTGGGCTATTTTTGTCGTATGCTAGATCTGAGTAGGCTGACACCTTCTCTTGTTGCCAACGCGGGGATGTTAAATCCCCAGTTTCTCTTTGGTGACCAGTTGGCTCTGAAGGAGATGAACCTCCTTACACTTAAACTTATCGACACCTACCGCTGTCTATTTTCTCCTGTTTTATTGAAAGACGGAGTCTGGAGTAGGATCTGACCCCTAGCCAGGGGGGTCTAATCACAGGCCATATCAAGGTAGATAAGGGCTCTAAGGGGAGAGACGCTTTTATGCCCGTTCGGGGTGGTTCATTGTTCACCTTGCGGTTGCCACTCCTATTAGTAGGTTCAGCGATATCCCTGCGGATGTGCATCCATTTGGTGCTTCTTTTTTTGCGAATAGACTTTTGGCAGCCGGTTGTACATATCCGACGGGCGCCTACCGGGTCGAAGGCTAGGTTCACTCTGAGAAAAAGTGGGATGACTTGATTCGGTGGACATTGAGCACTTTTAAGGAGGATCTGAGTGGCACTGGCCTTCGTCGTGCCATAAAGGATACTGAGTATGGAACTCCCATCAACCAGTCCTTGTTCCTGGCTTTGCTGGAGTTGTTAAATCACCACACGAAGACTTTCTTCTTGTCGTGAGGGGAGATATGATGGGCTCTCCATGAGATATTTGCCGTCTCGAAGCTGCCTTAGGGTGAGCACCCATACGAGGAGTATTGCCCTACTCCCGATGAGCTCGCGGGATTGGAAAGCGAGTATCTGGAGATAATGGCAGTATACAAGGAGCTGCTTTGCCAACATCAAGTTTGTGTACGCTAGGACTCTGCAAAGGGTCAGCCTCACTTCAATGCGTGGAGGAGGTGTTTCTTTGGCGACGATCCGTCGAAACGCAGATAGGTTCATCTTTCATCTCGTAGGGCATATATCATCGTTGAGGTGAAGGAGATGGAGGCAAAGACCAAGACGCGAGTTCCCTCGCCGGATGATGAGGGAAGACCCAACTCCACGATTCGTAGTTGTTTTTACCAAAATTTAACTCATGTAAGTCCGGAAGCGATGCTAGTTGCCTTCCTGATGATGTGGCTGAGGAAGGCTGTAGTGCCTGGAGGCTTAGGCTCTATGGGGCGACTGAGTAGGGAACTTATCATGCCGACCGTGGGTTGGGTTTTGGTCATTCTCTTGCGCTGCTTCCGACCATGGTTTGCAACATTCTTCGAGGCCTACGGGACCTCTCAAAAAAGATCATAGAGTATCATGGTTGTATAAGCGAGTTTTTCGAGCGGAGCTGCCCTACCATTATTTGATGGCCTGGTTGGCATTGCATCAAACTAGTTTGATTGTCTCCGCCACCATAGACGATCACGGGGAGGGGGATGCGCTTTTACGCAACTACCACAAAGCAAAATCGTCTCATGACGGTGTTTCTGCCTGTAGGCAGGCATTGAACCGCTTGAACAGTTATAGTTTTAGTAGGGTTTCTCTTATCTATGGTGGCCATGAAGCTAGTGATGAGCTGGTTGACTGGGCCAGTGAAAGGGACGAGTTAACTGTTGGTGCTTTTTACTGGTTGTTATCAATTCGTTCTTCACACCCGGTGTAAAGGAGCCAGAATAAGGCATATCTGGAGCCCTATCTATCGAGTCGCTTCGTGCGACAGTTTGGTTATTGCCAAACTATGATGAGTAATCCCAGCCCGTGTCTTAGCTATGAGGGAAGTTTGTTGGATGGTGCCCGCATTTGAAGTTATTACAACGCCAAATCTACTGGGTCAGCATTTATATTCCCTGACGTGTATGGGGAGCCTCGTGTCTTGTATTCTTCTATAAAGTTTCACTGTTTGGTGAAAAACTTCTCTTCGGGTTAGGACCGAAAACGGAGCTTTATTGTGGGTACAAAGTTTGAGAGGCCCCAGCGGTGGTCTCAGGAGTCTGAAGCAGCAGGATATGGGTCTTCGGATAATTCTAGTGTCTCTTGGGAGCGAAGGAAAGATGTGATGCCCCTGATTTCTCCACTGAAATGTCGAGCTCGTCCGGCGACAAACCCTCCTTCTGGAAAAAAATGTTAAAATAGTAGCATCCAAGGGTCGTGCTTCCTTACGGCCTAGCACGCCGCCTGTTGCGTCGACCTCACGGTTACATTTTAGTTCCCTTTTGATTCGAATTTTCACTCACTGCTTTTCACTTATCCCTATTTTGCTGGTGCAGGAGAGGGAGTGCCGGAGCGATCAGAGGAGTACCATGTCCCTGAGGAGGGCCCAACCACTGAGGCGGAGGAGGTTCCTCCACTGGCCTCTTTTGATTATGAGGGAATAGCTTCCAGGGGTGGCTCTGTGGTAATACCCAGGGTTGGCCTCGTGTTTTACAAAAGTACCATTCAGGTACCCGGGCTTGAGACGGATCGATCGGTCGAGGATGCTGAACGCGCATCTGCTAGTTCCTTTCAGGTGCCTCCTCCTTACGGAGGTATCGGGGTACCATTGTTGGAAGATTTAGCCTTGGCGTACATTGTACCTCAACCCCGAGTGGTAGTTGAAGAGAATGTCAGAGATCCAGTGGTAGGCATTGCCATTGAGCGGGCTGGTCGAGGCGATATGGTCATTGATGAGCCGCCCATCGAGGCTCCAGCCGAGGCGGTCACTATCGACGGTGCTATTGATGAGCTCGTCGATGAAACCCCTAAGGGTCCTATTGAGGAGGAGGAATTGGTCGAGGATGCTACTGACTAATCAGTTGAAGAACCCTCCAATGTAGTCTCTCCAGGACCGTCTGAAGAGATTATGCTCGAGCCACCTGTTATGGGTTCGGTCGAGATGACTATGGACGAACCGGTTGCTGACGCACCGGTTGAGAAGGCTATTGAGGAGTCGGTTACAGAGACTGTTGAGACGTCAACTGATGTGATTGCTCAGGCTCCAATTAGCGTAGCTTCGACTGAAGGACCGACAGGGGAGCTTGCTGAGGAGTCAGTCATGCATCAGACAGTGTTGGCTCCTACTCTCTCTGTACCGCCAATGACCTCTGTTACGGTGATGGTGCCCCCTGGTTCGGCTGTAATCCCTAGGCATATGCTAGCTGCTGCTGCCACCCAGGGGCCTTCTATCGCGGCATCTCTGGTAACCCAATGAGCTTGGCTGACAATACATATTATACCAACCTCATTCTGAGCATAATTCGTCATGCATTGATGTGTGACATAGAGGCTGTTTTGTGAGACAATCAACTGCTTAGACGGGCTCGTAATATAGTAGAGGCCCTATTAGTGGCTTGCGCGACTATCCAGAGTGTGAGGCTAAGGCCGATGCTATAGAAGATCTGTTGGCTGAATTGGAAGCCGCTACCTTGGAGCTCCAGAATCTGGAACGTAGTCTTTTGACCCTAGCCGCTACAGAGTTACAGTAGATGGTTTTCGAAGTATCTTAGTATGAGCAGAAATGCCAGGCACTAACTGATTGGCTTGCCGAGGTTGAGTCCGAGATTGAAGCAGTGACTGATGCCGAAGGGCTTGAGTTTGTCACCGTACAGCTGTGGAGGATCAGTGCAAGGCCTTCTGGGAGCAGATCAAGAAATTAGAAAAGATTCTGGCCCTTGCTGAGAGTGACCTGGACAAGTTTGGGGACCAGAAGGAGATCCTTCGCCAACGTTCCGAGACTCTGGCTCGGGAGAAAAAATCATTAGCATTCGTCAGGCCGAGCTAGCCCTTGCGTGCTACAGCTTCTCTTCTGTTGAAGATGAAGCCGCTCTCCATCAGGAGGCCGAGCATCAAGCCCAATCATTGGTTGGCCCCCAGGTTGTTCTTTTGAGGAGTCCGCTAGAAGAAATTCAGCACCGATCTTCTCAGTTTTGACCTTCTTTTTGTCTTATTGTCTCTCGGTTTGTGAGAGATTACTTTTTTGTAACCAAAGAAAGAAATTTTTTTCACTTTATAAATGAAAACATTGGCTTTATTTCTCCGCTTATCTTTTTACTTGCGAACTTTTCCTCAAAGAAGAACAAGGATTCCCTCAGAGGCAGTATGATGTGAGGGGATGGAGATAACTTTGTTTGGAATAGGGTGCTTACTCAGAGGTTATATGGACATGGTAAACACGAAATCCTTTGGTGGTAGACTTTTTCTTACTTAGTGGTAATCTGGACGTGGCAAGGATAGACTCTACGGGTGTATAGAACAACTCAGAGGTAGTATGGATGTGAAAGGTTCCATAGATGAATATGACAATTATGGTAGATTGTCATGGAAGAGATGTCTATTCAGATGTAATATGGAAAGGGTAGGCACATCTTCGCTAGGGTATAGAATAACAATTCAGAGATAGTATGGACGTGAAATGTTTTCTAGGTAGTTATGACAACATGAGGTCATTAGAGAGGAGACGACTACGCAGAGGTGATATGGACATGGTAGTCATGAACTTCGCAAGGGTGTAGGAAGACAACTCAGAGGTGATATGGACGTGAATTATTTTTCTACAGGGGAGAAGTATAGAAGGGGTGAATTATTTTAACATAATCCATGAATACCCACAGGGATATGGGAGCCTATGCTGGTTTAAACCTTAGACATAGTATTTTTTGAGGAACTTGTCATTGATTGGCATCATTAGCAAGTCGCCATTGGGTTTGGCCAGTCTGTTGGCACCATTGGAGTTGACCATCTCCATGAAGAACAGTCCTTCCCACTTAGGCTCAAACTTCCAACCGTCTTTTGAGTCATCACCATCAGTCTTCAAACTGATAAGACGAGGTTGCCCACTTGGAATGTTCTTTCCCGGACCTTTTTGTTGAAGGCCCCAAAAATTTGAGCTTGGTAAAGCTTGATTCGTTGCTGAGCTAGTAAACGTTTTTCATCCAATGCCTCTAACTCTTGTAGCCGTCGGCGTTGATTATCTTCGTCGGTCAGCTGGTTGGTGATGGCTACCCGTAAAGACGGGATCTAGATCTCCAGGGAAAGCACTGCCTCACTTCCATAAACAAGAGGGAATGGTGTGTTACCCGTAGGTAAGCCCACAGACATTCGTCGAGCTTCTCATTCCAATCGTGCTTATTAGAAGAAACGACTTTCTTAAGTAGTTTGACGATAGTTTTGTTGAACGCTTCGGCTAGTTCATTTGCTGCAGGATTGTAAGCCGTTGATGTCATATTCTGTATTCGATTCTTATCACAGAACTGATGCAATGCATGGCTCAGGAACTAAGGACTATTATCGTGGATGATCCTTCGAGGAATGCCGAAGTGGTATATGACGTAATACTTGACAAAATAATCACTTTTGCAATTTTTACCTCGGCCATAGGTACTATTTCTGCCCACTTAGAAAAGTAGTCGACGATGGCAAGTATGAACCGGTATCCTCTGGAGGATGGTGGACTAATTGGCCCAATGATATCCATTCCCTATGTTTCAAACGGCCAGGCGGCCGTCGTGGGGTGTAGGAACTATGAAGGTCGGTGAATGAAGACAGCATGCAACTGACACACCCGGTACTTCTTTGCGTAATCAACGACATCTGCTATCATATAGGCCAGTAGTAGCCCATACGATGCAATCGGTCTTGCAACTTAAGACTAGGCTGACGGGCTCCACAGGTGCCATCGTGAGCCTCCTTGAGTGCTTCTTGTGCTTCTATCTTGGATAAATATCACAGGAGAAGCCCGTCGTATGAATAACGATACAGTATCTTGGTAGCTGTGTCATAGAAGAACCGGAGAGAGCGTCTCTTGACAGAAGTAGCTTCCTTCAGTTCTTCAGTTTGGATCCCAAAGACTGTATAATCTATGAACAGAAATTGCCAGTCTCGCACGTCCATAGTAGTGTCTATTTGTACTGAGTAACTTATACATGAATGTAGATTGTTCTTTGGACAAACTAGCTCTCGGCCCATTACCGTGACTGTATATTGGGTTCCCACAAGATATCCAAGAGAGGCGGCGAGGCCAGCAAGTGCATCGACCACTAAGTTTTGCAACTGAGGTGCATGTTCTATAAAGAACCCTGTGAAGGTGGAAATAATCTCGATTGCTACCTGGTGGTAAGGGACCAGATCTTCTTGTCGAACCTCGTACTATCCTCAAACTAGGTTGATAATTAGTTTCGAGTCGCCATAGGCCTCGATGTAGTCCACCCCCAACTGTTTAGCAAGTTGGAGTCCGAGGAATGTGAACGCACCAGGACCTCTGGTTCAGAGCTCTTTGACGTTGTTGTGGGTGTAACGTAACCCAACCCCCGGCGAGTGCGTTGGTAGTAATTTTGGAACTTTTCCTTCGTGGCACGAAGTCTTAAGAAAAGACGTCGGCCTTTGCCACAGTTCAGTCCTCTGTCACTGTTCAAGTCGTAACCTATTTTCTGGATAACGTTTTTTTTTGCTTGAGTAGTGTAATGGTAGAGTTGCATCTTGCGTTATCGGGTTCTAATTCTGCCGGAGCCCGTCGTTGCGGGTGCTACAATCGGTCGAAGAAGATGATGTGTTCATCCTCCTTCTTCTTTGTTGGAACCAAGAAGTAGGCGTCTTGAGAAGGAACAACTCGGCTTACGAGGTTGGCAGTTGTCACTTGTGTTTGCAGCATATATATATAAGAAATACCTAGCATTTTAATGCGCACAAGAGTAATTCAAAGACAACTTCCTATTAATGAAATGCAAAACTTTATTCCAAGCGATTACATCATCTAAAGAGTGGGTCTCAGTATTGGCACATACGTAGTCTCCTAACTCTTCATTCGTGAGCACCAGGGCTGTTGCAGAAGAAGGTGGAGGACATTTCTCATTTAGCTTGATAACCAAGGGGGCTGCAGTCGGAGATTCATGTGACCTCAGAGTTGGCTTTGGAGCATTCCAGGGGAGCCTTATTTGCATAAGCTCCTGGCCAGCCTCTAACATGATTGATGATGATCTAGCTGGAGCTTAACCTTGGAGCTTGATGACGAGGGAAGCCGACGTCTTGGGAAGTTCCCCTTTAATCGAACCTTTAACGGTTCTTTAGCGATAACTGCGCTCTCTGCTTCGTCGTCGGCGTCATTGGCATCGTCGTTCTATAGGACTGATTTGTATAGATCAGCATCTGTACAGTAAGTTTCGAGTCCTCGGAAGGGATCGATGTCAGCGAATTCAAGTCTTAATAGTCCCGTTGCTGGCCATATATGTAGAAGCATAAATAAACTTCATAGACCAAGTCAAAGAAGTTGAGATCTTTACGCAAAGTCAGTTTCAGACCCTACGCGAAGCCTATTTAAAGACTCTACGCAAGTCAAACTGAGTCAAATTCAAGCTCTACGCAGAGATCAAACAGTGTCTAACTCTACGCAAGCTCCTTTACGCAAGAGCCATCCTCAAACTCTACGCGAGAGCATTCTCAGACTTTACGCGAGAGACAGGCTATCCAGACCGTATTTAATGTGCGTGATACTGCTCTGAAAGAATAATTTTCTAACAGAACATTGCACAGAAGCTAAGAAGATTTTTGTACCAAACCCAACGCTTGTAGTTTAGTGTGCAGATGGGCTACTTTATGCTCAAGAGACCACTTTCTTTACGCATGAAAGTTATTTGAGTTTTTTACGCTCAAGGCTATCTCAGCTACTTTTGTGTGCGTAGAGTTTATTTGAGCTAGCTATACACTCAAGGCTACTTTTAGCCTCTCTACGCAGAAAGTTTGCTTTGGGTTATTTTACGCTCAATCTTTTCTGGCTATGTGAGAACGTGGTCTGCATACGTGGCTTTCATGCCACACTTATCGAGGAACGTGTGTACGTGCTCTCCCCATATTGTTGAAGTTGTGGGACACGTGTCACCATGCGTAGAGACCACAACTCTATATGGGACACGTGTCATCGCATGTAGAGGTCGATTTTCAATCGTGGGTGGCAGTTACCTGCATAGAGACCCAATTATGTTGCTTTTTATGCACAGAGGGTCTAGTCTATAAATAGACTTATTTTTTTAAAACAGAGGGTAGAAGACATCACATAGATCAGAGCCAAGAGACTTTCAGAGCAAAGTGATTTTCCAGAGTGTTTCTTTTCAACTTTTTCTCAAGAACAGAGTAAAGCAAGGAAGGAAAGCATTTGACTGTGCCGTCAGTACCAATTGTGTCAATACCTTTCTGGTGACTTAGTTCTTCCATTTGTTCTTCTTCAAGCAGTTCTCTTCATCATCATCATGTGGTCCATGGAACAAAGTGATCGCTCTCAGATCAGACTTCCATAGCAATACTTCTCAGAATCTACTTGTACTTTTGTACTTTTATCGTTTTCTTTCAAAAGCCTTTTAAGGGCATTTTGTTAAGTGAAACAAAATGGCGACTCTGCTGGGGACGACTTTCTCCTCTGACGAGAAAGTAATTGCTCAATATGATGATGTGTCGATTGGATCGACAAAGAAGACTCTGGTTGTTCAATTCGACCAGACTGCTTATGAAGAAATGCTCCGAACTTGGGGTAGTACTCGCTGATCCAATGTTTAAAAATTATGAAAGGTGCAAAAAGTTTGGATTCCTTAGTCCAAAGTACCCTCTGATCTCTCTACTGTCTCCAAAGGTAAGGGAATTCTTTCCACTCCTGTTGTTGGGGCTCCCGTCTGTGACGAGGCAGTTCCTACTTCAGTTTTGCGTCCAGTACGTAAAGTTTAGTCTCCCGTCTGTGACGAGGTAGACGCTCAAGTCTTGTGCTCTATGCATAAAGACAAATCTCCCATCTGTGATATGGCAGATATTTCTGTTTTGTGCTATACGCGTAAAGGCAAATCTCTTGTCGGTGACATGGTAGATAAAGTTCACAATGGTGCTTTTGCATCTAGAGTGAACTTGCCTACACGTGTACAGCATAAAAACAAGTCTCTTATGGCAAACAACTCCTTTGATTTGTCCAAAGCGACAAGAAATTTTGGCAAAACTTCTGTTTTACGCCAACAATTTTCTAATGCTTTACGCAAAATGCCTAATCTTAGGATTACACGCAATGCTGATGGAGTTCTCAGTACACAAAAAGCAACTCAGGATTTATGCACACAACTTCAAGCGCTTAAAAGCGTACAACTTTTCCTGCCAATGAAGCTAGTAATCTTCTTTTTACGCAAGAGACTGGATATTTCTCTATCCCAAATGTAAAAAAGAAGATATTACCTTCCAATTCTTCTGATTTATGCGAGTTACTTGTACAAAAGCATAAAAACAGAAAATCTCCTGTGACACTCCCCCAAGAAAACCATCATTATGAGTGTCATCAAATTGTAATCAAATGTTGCTGTACTGCTACTAAACGGTCAGTTTTCGACTGATTAAGCTACAACGTACCTCAGCAACAAATTGATGACCAAGAACATGAGTTGTCCTATCCATCAGTTAATATGGAATCTCATATCAATAGATGACGACGTTCAAGACGCAATTCGTCCCAGACTCCAGGTCAACAACGGTTCAACCGAATCCTCGATACCCAGTACTTGGAGTCAGAAACTGATAACGTTGATTCATATATGTACACCAATCCCTTTGTAAGTTCAAGAGAAGTTGAATCTTATGCTATCGGAGAAGAACATGAGACATCTACTGCTCATACAGAACAGCATCTTTCTGTGGTGGAACAATCACTAAAGGATATGCTTGTAATGATGCAAAATATGCATCAGTTAATAATGAATCAGCAAACAGTCCAACCAGTAGTGGTAACACCGGTGCAAGTAGCAGCAAAACTCAAGATAGTCAAGGGATTGATATACCTTTGAGTCAAGAGCCTGCTATCAATCAAAACTCTGCATCTCCAGATCCTCTCATTCCAGAAGATGTTTCACCTCCGGTGGGGGTTACGATACATCCAACCACTATTCAATCAAACATACTCCCTCAAACTAATGAAGCTATTCAAGCTGTTCGGGAGTTAAAAGCACAATTTGAAGTTCTCAAACACAAAGATCAGCTCTAGAAGTTGGGGATTAAGCAACTTTATCCTCCCCACTGGAATGATATACCCTTTCCTTCCAAATTTAAGCCACAATCTATGGTATTATTTGATGGAAAGGCTTCTCCAAGTCAATATATTAATTATTTTGATATATGACTGTGCATCTACAGAAGAATGATGCTCTTCTCACCCGAGTCTTTATTGGATGTTTGACGGGTACAGCATACGACTGTTATTGCAGTCTATCCGACAATTGCATATCGTCTTTTGACGAATTTAAAGCAATGTTTCTCTCTCGATTCTATGAAGTAGGGATGGACATGAATATATCTTCTTTAATAGAAATTAAACAAAAAGAAAATGAGGATACTCGGACGTTTATTGAATATTTTCGATAGGCTACTTTGAAAATGCCTTCTGGTATGCCAGATTCAGCATTGATTGATACATGCAAACGCTGTTTTTACAAGCTCTCAATTCACAGATTCGGCCTCATTTATTATAGCAGCATTTTCAGCCGAGACCAATGGTAGATTGGCTCGTGAACATGGGATGATCTTCGCCTCCGAAGATAAAAGAAAGAAAACCTCTTCAGACAACAACTTTGGAAATCGCAATAGGAAAGGAAAGGAAACCCTAGTGGTAAACCTTTCAAAATCCAAAACTACACCAAGTAATTCGGAGTCTACTAAGCCGAAAGAAGAATAGTCTTTCGACGACAGTGATATTCCTGGGATATTCTAATGTCTCATGAAGAATGGTAAGCTACAGATTTCGGATCCAAAACGACCTAATAAGGTAGATTTGGTTGATAATCCCAAGTATTGTATCTATCATAGATACATAAATTATCTCACTAAGGCTTGCTATGTCTTGAAGAAGAAGATTCAAGAATTGATAAATGCTAAAGCTATCGCTTTAACTAATGATGATCATACAGTCACAACCAATATGATTTCTCTTCAATTTGGAGGTTTTCCTCCATAGCAAGTTCCTGATGGGGTTGTCCCAATTTTGAAGGCGACGATGAAGATTGTGAATCTTCCACCAGCCAGAGATCAAAGTGAAGAATTAGTGTCTCTCACCTTAAAAAATGGTGAAATCATGTGGGTACACCCTGACATAGTACCTGAAATGGAACATGGAAGTAAAATTTCAAAATCCGAGAAAAATCAAAAAGTTAGAACCTGCAATATAATTTCTTATATTGTTACCCCAGATTATGATAATTCTGATCATTTATGGGGTGACATCCCTTTGGAAGATAGGCTACGGGGTCTGAATATATGCCCTCCAAATTTGACTCCTCCTACCAAACAAAAGCTTACTCATCAGCAATGGTTAGATATGAACAGTGTCCCTTTGTATAGGGCACAACAAGTTTTTGCTGCCTACGAGAAAGCTTCGGTTGAGATTTTACCTCCTGTACCAAAATTTTCTACAGAAGTCTCTGTCCCTTCTTTATCTATTGAACCGAATATTGAAAGTTCGCTACCTACTCACATGTACAGTCAATAATCAGTCCATCTCATAAAAAAGATGGGCTATGACTTTCAAAAAGTGGAAGGCTTGAACCATGGTAAAGGTATGCGAGTTCTTTTACAAATTCAAGGTCAAAAATCCTCCGTAGGATTGGGATTTGAGGTTCCTCATAAAAATCCCCATAAGAAGAAGACTAAGGGAAAGAAGATTAAATCCTGTAATATGGTACTTCATTCTCCTGAGTCTGAAGAAGAGTCTTTTGTTGGAACAAGATCTGGAAAAGACTATCACAAAGATTATGAGAGAACTTCCAAAGAAGCGGATGATGCACTAAAACACCGTCGACTCAAACATCTTCTATTCCAGCTGAGGCAAGACCTTCTAAACCATTAGTGGTTAAAAAAAGAAACAGAAGGCAGTACGTTTTGACGTTCCACTGAAATCTGGCTCAAATCAAGGGTTGATGAAACCCTATAAATTTGACATTCTAGCCCAATTAGCCAATACTCCGGCTAGACTTTCTATTTTTGAGTTACTCCGTCTTTCTAAAGAAAGTCGAGAAGCTTTGAGTGAAGCTTTTGCTACAAGCAGATTCATGCTTAGCTCAACTCAAAAGTCCTGATGATACACCGGTGTCGTGTCCCAAATGTCACAGTGTGATAGAATCAATTCCTAACATTACTTTCACACAAGAGGATATGCTATTGAAGCATAATCGACATGACAGGCCTTTGTGTTACACAGGGTATATTGACTCCACCGAAATTGACAGGATTTATATTGATCTTGGGTCCTCCATCAGTATTATTCTTCAGAGTATGCTACGCCTATTGAGGATTCCTACTAGTGAGTTGACTTACACTAGTACGATAATTGTCGGTTTCAATTCTGGAAGAAGTAAACCATTGGGGAAAATTCGTCTGAAGATTCAAATAGGTGATCTTCGGACCATGGTAACTTTCTATGTTATCAATTCAGATGTATCTTATAACATTCTCCTCAAAAGACCATGGATACATGAACATAACTGTAGGTCCTAAAAAATCAACTTGCACATATCAACAAAGTCATGAAGATCAAGAAATGAATCTTTAAAATGAATTGCGCAGACATTAGTTTGCGCAGAAAACAGATTGCGCATATTAGATTGTGCACACTCTCAAGCGCGCAGGCTGACGTGGCAGATCATCATCATTACCTGACACAAATCAAATCTTCTGACAGCTGACAGCACGAAGAACGAGGTGACCATTCGTTTAATCGTGCAACACGGCGCTCGAGGACAGCTGGCAGCGCAATCCATGTTGGCGCAATTCATGTTGGCATAATCCATTCGTGCGCAGTCCAAGTCTACGCAATCCAAAGCCAACGCAATTTAGTGTGCGCGTTCTATCAACACAAATGACAAAATACACGTGGCATTCATGCCATCAATTGCTCATTACGTGGCAACTGTCTATGCACGATCATGCGTATTTCAATCAAATAATGCCATATGTCCAAGACAGTTGGCCCATGATCCAACAACTGCCTGCGCAGTCCATTGTTGCGCAATCTAATTGCTGCACAAACCATCCTACGCAGTCCAGAATAACTAAAAGTTAGTTATTTCTCAGAACTCTATAAATAGAGTTTCAAGTCTCCATTCAAAGGGGAATCAAGAATCAGAGATCAGAGATCAGACTTCAAAGATCAGAGAGTCCAGGAGTTCTTGCCCAAGTGCTGCTGCATTCTTTCGAGGCTTTTGCCTTCAACTTCCGAGGTTTTTTGCCTTCAACTCCAGAGTTGTCTTCAACTTCAGAGGCTCCGTCTTCAAAGTTTACATCATCCAAGGGATAAAGCAATCGTCATCTAGATTGGATTCCTACAGTTGTACCATTCCCAGAATTCAAATTGTAATCTTTTACAAAGTTTGTATCAATAAAGTTCTACACTTTTATTTTTGCAAACAAAATGGCGACTTTGCTGGGGACGACTTTCTCCTCCGACGAGGAAGTGGCAACTCAATGTGACGTAGCGTCTCTAGGAAAGACGCAGAAGACACTGGTTGTGAAGATCAACCAGACAGCCTACGAGGCTATGATCAATTCCAAGACCATTCCTCGCACTACAACCACTTCTGCCACAAGCAAAGTGTGCCCAGTGTGGGTCCCAAAGACTGCTGCACAGTCTATTGATGCTGCCAACAAGTCTCCTGCGCAGTCTGCCAGCAAGACTCCTACGCAGTCTGCCAGCAAGACTGTTGCGCAGTCCAAAGCTTCTGTCATCAAACCTGCTGCACAATCTGTCTCTGCTACTGCTGCACAATCTGCTGTTGCCAGTATACAGAGTACTTCATATGCTGCCTTGGCTAAATACAGGACTCCTATGCCCCTGGCGCAATTGGCTGCCAATCTGTCTGCGCAGTCCAATGCTCCAACATCCAGAGTCTACCCTAAGTACTCTGTAGCAAGAACTTCTGATACGTAAACCACAGTTTCTATGGCCAAAACCAGTGTGCCATCCATTCATGTGCAAACTGCTCCTGCGCAATCCAAGAGTGACAGCCTTTTGGCTAAACTTTTTTCTTCTCATAATAAGGGGAAAGGCTCTGTTCCTCTTCCCAAACACATTGTTGCTCCTGTACAATTTACTGGGGGTAGTCCTTTGGCTATTCCTCTTTCTCTTCAAAACAAAAGAAAAGGCCTGTTGGTATTTTCTCAAACTTTCTTGTCCCATGACTTGGAAGACAACAGAGGGAAACGCTCTTTAGCTGACCTTTCATCACAAAACAAAGGAAAAGGCCCTTTGGTCTTTTCTCAATCTTCTTCAGTTTTTACTGTAGAAGATCAATCTGAACGTGCCTCTGCACCAATCAGTACTAGAACTCTTTCAAATAATGATTCTTCTTTCCTTCATGATAAGAGAATTTGTACTGACCAAAGAGGTATTCTGCCTACCCCGGTAGCAGAATTCCAAGACCTTCCAACTCTCAAAATATCCCGCTCAGGACAGGGAAAATTGTTGGAGTCTCAGACAGAAACCCCTAGGTGTGAGTTTGCAGATCTAAAGACTTATCTCAACAGGCCTACTTCGGCAAAACGCAAACAACCAATGCCGAAGATCAAACATCAAAGACAAACTTCCAGGGCCAAAGATTCTGACACTTATGCTAATGAAGTGAGTACTTCCCTGTACACTCAAGGGACTAAACATTTGAAGAATCGGAATCATATTCCAAACATTATCAAAAAACAGATTCCTCAGAGTTTTTCTCGTCCTGCTGTTGTTCCCGATCTCCGAGAACATCTCAGGCAAAAGCGGGACAACGTCTCAACACCTCCAGTTCAACCATCTGATCATCATTGCAACCACAAAGTCATTATCCAATGTTGTTGTCAAACAACAAAATGATCTGTCTTCGATCGTTTGATTTTTGCAAAATCTGAACCTATGTCAGAGGATGAAGATGAAGTCTTGCACGCTTCTATCAACATGACTTCCCGGGGCACTGGGAGTAGAAAGTGTTCCAAGCACGGCAAACCTCGCCGACCTAGCCAGCAGTATTTGGATTTACTTCAAGAATCTTCTGAGGGAGTATTTCGACATACCCGTTCCCGAAGCCGAGCTACAATCGGTCAAGGGAATCTTTCTCAAAACCCTTCGAGTTATCTTCCTACTTCTCAGTCAGGAGACGATTCTTTCTCCGACCATGATGCATATAGCGAAAGCTCTGAACAGACAGTGTCTTCTACTATACCAAGAGAAGTCACTGCGTATGTTGTCAATGAAGACCAAGATGCTTCAACCTCAGCAAATCAAGAACAGCGAATCGCTGCACTTGAAGACAAGCTAAAGACCATGGCTGAAATGGTCGCTAGTATGCATTCTATCATAGTGGCACAACATGCCACACCACCGACCGTACCTGCTGCAAGTCCGGAGATCATAGCATCTTCGATACCTGTCAATGCTGGGCTGGGGGTAGTATCTCCTCAAATGCCTCCTATACAAGTACAAGTTCAAACTACACCCAGTCAGTCAGGAGCTGGGGGTAGTGCTTACAATGTTGTTCCTCCTCCTACTACTCTTACTCAACCTGCTCCTTCTTCGTCATCCGAAGATGCCAATGAAGCTGTCAAACTCTTGCGAACTCAGTTTGAAGCTTTCAAAGAGAAAGACAACTTGCAAAGGTTGGGGATCAAGTATCCCTATCCATTTGAATGGAAGGAAGTTCCGTTCCCGCCAAAGTACAAGATTCCAACGATTTTTTTGTTTGATGGCAGTACCTCACCAAGCCAATTCATCAATCGTTTTGAGGTAATGACCGTTCAACTCCAGCCAAATGACGCTCTTCTTACCAGAGTGTTCGTCGGTTGTTTAGCCAGCGTAGCATACGACTGGTATAGAAGTTTGCCCGATGGTTGTATCACTTCCTTCTCAGGTCTCAAGCAAATCTTCCTAGAACGATTCTATGAAGGATTCAACGAGATGACTATGTCAGCTCTCAACAAAATCAAACAGATACACAATGAAACTGCTGAGAGTTTCATCGAACGGTTCCGCCGTGAAGCCTTGAAGATGCCTCCCGGAACTCCAGCTGCTGTCACTATTGATACTTGTAAGGCAAATCTTTTTCCTATTATCAGTATGTGGACAGAATCTACCTAGTTCTAAGATTGGCCATCCTTTATTGTCAATGCCAAAGCTGCAGAAGTGAGTGCTGAGAAGTTCAAGCAGTTGGGGGTACAAATGTCTAACCCCGACCGGGATGAACATCAGGCTTCAAGTGGCGGTAATCGTCAGAACAATCGCAAGAACAAGGAGACACTGAACATCAATCTGAAGAGTAAAGAGTCTCTAGCTGTTAATGTAGCTCAACCTACATCCGCTTCCACTCCTTCTGTACCGCAACCGAGAGAACCTCGTTCGAAAGTAGAATATTCCTTCGACGAGAATGATACTGCAAGTATTTTTGATTGCTTACTCAAAAGCAACAAGATTCAGCTCCCAGAACCAAAGAAACCTGATGAAGTCGGTAAGACAGATCATCCTAAATATTGTGTCTACCACAGGTTCATTGGACACCCCACTCGAGCATGCTACGTGCTTAAGGGCAAAATTCAAGAGCTTGTCAATGCTGGTGTTGTTACTCTACAGCAAGATGAGAAGACTGTGACTACAAACATGGTTTCGGTCCAGTTTGGTGATTTTCCTCCATAAATAGTACAACACGGTGTCATTCCCATTCCCAAGGCTACTCTAGAGATTGAGAATCTTCCACCTCCACCAAATGAAGGTCTCGTTCCCTTGTCTTTCGACAACGACAAAATTATGTGGATTCATCCCAATCTTGCTCCGGAGTTCGAAGTTTCCTCTTCTTCTAAGAAGAAAGGTCGTTCTAAAGGCAAGTCGAAGATTTGCAACATGGTGTCTTTTGACCCCATAGTTGACGAAAAAATTCTTTTAGGCACCAGATCAGGGAAAGCCTATTTGAAAGGTCATTCTGAAGCTCAAAAGGATCCTGCCTCTTCTTCTGAACCTGTTCCAGTACAATCAACTTCCTCTGAAGAGATTCCTTCCACATCCTCACCAGTTGTAGTGCCTATTCCTCCCAAGCCGGTGGTTGCTGACAAAGGCAAGCAACAAGTCCGCTTTGACAAGCCCCTGAAGAAATCATCTCCTACAGGACTTGAAAAGCCGTACAACTTTGATATATTGGCTCAACTAGCCAATACACCGGCTAGGCTATCAATCTTCGAGCTCTTGCGCCTTTCCAAGGAGACTCGAAAGACTTTAAGTGAAGCTCTGATGCAGGCTGAAACTTGCTTAACTCTCCTCAAAAAGCTAGAATCAGAACCAATCTCTTGTCGTCACTGTCATAGTGTCCTGGAGTTGATTCCAAACATCATTTTCACTCAGGATGATATGCTGTTAGAGGATAATAGACCTGATCGTCCTCTCTACTATACAGGATATGTCGATTCAATGAAAGTCGATCGTATCTTGATAGATCCAGGGTCTGCTCTCAGCATCATACCAAAGATGATGTTGGATGCATTGAAGATACCAGTTCATAGTCTTTCAAGCACAATCACTACTATCTTGGGATTCAACCAAGGAAGAAGTGAACCTTTGGGTAAGATTCGCCTAAAACTCCAAATAGGCAATCTTCGCACAAAGGTGACCTTTTATATCATCGATAATCATGGTTGTTCTTATAATGCTCCTCTGGGAAGACCCTTCCTCCATGAACACAATGTTGTTCCATCGACTCTTCATCAATGCTTTAAATATGTTGATGACAAAGGGCAAGTTCACAAGGAAGTTGCAGACCTTTATCCTTTCAAGGGTGTCGAAGCATATTGTAACGACGCTCGTATGTATAAGGAGGAATTTATGAAAGTGGTATTGGCAATGGATACTGAAGAAGATCCAGAAGTAGCACCCAATGACACTCTCATCATACCGGTCAAAGGGCATGTTTCTCATCCTCAATCTTCTAAACCACTGGCTATTCACTTGCCAGTCCAAAAGAAATCACTTAATACCGATCAAAGTCAAAGGGAGCTTACCTCTTCTGAGCCACTTGTTATCGACTTGCGTCGTAACAAGGACAAAAAGTAGCTCACTTCTTCTGAGCCACTTGTTGATATAACTCATAACAAGGAAAAAAGGGAGCTCACCTCCTCCGAGCCACTTGTTATCGACTTTCGTCGTAACAAGCAACCTCCACGTTCTTTTTCTCCCCCTATTGTAATTAATCTGACCAAGCCTTCTAAGGCTAAAGGTCCTGCTGTAAATACAAATGTACAGATCAATAAAAAAGCATCTACTTTCCAGTATACTGATGTTATTTATCATACTAAATGCTATTTGGATATGTTAGATAGCTTCAAATCATTTACAATGGGAGTTGTACAATCTCTTCAAACAGAAGTCTCATTTGAAGACCCAGATGACTCTTACCGTATTGTCCCTGCTCGTAAGAAAGGCGAACGTCCAATACTTTTTAGTAAAGGACCGGAACAAAAATTCAGTTATACGGATGATAGTAAAGTTAACGACACGGGGCATCTTCAACTCCGTCGTTACAGTAATCAATCAAAAGACATCGTTCGAAAGATGGGTTACGACTTCAAGAGTGGCCTCAACCACGGTAAAGGTAGAAAAACTCCTATTCGTACGACTGTTCCGAAAGAAAAGTCAGAGATATACTAAGCAGGACTAAGAAAGGTCTCGGATATGCTTCTCCTCCAGTTTTATCCCCAACAGTCTCCGACTCCGACAGTGAAGAACGTTATAATTCTTCCGATTCTAGTTCATGGGATTTTGACACTAGCATTGGTGAAGTCCATCGTGTGATCGTATCCTCTAACATGGTTTTCGTTGAACTTCCGGAAGGCTATGATGAGGACGTTGAAGAAAATCCTAAAACAGATCCATGGGTTCAACAGATGGACAATCAGTGGGTACTCCGATTCAAACAAAAAGAACCTCCTACCGAAGATCAATTAGTTCAAATTGATGTAGGAGAAAGCGGGTCACCTCGTCCAATATTTATTAGCAAGAATCTTCCAGAAGCAAATAAGCAAGAATTAATTCTTCTTATTTAAGAATACATTGACGTCTTTGCCTGGAGCTATGAAGACATGCCAGGTCTAGATCCTAAAGTTGCTACTCACAAATTGAACATCCTGCCAAATGCAAAACCGGTCAAACAGCAACAACGGCATTTCAAGCCAGAAATGATGGACGCAATTGACGATGAAGTTAAGAAGCTCATCGCTTGTGGCTTTATTCGAGAAGAACAGCATCCCGATTGGATAACCAATGTCGTCCCAGTTCTAAAGAAAATCGGCAAAGTTCGAGTTTGCATCGACTTTCGAGAACTAAATGAAGCATGTCCAAAAGATGAATTTCCTCTCCCTATCACGGACGTCATGATTGACAATACCTGTGGGTTCGAGCGAATATCTTTTATGGATGGATTCTCTGGATACAATCAGATCAAGATGAATCCCAAAGATGAAAAACACACATCCTTCCGCGCTCCTCGGGGAGTCTATTGCTACACAGTGATGCCGTTTGGTCTCAAGAACGCTGGTGCAACCTACCAACGGACTATGAGTACCATTTTCAGAGAACATCTTCGTAAAATAGTCGAATGTTATGTTGATGATATCGCTGTTAAAAGTCGTCTGAAAGAAGATCACATCCAAGTTCTGAGAACTATCTTCAATCTCATGCGCCAACATCAGCCCAAGATGAATCCCACCATGTCATTCTTGGGTGTCTCTAGTGGTAAGTTTCTCGGCTTCGTCATTACCTCTAAGGGTATACACATGGATCCTGAGAAGATCAAAGCCATTCAAGAAATGCGTCCTCCACGCAATCTAAAAGAGCTACGAGGATTCCAAGGTCGACTTGCGTACATCAGGAGATTCATTTCGAACTTGTCTGGACGCTGCGGACCATTCACTCAATTAATGAAGAAGGGTGTATCTTTTATTTGGACTGAAGAATGTCAACAAGCATTCGACGACATCAAACGATATCTCATGAACCCACCAGTCTTGGTGCCACCAATCTCCGGCATTCCATTCTTAATATACGTCCGTGCTATGGATCATTCATTGGGTGCTTTACTCGCCCAAAAGAATAAAGAGGGTCATGAACAAGCCATCTACTATCTCAGACGTACTATGATTGGTGCTGAACACCGTTATAGTTCGGTTGAAAAAGAATGTCTAGCCCTTATGTTCGCTGTTCAAAAGACAAGGCATTATATCATTGGTCAAACTATTCATGTCATATCTCGAGTTAACCCTCTTCGGGTACTCATAAAAAAGTCCAGTATACTCAATTCTCGGCTGGCTACATGGACCATTCTTTTAGCCCAATATGACATGGTGTATGTTCCTTAAAAGTCTGTCAAAGGTCAAGCATTGGCAGATTTCTTGGCGGCTCATTCCATACCAGAAATATCCAAGCTTTACGATGAAATTCCGGACGAGATGCTGGAAGTTAATCTCATCTCTGAAGAATTTCCGACCTGGCGTCTATTCTTCGATAGTGTATCCAGAATTGGACCAAATGGTGCCATTGTAGCAGGAGTCGGAGTTGTTCTTGTTTCTCCAGATGGATTGACCATCTAAAGAGCTTACTCTCTAGATGAACCTTGTTCCAACAATGTAGCAGAGTATAATGCTCTACTCATCGGCCTTCAGTTAGCCAAGCAATTGGACATCGAATATCTCAAAGTTTATGGCAACTCTAAGCTGGTTGTCAATCAGGTTAGAGGAACCTATGAAGTTCGACATCAAGATTTGGTGCCTTATCATGAAGCAGCGATCAATATGGCTACATCATTCAAAGCTTTCTTCATCGACTATGTTCGTCGAGCTTGCAATACCGAAGCAGATGCCTTAGCCAATCTTGCAGCTGTTTTAGCTATCCCTATCAAAAGACAGCAGATGGTAGTTATTTCCAATCGAGAGTTGTTTTGCATCAAAAACAATCGTAATATTGAGTTCAGCAACTTTGCTGAAGTCAATGTTATCAATGAAGACTGGAGAACTCTTTTTATCGACTTTGTGGTTCATAACATACTCCCTGAAGATCCTAAGGAGGCTACAAGTGTTCGACGACGATCTCTCCGATTCTATTACAATCAAACCACGAAAACTCTTTATCGGTGAACTTATGACGGTTTACTCTTGCGCTGTCTTACTGGTGATGAAGTAAGACAAGTGTTACGTGAAGCTCACGACGGTGTCTGTGGTGCACATTAACTCGGTCCTAAACTACAGGATCGTATTCAAAGAATGGGTTACTACTGGCCCTCTATGGTATCAGATGCCATCGAATATGTAAGGAAATGTCGAGCTTGTCAAATACATGCAAATTTTATTCATCAACCGTCGGAATTTTTTCATCCGACTGCTGCTTCCTGGCCTTTCGAAGCTTGGGGCATGGATGTCATAGGTCCTATTAATCCTCCTTCTTCTAGAGGACATCGATTCATACTGGCAATAACGGACTACTTCTCCAAGTGGGCTGAAGCTATACCTCTGGCTGAAGTCAAGACTAGTAGCGTTATCAACTTTGTCAAACACCATGTCATCTACAGATTCTGTGTACCTCGAAGGATCATTCATGACAATGGACCTCAATTCATCAGCCAAAAATTTACCAGATTCTGTGATGATCACCGGATTGACAACGTCGCCTCGACTGCTTACAATCCTGCCGCTAATGGTTTAGCTGAAGCATTCAACAAAACTATTATCAAGCTCCTCAAGAAGTTTGTATCTACTAACAAACGGAACTGGAGTGAAAAGCTCGGTGAGTGTTTATAGGCCTATCGAACCACGGTCCGCAACCCTACAGGCTTTACACATTTTTCTTTGGTGTATGGCTGTGAAGCTGTTCTTCCTCTGGAACTTCAAATTGCTTCTTTAAGGATTGTCATTGCTAACGAGCTCACTACAGAGAACAATGATTTTCTTCGACTTCAAGAATTAGAAGCACTCGACGAGAAGCGGTTAATGGCTCAGCAACATATTGAGTTATACCAAGCTCGTATTTCGAAGACCTTCAACCGCAAAGTTAAGGTCAGAACCTTTCAACAAGGAGAACTTGTTCTAACAGTCAGGCGTCCTATGACTATGACTCATATGAGCAAAGGCAAATTCGACGCGAAGTGGGAAGGTCCCTATGTTGTAAGCAAAGTCTTCTCAAATAGAGCCTATCAACTCTCAGAGCTCGACGGTTGAATTGCAATGATGCCTATCAATGGCAAGTTCCTTAAAAAGTACTATGTGTAAATGTAAATGCTTGTAAATCATCAGACAAGTTCAAGTTCATAAATAAAATTTTATTTCATCATGAATGATAGTACATGATATTAAGGAAGATCACTATCATCCTTCTTAATATTGAGACGCGGACCACTGCCGTCCTTCTCAAAGACACGGTCAGCAAAAGAGCCGAGAACCTCCTTGCTAGAGCCCACGAGGAACTTGCAAGCAGCTATCCTCATGGCTTCCTCCTCTTCAGTTTTTTCTGGTTCAAGCAGAAAATCTAGGATGTCTCACGATGGTTTGGGTGCAGTTGAACTTTTGCCTACTTCTACTTGCATTGGCTGAACAGGATCAGCAGAACGTTCTTCAATGCCCATCTCAACCTTCGGGACGATTTTAGCTTGTTTGGATGCATCTCCAAACGACATTTTTATGTTGAAAAGTGGAAGTGTTCATTCCTGTCAGATTTTTGTTCTATTTATAGGCAGAGGTTCCTCAAACAATGAAACGACATCATTATCCGACGGTTCGTCCGTTCATTACATTCATCCGATAGTTCATCTATTCACATTCATTCGACGGTTCATCCGTTCATTCATTACCACCCGACGGTTCGTCCGTTCATTTATCATCCGACGGTTCACCCGTTCATTCATCATTTGACGGTTCACCTGTTCATTCATCATCATTTGACGGTTCATCCGTTCGTTATCATCCATTTTGACGGTTTATCCGTTCATTTGACAGTTTTCCCGTTTATCTTATATACACTGACGATTCATCATCGTTCATCATCCACATCAGCAACTTATCGTTTCGATTAAGTTTTCAATTGAGATAATAATATTCGGTATATTCTGCCAGGTCTATGTTACCTCTGAGCAGATATAATGAATATAATTATTTTCTACAAAATTATCAAGAAATATATCATGTCTTGCACCTCTGAATATATTTTCTATCTCTATTATTTATATCTGAACAAGATATGCAACAAATAATGGAGCCATAGCAAAAATGTCTTTTATTAATTAAAATATGAGACATTACAAAAAAACACATGTACTACAAAAGACATAAAAATACAAAATGTTCTACTGAGGTAGAGGTGTTATCAGACTTGCAATTTGCTGCTTTAGAGTCTGCAGCCGTTCTTCACGAGTGGACATCACCCTCCTTCTGGCCTCTTCCATCCCGGTTTCTTCATAAAAAATGGGCATGGTCACTGTTCGGCGAGTAATCTCGGCATCATGAGCTGCCACGTACTCATCCCTCTTCTGAATCAGAGCATTGAATTGTTGGACTGCAACCTGATGATCAGTAACTTCATCTTCTAACTCCTTCTGGAGACGAGCAACCTCTGCCCTCAACTCAGCGGTTCTCTTCTCTTTTCTCTCAGCCATCAAGGTCACTGATTCTAGCTTAGATTGATACTCAGCAGATTTTGCAGAGAAATATTCCAAAAGGTTTTGAAGATTTACCCTTTCAATGTCAGCTGCCTGAGCCAGTTGTTCGAATTCTGCCTGCACTAGAGACTCCACGTCTCCTTGGTTGAGCTCTTTATAGTTCTTGATGGAAATCTCTAATTCATTCAAAATATGATCCAGAAAAGTGGCCTGAGCCTCGTCACCTTGTTCTCGGATAGCCCTTACTAAAAGAGAGGTTGGACCTCTAACCATAAAGAAATCAGTACCCTCCTTTTCCATTATTCTATTTACTAGAGGGCCCAAAGATTCAAAAAAGCATCTGGTAAATGATTGGATCACAAGATTATTAATCGCTATAGCACCAGGAGTTGCAGCTACTCCTGTTGATGACGAGGCCGCGGGATATTCAAACTCTCGCGTCTGGACAGCAGGCTCTTTGTATAAAGGAGCCAAAGTGGAGCTAGTTGCCCCTCCTGGTTGTTCCTCTGCAAAAGTGAAGATTATCATTTTGCCTGTTGTTTGATATTGTTCAAAGAAGATTAAAGATGTAAACTGTCTTACCATGGTTGAATTCAATAATGAGCCTATCATCTGCTGGAATAGACTCTAGTCGAGCAGAAGTAGCTTCAGCCATAACAGCTTGGCTACTGCCCGCTTCAGAACCACAGGATAAGTGATGACTGCTACTAACAATCACCGTCGTTATAGGCATTATGTCCGTGCACGTCGGAGGTGCTAGAGGAGCTTCAAGATCTGCAGGAAATACAAATAAAGACGTTAGCTATCAATCTATTTAAGAGGAGATTGCTAATTTTATTTTATACCTTGAGGACCAGTGGCGGGAGTTTCCTCCAGAGCTTCTTCATCTGATGCTTCTTCTAGAGATATTTTTACCTCAACATCCTCTTCAGGATTTAAGGTATCAGCGACGTTTTCCGGAGATACTTCTACCTCAATTTCCTTGTTAGGATCTAAGGTATCATCGACAGCATTAGGAGATATATGCACTTCATCATCCCTTTCGGGATCTTGCATATCTTCATCAATATTCTCAGACGAAGAGCTCTCCTCATCTTCATCTTCTTCTGGTGCATTCCCGTTGGTAGTTGTAGCTTGGTCACAATAGTCCTCCAGCGGGCTGTAGCTGCAATCTTCTAGAGCTGCAATCACTTCATGATCTTCCTCTTCACGGAGGGTCCTAGGAGTAGGAGGAAGTTGAGTTGTTTCCGCGACAGGTGAAAGATGTCGTACAACATCTTGCTCTTCCTCCATGATATTTTCTCTGGGCTCTTCGGCCTCAGTTCTCGGATCAAGATCTTTTCTCTGTTCAATCTCTTTCCTATGTTCTGGACTAAGAGTTTTATTTCCAGATTCAGAAATAGGGGTGGGAGAAGACATAGTGATTCCTGCCGTAGCATCTGCCACGATCGAAGACAAAGCGTGACTTCTACGGACCAATCTTTTCTTTCTGTGTAGAGGTCTTTCAGGACTCTCTACATTTATTGTCTCGACTTGTCTTTGGACAGAGGTCGGTGTGGTAGCCTCTTCTTGCTGAAGTGTCTCGGCCAGCTGCCGAGATTGAGATCTAGTGGTAATCTTTTTAGAAGAATGATCTAAGATCAATTTCTTCTTTGTTGC
Source organism: Iris pallida (assembly GCA_029216955.1). Taxonomy (NCBI): domain Eukaryota; kingdom Viridiplantae; phylum Streptophyta; class Magnoliopsida; order Asparagales; family Iridaceae; genus Iris; species Iris pallida. The sequence goes on from JANAVB010022800.1 coordinate 14,825,510, forward strand.
TGGAGCGGGAGGCTCCTCTCTTCTCCTCCTCTTCTTGGCTCGAGATTTATCTACCTTCAAAGAAATACGCAATGGTGCATTAATTTCTTGAGGGAACATAGCGTCCCTTGAAGCTTCCAAGGGTGCATCTACTGGTTCATGCACCTCATCATTTCTTGGGAGTGACATGGCGATTCCTCCCCTCTTCAATCTTGTTGAAGACGCGAAGCTATCCGCGAGATTGAAATTCTCAGCAAAGGTGTTCGAAGATGTATAGAATACTGAGTATGTAAATAGCATCCGAGGGCCATGATTGCTATTTACTGGCATCGAGAATGTTACTTTCGTATCTCGAGCATTATAATAAGCCCATGCTCGGGCCCCATCTATTAAAAAACCCTTTCCTTGAAGACACGTGATAGCATTTTCCACATGGAATTGGTCGTACCCAAACTGCCGAGCAAATCGACTGGGGAGATATGGTTCTAAATAACATTCTTCTTCGAACCGATACACCAAATGGGACGGTCGAATTGTCTTCAACCACTCAAAAGCTGTACGGCTCAAAGGTTGCATCTTCGAGTTAATCATATTTGTCGGTATTTGTTCATATCCAGCAGAAGGAGGAGTACAACAAAAGTTCCATCCTTTGCTCAGGTTCAGAGCATATCTACAATCTCTCAGAGCAGTGTATTTCCACATACCCTGGGAATATCTCCGCAAAAAGCTGCCGTCGACCGATCCCATGCCGGGGTCCATCAAAGTAGGATGGTGAAGGAGCAACCACCCAAATAGATATGTATACGGTAATTCCAACCGAGGAAATTCTTTTTCACCCTTAGATTTCAGCATCTGATCGACGTACAGACGAAGACCGACATTCAACTTACAAGTCATCGCTGACAAAAGGTCCATCTTATAGCCGAAGACTAATCTAACGGCGACAAAAAGAACACCGCGATGGAAGCGGTCTACAGCACTCGATCCTGGGACTACCAACCGACGGAGCCAATATGTCAGAAACCCTGCTAATTAGGCTTCTTTTGACATAGATCTATACCCTACTCTCAAATAACTCTCGAGAGTATCTCCTTTCTTCAAAGGAGGACATTGATGATCATCCTTCATCTCTTCATCAAAATCGCTACTTTCTTCCATCAACTTCATCACTTCTGTGTTGCTCAAAGGCTTAAAGAAGTCAGGATAGCATCTATCATGTTCCTTGGTCTTCGGTTCTTTAATGTGGTTAAAGAACAGATAAGGTAACCATTTTGAGGAATAGCAGGTATTTGATATAGCACTTTTGTAGAACAGAGAACAGATCTTATAATGACATAGCAGTTCTTCAAAGACTGCTACCATTTCTGCGTTTTCTTTTCGTAGTTCGTCCAACTCATCATTTGTTGGGACAAATTCTTCATATGGGGCATCTCACATTGGCAAGTAAGAGATGTACCGCATCTCATGAAGTGCAAACCCAATTTCTCTGCCAGGAGTCATGAAAGTCCCTGTTCTGTAATTATATCTTTCTGCTAGAGCCAAGAATAGTTGCGAGTTAGGAGCAAAACCATAAACAGTGACATGCACTGCTTGGTATAAATTGATTTGCTGAAGTTTGTTTTCAAACTTGGTCAGAATCCAGTTTGCTATGCAGTTCCATCTTTTAAAATCCGGGTTCACTAATCCAGTTAATCTGATGTCCTGCTCAGGATACCTTCCTTCGACCTTCGTAAACTCATTTGCGAATATTGGAGTTCTGACAGGCAATAACAAAGAAAAATTCTCCGGCGAAATGCAACCGGATCTCAAACCTCTTAACAAGACACTGTACCGTTCTGAAGAACTGTAGAACATGTCCTTCTTGCTCGGCCCCTTCTTCACAAAAATCCTTCCTGGACGGGCATCTTGGAAAGGTGTAAGGTTCCATTCCATCTTCCTCGGATAGCTCGCATGAGCATACCGGGATAAGGAAAGGCAGCGGAAAATATCTGGTATCGAGAATGACTTATCCGTCTGATGGATAATACTTTCTTCCATCCTTGGTCTCGGTTGAGAACTTTTCTCAAAAGCTTCGCCGAACAGGAATAATGGCTTCTTGTGTATGACAGCGTCTGCTGATTCCAGAGGTTGTCCATTCATCAAACATTGCAGTGTCTCATTATCTTGGGATATCAAAATAGCCTGATGGGAGGTTGGCAGATCATATTGAGGATAGTGCACATGAGATAAGTCCTCTTTGTATTCTGACTCTGAAAGAGTTCCTACAAAATCCTCATATCCGGGATCTTCTCTGATATTTACTGCATCATACAGAGAAAACAAAAATTCAGTACAAGTCAAGTCAAAGATTTAGTTTGCGCAATATCAGATTACACAACATCAGATTGCACAATATCAGATTGCGCAACATGAGATTGCGCAATATCAGATTGCGCAAACAAATAGTCATCAGTTTGCGCTGACAGTCCCGCGCAAATCAACAAATTGTGCTGACTTTTGCCAGCGCAGTTCAATCGATTTGCGCAGAGAGTTGTCCTTCATAAAAAATGAAGAATGAATTGATTTGTGCAACCAGAACCCTAAAAAGGGTGGCGCAGTATGATCACATCTCTAAAAAGAGATGGATTCTGAAGAACAGTGAAATCAAAACTCTAAAAAGAGTTTTGATTTGGTCATCTACCTATCAGTGCTGGATGAGCAGTTTCGTGACGAAAAGCACGTTGCGCAGCCCTAGCCGATGACTCAGCGGGGGCCTTGCCCTTGGCAGCGGCGGAGGATCGTCGGAGAGCCATCGAGATCGTCGGAGAAGAAAGGAAGAAAGAGCTCGGAAATTTTTCTCTCAAGTGCACGAAGAAAGCAAGTAAAGGACACTTCGAAGGAATTGAAGAGCTATTTATAGTTTTTCAGAATCAAAACGGCCGCCTTAGATTGTGCCTAAAAATAGGGATAATCCCTCAGATTGCGCAAACAGCTCACTACATGCACAAATTGATTTCAATTTCAAAAATTCAAAGTATTTCGAAATTTTAAATATATTCAACTTTCGAAAACATTGAAGGGGGTCTTGTAGGTCCTAAAAAATCAAGTTGCACACATCACCAAAGTCATGAAGATCAAGAAATAAATCTTTAAAATGAATTGCGCAGACATTAGTTTGCGAAGAAAACAGATTGCGCATACTAGATTGTGCACACTCTCAAACGCACAGGCTGACGTGGCAGATCATCATCATTACCTGACATAAATCAAATCTTCTGACAGCTGACAGCACGAAGAACGAGGCGACCATTCGTTTAATCGTACAACACGGCGCTCGAGGACAGCTGGCAACGCAATCCATGTTGGCGCAATTCATGTTGGCGTAATCCATTCCTGCGCAGTCCAAGTCTGCACAATCCAAAGCCAGCGCAATTCAGTGTGCGCGTTCTATCAACACAAATGACAAAATACACGTGGCATTCATGCCATCAATTGCTCATTACATGGCAACTGTCTATGCACGATCATGCACATTTCAATCAAATGATGCCATGTGTCCAAGACAGTTGGCCCATGATCCAGCAACTGCCTGTGTAGTCCATTGCTACACAATCCATTTGCTGCACAAACCATCCTACGTAGTCCAGAATAACTAAAAGTTAGTTATTTCTCAAAACTCTATAAATAGAGTTTCAAGTCTCCATTCAAAGGGGGGATCAAGAATCAGAGATCAGAGATCAGAGATCAGACTTCAAAGATCAGAGAGTCCAGGAGTTCTTGCCCAAGTGCTGCTGTATTCTTCCGAGGCTTTTGCCTTCAACTTTTGAGGCTTTTTGCCTTCAATTCCAGAGTTGTCTTCAACTTCAGAGGCTCCGTCTTCAAAGTTTACATCGTCCAAGGGATAAAGCAATCGTCATCGAGATTGGATTCCTACAGTTGTACCATTCCCAGAATTCAAATTGTAATCTTTTACAAAATTTGTATCAATAAAGTTCTACACTTTTGTTTTTGCAAACAATAATATTGTTCCTTCGACTCTCCACTAATGCTTCAAGTATGTGGATTCTCAAGGAGTTGTGAAGACTGAATTTGCAGATCTCAATCCTTTTAAAGGTGTTGAAGCTTATTTCTCGGATTCAATACTTTATACATAGGAGCATTTGAAGGAAATATCTGATATGGCCGAAGATTAATCGCTGGCAGAAGATCAATCGATTTCAGAAGATCAATCACCTTCAGAAGATCAACCTTTGATGATTATAGTTAAAGGTCGAATTCAACCCCAACCTGTCAATGACGAACCTTTGGTGACTAAAGTCAAAGAGAGAACTCAAACTACGTCAGATGAATCTGTGAAGATTTCGATCAAAAGTCAAGTTCAAGCCAACACTAGTGATCAGCCTTTCATGATCAAGGTTAAAGGACGTATTTCTCGTATAACTGATCCAGAGCCACCAGTTATAAACCTGGGCAAGTCTATACCAAAGATGGGGGACGGTCCGTTAATGTTTAATCCAAAGCATAATAGTTAGTCTGTCAATGATGTAAATATTGATCACTCCGTATTCTCTCATTTTAATGAACATTTCCTTTTGGAGTATATGGCTGTCAAATTTATTGAACGAATGACTTTATCTGTTGATAATCAAAGTCATCAACATAAAATTGACATAAATACAGAGAAAACCTTATATATTAATCATAAAGAGAATTCTTTTCCTCCTCATGTAGATATTGGACCCTATGCTCAGAGGTTCCTAACATCTTCTTCTTATTTACTACATGTTGTCTCATCATCACAAGCTTGTGTAACTTATAGACGTCACAAAGAATCTTATTTTATGATCCCGTCTAATAAGAAAAACAAATGTCAAATTGTGTTTGGATCGGCTAGGAATATTCCTGTCATACAAACAGATAATCTTGAAGAGAAAGATAAAAGAAAAATCCGAATTGACAGATATAGTCAACAATCTCTTAAGATTATCCAAAATATGGGATACGATTTAAAAACCATGTTAGGCCTTAATCAGGGCAAAGGTAGACAATTACCATTATGTGGCGATCCATTTTATCAACGAACTCGTCATGGTTTGGGATACGATAATCCTACATGTTTAATGAAGATATGGAAGAGGAATTTTTTTCCAGTTCTTTACAATCCTTAGATTCTGAAGGAGTCCAGTATGTTGAATCTGAGCGCGCCTTTTCAGTCAATATGGTTCAAATCGATGATGAGTTCGAACTATTTGAAAATGACCCTTGGGCACAACAAATGGATACTCAGTGGGAGCTTCGGTTTGAACAGCGACAGCCACCCACAGAAGATGAAATCGTCCAGATTGATGTTGGAGACGAAACTACGTCAAAGTCAATATTTACCAGCAAAAATCTTTCTGAGGATGAAAAAGAAGAGTTGACAAAGCTAATTAAAGAATATATTGATATCTTTGCATGGAGCTATGAGGATACGCCAGGTTTGGATCCTAAAATAGCTACCCATAAGCTCAATATTCCTCCTAATGCCAAACCTGTAAAACAACAGCAGCGACATTTTCGACCGGATATGATGGATGTAGTTGAAGCAAAAGTTAAAAAGTTAATCTCATGCGATTTTGTTCGAGAAGAACAACATCCAGATTGTGTTGCTAATATTGTTCATGTCATGAAGAAGATTAGAAAAGTTCGAGTTTGCATAGATTTTCGAGATCTCAATGCAGCTTATCCAAAAGACGAATTTTCACTTCCTATCACAGATGTCATGATAGACAATACATGTGGTTTTGAACGCATGTCTTTCGTGGGTAGATTTTTAGGATATAACCAAATTAAGATGTATCCAGGAGATAAAAAGCATATTGCTTTTCGTACACCCCTTGGAGTTTATTGCTATACAGTTATGCCTTTTGGTCTGAAAAATGTCGGTGCTACTTATCAAAGGGCTATGAGCAATATCTTTCAAGAACATCTGCAAAAAATAGTTAAATTTTATGTGGATGATATTGCCGTCAAAAGTCGATTAAAAGATGATCACATTCAAGACTTGAAGACAGTATTTAATTTGATGCGTCGACATCAATTAAAGATGAACCCTACTAAGTCTTTCTTAGGGGTTTCTAGTGGCAAATTTTTGGGATTTGTTATTACTTCTCAAGGTATTCATGTTGATCCTGATAAAGTCAAAGCAATTCTTAAAATGCATCCTCCACGTAATCTGAAAGAAATTCGTGGCTTTCAGGGTCGCATTGCTTATATCAGGAGATTTATATCAAATCTCTCTAGGTGATGTCAACCTTTCTCTCTCCTATTAAAGAAAGGTGTATCATTTGTTTGGGATGAAGCATGTCAAAAAGCATTCAATGACATCAAGCAATACCTTACAAATCTACATGTTTTAGTACCCTCAGTGGTGGGAAGACCATTTTTACTGTATGTTCGAGCATTAGATCATTCTCTTGGTGCTCTTCTTGCACAGAAAAGTGATAAGGGTCATGAACCGGCAATTTATTATCTCAGTCGAATGATGGTTGGGGATGAACACAGGTATACTCCTGTAGAAAAAGAATGTTTAGCCTTAGGTTTTGACATTCAAAAGACACGACATTATGTATCAGGACAGACTATTCATGTCATATCTAGAATAAATCCTATTCGGGTATTGATGAAAAAGCCGAGTATTCTTAACTCCCGGTTAGCTACCTGGGCAATGTTGCTTACTCCCTATGATATGGTCTATATACCTCAAAAATCAGTGAAGGGTCAAGCATTAGCTGACTTTTTAGCAGCTCACCCTATACCTGAAACTTCCAAGCTATATGAAGACATTCCAGATGAAGTTGTAGATTGCAACATGATTTTGAGGGATGACAATTGGCAATTATACGATGGAGCATCACGAGTTGGGCCTAAAGGCAATATTGTCTCTGGAGTAGGTATTGTCTTGGTTTCTCTTGATAAAATGGTCATATACCGTGCTTATTCTCTTAATGAATCATGTTCCAATAATGTGGCAGAATATAATGCTCTGCTAATTGATCTTTAAGTAGCAAAACAATTGGACATTGAGTTTTTGGAAGCTTATGGAGACTCTCAATTGATTGTCAATCAGGTCAGAGGGACATATGAAGTCAGAAATCCTGACCTTATTTCCTATCATCAAGTAGTAATTGAATTGGCTCTTTCATTCAAAGGGTTCTTCATTGAATTCGTACCACGTTCTCAAAATTTGGAAGCCGATGCTCTCGCTAGTCTAGCTACAGACTTAGCAGTTCCCATCAGAAGATAAAATACCATCATTTTATTGGATAGAGATCTATTCTGTGTCAAAAATAATTTCCATATAGAACAAAGTAATGCTACTGAATCAAATTCTCAGCAAAGGGATTGGAGAAGTCCATTTATTGATTATACGGTTTATGGGATTTTACCTGAAGATCCAAAAGAAGCTGCATCAATCAAAAGACGATCATTTCGATTCTATTATGATTCGTCAATGCATATGTTGTATCATCGTTCTTATGACGGACTTTTATTGCGTTGTCTTTCGAAAAGTGAAGCCAAGCAAACACTTTGTGAAGCTCATGATGGAGTTTGTGGTGCACATCAACTAGCTCCGAAGTTACAGGACCATATTCGAAGAATAGGATATTATTGGCCTTCTTTGATATCAGACAATGTGGATTATGCCAGACGGTGTAAAGCATGCCAAATTTATGCTGATTTTATTCACCAACCTTCTGAATTTTTACATGCTACAGCTGCTTCTTGGCCTTTCGAAGCTCGGGGTATGGATATTATTGGTCCGATTAATCCCCCTTCTGTCAAAGGATATCAGTTTATCCTGGCTATAACCAATTATTTTTCTAAATGGGCAGAAGCAATTCCTCTTGTTGAAGTAAAAACATCTAATGTGATTAACTTCATCAAACATCATGTCATTTATCGTTTTGGGATTCCCCGAAGGATAATTTATGATAACGGGCCTCAATTTGCTAGTCAGGCGTTTTATCGATTTTGTGACAAGAATCGGATCCAGAACTTAGTTTCTACAGCTTATAATCCAGCTGCTAATGGTTTAGCAGAAGCTTTCAACAAAACAATTATTAAACTTCTCAAAAAGTTTGTCTCCTTTAATCAACGTGATTGGAACGAGAAACTTGGAGAATGTTTATGGGCTTATCGAACAACAGTCCGAACTCTAACTGGTTTTACACCATTTTCATTGGTTTACGGATGTGAAGCTGTTCTTCCACTGGAGATCCAGATACCATCTCTTAGAATAGCCATTGCTAATAAGATAACTACAGAGAATAATGACCGCTTAAGACTCCAATAACTTGAAGGTTTGGATGAGAAGCGTCTTCAAGCACAACAGCATATTGAGCTGTATCAAGCCCGCATATCTCGAGCTTTCAATCGCAAAGTTAAAGAAAGGGTGTTTAAAGTAGGAGAGCTAGTTTTAGCTGTCCGAAGACCTTTGGTTATGACTCATAAGAGTAAAGGCAAGTTCTAAGCTAAATGGGAGGGTCCTTATGTAGTCTAAATCGTATTCTCCAATGGTGCTTATAGGTTATCTAAACCTAATGGAGATTTGCTCATGATGCCAATTAACGGTAAATTCTTGAAGAAATACTACGTTTAAATTTCTTCTTTATTCTCCAGCTATCATGGTTTGGTTAAGCTGATTATTTATTCTCCTAAAAGAGAATTTTTGATTTTTTTGTCTTACCAGCTGATTTCAGAAAGAAAAAGATTTATTATTTATCATGTTCTCATTACCTCTGAATAAATATTAAATCTACTTCTTTTCATTATTTTCTATCATGTCCATATTACCTCTGAATAGATATTAATCTATTTTCTTTGAGTCAATACGATCTATTATGTTCATATTACCTCTGATAGTATTGTATACTCTAAAAGGAAAACAAGATTTATTATCTATCATGTCCACATTACCTCTGAATAAATATTAAATCTACTTCTTTTTATTATTTTCTATCATGTCCATATTACCTCTGAATAGATATTAATCTATTTTCTTTGAGTCATTACGATCTATTATGTTCATATTACCTCTGAAAGTATTGTATACTCTAAAAAGAAAACAAGATTTATTATCTATCATGTCCACATTACCTCTGGATAGATATAATCTACTTCGTTGAGTTTGGAAGACTTATCATGTCCATATTACATCTGATAATTGTTTTCTATCTCACACATATTTTAAAATATATTTTATTTATTTCATGATTAGAAATAGTACATTAGTAAAATGAAAGAAATGACAGAAGATAAAAATTTTCTTTATTGATTACAAAAAAAATTCCTAAGGCGGAGCAGACAGATCTTCAATCATCTTTTACAACTCTGCTAGGCGTTTTTCATGAGAGCCCACTACAGTTGTATATGCTATAGATCTTCGGGCTTTCGTAGTGCAGAGATGGGAGAGTTCGACAAAAGTAACTATCATCTTATCCTTGGCTTCATTAAGGGTTTTAATAGTAGCTTCAGCACCAAAGTCCTTCTCTTCCAATATTGAGCTCTGCGCCAGATGTTTATCTCGAGCTGCAATCATTTGCTCTCTCTCTGTCTTCAATCGAGCCAACTCTGCTTCAACTTCACGAATTCTATCATCTTGTTGATGAATTCTCATGTTTGAAGTTTCATAGGTTCTCTATGTGTCTCCAGTAGGGGTTTAGTTTCGTTCAAAAAAGCCCTCTCCCTGGCAACTTTGTTGTTGTAGTCCTGAAGAGATTCTTTAAAAATAGTCTCCCGAGTGATGTATTCAGCTGATAAAGCATCATACTCGGTCTGGATGAGACTTTCGAGGGTTTCACTTGACAACCTTAAATATTCCTTAATAGGCTGTTCAAGTCCTTCTACTACTTTCTCTAGAGCTGCTGCTCTCTCAGCATCATTAAACATAGCAACATTCCCAATGGTGGAAGCAATTACAGCCTTCAAGCTTTCATAATTTAGGCCCTTCTTCAGGACCATCTTGATCAAGGCCGCCAAGGTTTTATAGAAAGCTTCAGTATGAATCTCAACTAAATATTCATTTCTGCATGGGAACTCGGTGTAGCAGCAAGGTCTACTAAATCCTTCTTCTGAAGACTGGGGCCAATGTTGTCGTTGCCTTGGTAGCAAGATGAGCTAAAGCCATAGTTATTGTTGCTACCATGGCTAACTGAGTCCCAGGGAGTTCTGGGGCTACATCTTCAACAACTTTTTCTGCTACCTCCAGAGGATGAGTTTCGGTGGTAGAAGATGGTATCATGGAGTTACTGCTTCCTATGTTCGATTCAGACTCGAACACAGTTATCTCAGGAACTTGAGCTGGACTGGTAGCAGCAATTGATGGTGCCTCAGCAATCTGTTCTTGAGCAACAATTGATTCATTAGCAGCTGGCTCTTCGACTGTAACTGGTTCTTCTTCTGTTGCTGGTTCTTCTTCTCTTTCTTCGACAAGAGAAGGCAATTCCTGGTGTGCCTCTACTTCGGGCTCTGGTTGTATCTCCATAGATGGAGAACATTCTTTAGAAGCAGAATCTTCTTTTGAAGAAGAATTCTCTTCTTCAGACTCCATTTCCTCTTCATGGATATTCTCTTGAGGATGAGGAGGAGCCACCGACTTTGCTACAGTGATGATACCTACAAAGATTAAGCAAAATAGTTAAATATACAAAATCTTAATACAATTTTTTTTTTATAAATTCTGTGTAATTTATCTTTACCTGGAGTAGGTGCAGGACATGAAAAGAGTGAATCATAATCCATATCCCAGTCATCATCCTCTAAATGAAGGGCCGATTCATCCGAGGGGAGGGGTTCCGGATCAACGGCATGAGTGGTAGCGGTGTCTTCAACAGCTTTTGCCTTTTGTGGAAAAGTTAGATGTAGTGAAGTGATGAGGCGTCCGGGAGATAGGACTCCTATAGCTTCTGTTGCTGCTGCTGGCTGGGATGCTGAAGACCCTTCTCCAGGTTGAGCTGAGGAAGATGTAATATTTTGGGGCTCCTCAACAGGAGTTTCGCTTTCTGAAGTAGCGGCTCTCTGTCTAGAAGGCCCTTTAACAGTGACTTTCTTCTTCTTCTTCTCCCGGAGAGTAACAGCAGCATCTGATTTCCGCTTTCGGGTTATGGTGATGGTAATTGGTCCTGCAGCTGTTTCCCCAACTCCCATAGGGATCGTCTCCAGATATTCATCTGGAACAGCAGCATCATCAGGTATGTCCAAAGGTACCATAACTGGTTCTTCAATGTTTTCTTCTTTGACCCATCGAAGACTCCCCTTCATGCTGTAGTCATTTGCGAAGGAACGAATGGAGGCATAAAAACGAGCATACGAATGAAGCATTCGTAGCTTAGTTGTACTTGTAGCAGTTGACATACGGAATCTAGCACCGGTACATCCAGCGCTGAAATACCTCCATGCCCTTGCACCATCAACTAATTTTCCTTAATAGTTGAAGCTAGTGGAGGGATTACCAACGTGAAGTTTGTTATACCCAAACTGACGAGCGAACCGGCTGGGTAGATATGGTTCGAACATACAGTTGTCTTCAGTTCTATACATCAGATGCGAGGGTCTGATGCATATTAGCCATTTAAAAATTGGTGCAGGTATCTCAGTCCTCTCTTGACCAATATCTTCAAATTGTACGCCGAAACAGTCAGCTGGGACTGGTGGTCTTGTACAAAAAAGTTCCACCCATGGGAAAAGTTTAGTGTTGCCCGAGTATCCGCCACTGAAGTCGCATTCCACGTGGCTTTATTAAACTTCTGGAGGAATACCTCTGTATTATTTCCAGGGCCTGGTGGCAATAAATTGTAGTTGTGATACAATAACCAGCCCATCAAATAAGTGTAGGGCATCTCCAACCTAGGAAAATCTTTTCGGTAACGAGCATTATTGATCAGTTCATCACCAAATGCTCGCAAACCTGCATTTATCCGATATACCATTGCCGATAATAGGTTGAGTCTGGCCTTGAATACCAAGCGTACTGCTGGCCATTGTACGTTTTGGTAAATCCTGTCGACTGTACCAGTCCCTGGTACGACCCATCTTCGCAGCCATAGGGAAACGAAGCCCGCTAGCAATGCTTCTTTTGAGAGCCTTCGACTGCCATGTCTCAGAAAACTCAAAGCTTCGGTTCCTGCAGGGAATTCTCCAGCCTTGGTGGTCAAATATTTGTCCGGAGACTTATAGGTGATCATCCAAGTGTTTATTGAATCAGTAGGAATTATTGAACAAGGGTTGATAGGTTGAGCCTTGTTATCTTGAAATCTCTCCTTGTCATCCTTGGATATCCTATTCTTATGGTAGAATAGATAAGTTGTCCATTTATTGATGTATGCCAAATGCGATCCACTTTCAGATATAGTGGTGCAAATCAGATAATTGTACATCAACTCTTGGTATACCTCAACTAACTGAGGATTTTTCTCCCTAATCTCTGCTAGTTCATGGTTGGAGGGAACGTACTCTTCATATGGAGCTTCCCCCATTGGCAGCTTGGAGATGAAATACATCTCATGGAGTGCAAGATCCATTTCACCTATTGGGGTTGCAAAAGTCCCTGTCGAGCTGATATATAACTCCATCAAAGCTAAGAACAAATTATTGTTCATTGGTATGCCTTGACTTGTGGAGGCTACTGCTTCAAACAGTCCAATGGCTCGCAGTTCTGTTTCGAAGTTCTTTATGATCCAATCACTAAGTTGAATCCAGTTCTTATTATGAGGGGTCATCCACCATGGCAGCCTAGGGTTAACCTAGGGATATAGTACTGAGGCGTTCATAAACTTGTTTATGAACATTGGTATCTGTACTGATTGGATCAAAGCTGAACCCTCGCTTGGTGTGAATCCAGGCAGTAAACCGGATAAAGGAATGACACCACCGCTGGGTGTACTGGTATGGTAGCCCATTTGGTTGGACCTGTCCCTCTTGAAAATAATTTTGCCTGGTCTACCATGACTGCTGGGAGTCAGGTTCCAGATCATCTGTCTTGGGTAGGTGGCATGAACAAACGAAGACAGAGGATAATCCCTTGGCATGGTTGGGAGATACATCACCCTCTCTCCAAACTTAAACACCCAAGCCTCCTTCTTCGGGTTCGTCTGTGATTGAAAATCAATAGCATCCCGAAACATGAAAGCAGGCTTCAAAAATTGCTGGCCATCTAGCGACACCAGCAATTATCCATTTATCAATATCAGCAGCATTCTGTCTCTCTGAGCAGCTATCAGTTGTTGTCTCTCTTCAGGGTATTGTTTGTCAGTTTGTAGGAACTCAACATGAGACAAATTCTCCAAATAGTTGGAACCCAAGATACCAGTTAGGGAACCAAAGACTTCAGAGAGAGGATGAATCTGCAAGTCCACTGCAAAAAGAAGATCAAGCAAAAAAGAAATCAAGTTAGTAAAATTCAGAATTGATCTCTATACATCTAGATAGGGTTTTACCTATCATGGCCGGAGCCACAGAGGGATTGGTCTTTTGGGTTGCCTCCGATGATGCGACGGAGGACTCCGTACGCTCAGTCCTCGACGAAGCAACAACGGGCTTCTTGCCCTTAGCGCCGACGGTGGTCTTGCTCTTTGGTGCCATTTGTTTGAACTGGGATTTCAAAGACAAGAGTAAAGAAGATTGAGATTGCAAGAGATGGGTAAAGTTCTCTCTACTAACGAAGCTCTATTTATAGAAAATTTTGAAATTGGTTCAAATTCCCGAAGTAACTGTTGGATATCCTAAATTTTACGCTTTTGAGATGACTGTTGGGTATCCCAAATTTTACGCTTCTAAGATGATTGTTGGATATCACAGATTTTACGCTTCTGTTCAAAGTATTTCAAATTTTGAAAAAAAACTTTGAAGGGGGTCTTGTAGAAGCATAAATAAACTTCATAGACCAAGTCAAAGAAGTTGAAAGCTTTACGAAAAGTCAGTTTCAGACTCTACGCGAAGCCCATTTAAAGACTCTACACAAGTCAAACTGAGTCAGATTCAAGCTCTACGCAGAGACCAAACAGAGTCTAACTCTACGCAAGCTCCTTTAAGCAAGAGCCATCCTCAAACTCTACGCGAGAGCATTCTCAGACTTTATGCGAGTGACAGGCTGTCCATACCGCATTTAATGTGCGTGATACTGCTCTGACAGAATGATTTTCTGACAGAATATTGCACAGAAGCTAAGAAGATTTTCGCACCAAACCTAACGCTTGTAGTTTAGTGTGCAGATGAGCTACTTTACGCTCAAGAGACCGCTTCCTTTACGCATGAAAGTTATTTGAGTTTCTTACGCTCAAGGCTACCTCAGCTACTTTTGTGTGCGTAGAGTTTATTTGAGCTAGCTATACGCTCAAGGCTACTTTTCAGCCGCTCTATGCAGGAAGTTTGTTTTGGGTTATTTTATGCTCAATCTTTTCTGCTATGTGAGAACGTGGTCTGTATACGTGGCTTTCATGCCACACTTATTGAGGAACGTATGTACGTGCTCTCCCTATATTGTTGAAGTTGTGGGACACGTGTCACCATACGTAGAGACCACAACTCTATATGGGACACGTGTCATCACGCGTAGAGGTCGATTTCAATCGTGTGTGGCAGTTACTTGTGTAGAGACCCAATTATGTTGCTTTTTACGCACAGAGGGTCTAGTCTATAAATAGACTTTTTTTTTTAAACAGAGGGTAGAAGACATCACGCAGATCAGAACCCAGAGACTTTCAGAGCAACGTGATTTTCTAGAGTATTTTTCTTCAACTTTTTCTCAAGAACAGAGTGAAGCAAGGCATGAAAGCATTCGACTGTGTCATCAGTACCAATTGTGTCGATACCTTTCTGGTGACTTAGTTCTTCCAGTTGTTCTTCTTTGTCACGATCTGCTCCCATTTTTCGGGATACGAGTACGTGGCCAAGTCCAGCCTACGCTGCAGCATCGGCGGTAGTACATTGTCTGGACTCAATATAAATCTCAAATACAACAAGTATCTCTATTTTGCTCATTCACAATAATTATTTTAATTACAATTCCAATAATACATTTAAATTTGTATACAGATATAAATCCGCTATATGTGACTATTCTAACTAGAATCTATGGTTGGCCTCCAAGATAGCTCTAACTCCACCCGAAGGAACCCAAAGCAAGAGAGCAAGTCATCGAGAATAGTCATCAAGAATCTGTCAACTGAAAAATAGTTATCCAGTCAGGATTGGAGCAAGATCACCATAACACTATATTACACAATATATTATACAAGCATGAAGGAAAGATAAAAGGAATTTAACTGTAGATAAGTATAGGCTTGACATTGTATGATAAGAAAGTACCTTTGAGACGTAATAACAATATAAAGGTAGACTTGACATACCACTAAGACATGATGACAATAAGAAGGTAGACTTGACGAAAGAAGAACAATAGACAATAAAGCAACAATAAATAAGTCACGTGTACTGTGTGTTTTAGAATACCAACTTTCAGCATGTAGACGGCTTGGGATATCCGTCAGTCATTCGTGTGGTGCATGACTGATATTATACAATCAATGTATAGGAGGTCTGTATTCAATTCGTTGACCACATGCTTACTTGTTGTATTCCCCCGCCCGACTCACTCACAATACATGTCCACTAAAATAAACGTTAGCAATACGATAAACTGTAAACAATAGGAAACAATGAGTAAGGCATGAACATGTATGTATATCCAACCGATTCTAACTCTCGTGCACAATAGTAATCATGATCAATGACAATCATGAACCATAAGGGAGTAATAGTAAAAAGACGACATGAAACATGCAGTATAAAATAAAGGAAACATAGGTCATAGTGATACTTGCCTCGGTTTGATTTGAAGCTGAATGGCACGATATTGTCCTGTCGGCACATAAATAGTCTCAGAAGTTAAAGCTACGCAAGATGATTTTAGATGATGAGACGGGCCTCTAAAATAAAAACAAAAAAATAAAATATTTTGAAAAATTATTGAGAAAAATATATGATGTGTACTTTTTCATCAGCGTTCCGAAACTTCAAACGGATCGTGATTCCGATTCCTGGTTCTCCCGAAATCTCGAAAATATCGAAACGTGTCAAATTTTGGACAACTGACACTCCACGAATTTTCCAGAAATTTAGGTTACAATTATTTAAAAATAAATTTTATATTCAGAAAATATACCTCGACACGGTTACAACAAAAAAAACTGGAGGTCAAACGGAGTCCGGAGTTGGAAGTTATGGCCCTTCGAAGTTGGTAAAACATTTGAAAAGAAAGGCTGAATTTATGACGAATTTGGGGTAATTATGACGAAAGAAGAGAAATTATTTGGAAAAGAAGGTATGAGAGATAATTTTATTTTATAGGTTCATTATATATATAATGGAAAGCAATTAGTGAATTAGGATATGATTAGAACTAAATCAATAAAGATATGATTAGGATTACCAACTAATTTGTATAGGAATGTGATTAGTTCAAATAAGAAATAATCTAACTAATACTAGATATGATTCAAATAGGATTAGAATTTCTAACGAAAAAGTCTCTCCATAAATTTAAATCAAATAAATTATTTAAATCCAAATCATATGAATTCAAATCCAAATCTAAATCCAAATCAAATTCAACATAATAACTTTAAGATAAATTTAATGTTTATCAAAACAATTTAAATCATATAATAGATAAATCTTTAAATCAAATAATATTTCAAATCTAGATTAGATAATTCTTAATGCCACAATTAGTCACCATAAGTATCTTAAATAATATTTGATGTTATCAAATAAGGTAAAATATATTTTATAAATCTAAATCTTATTCAAAATAAGTTACTAAATCTTTTTATTGCTCTAAAAATAATCATGATTTTCAAACTATTTTCAAAACCGATATTATTTTTTTTGAAAATCCAAAAATAATAATAAATAACTTTATAATTTCAATAATAAAATTTCAAGAACAAATACTTATTAAAACTAAATAGTACTTTCAAACCGTTAATTACAAACTACATTTTGAAATGGAGAAAAAATAGTAAATATTTTTTTACAAAGTTTTAAAAATAAATTACTTTCAAACACAATAAAATAAAATATATATATATATATATATAAAAATTGAGAAACAGGGATTACATTCTTCAAGCAGTTCTCTTCATCATCATCGTGTGATCCAAGGAACAAAGTGATCGCTCTCAGATCAGACTTCCATAGCAATACTTCCCAGAATCTACTTGTACTTTTGTACTTTTTCTCGTTTTCTTTCAAATGCCTTTTAAGGGCATTTTGTTAAGTGAAACAATATACTTTATGCATTGCTGGAGAGTGGAGGGCACGATCATGTATTCATGAATCTATGGTCGTCCCGGCAGCGTATTGTAGTTTATGTCGGCGTCAATGACGTAGCAAGTAACGTTAGTCTGGAGAGTGCCAATTTTGTACTTCAGGCGGATCTTGCCCACGGGTTTACTCTTTCCAACGTTGCAACTACTAATCGTAGTGTTCGACACGGTCAGCCGATGCATCGGGATCCCCAAAGCTTGGAGTAAACTCCAAGGGATAATGATGAGAGAAGAGCCGTGGTCTATGTAGATGCGATCGACCTTAATGGCACCAGTGTACCCTGTATAGTACAGGGGTTGGTTGTGCCGGTTGTTCTTCAGTAGCATATCCTGCTGAGTGAAGGTGATGTTAGGGATCACCTTGACCACACTGTAATAATGTGGACATTCAGCAGGGTTCTGCTTGGGCGATTGCACCTGAGTGAGAAAGGAGTCAGCATTCTGTAAAGCATCACTGAGGGCGTCTCGAGTCTCTTTGGAGAGACGGAGAAGCTCGAAAAGTGATAGTTGAGCCAGAGTATTAGCCAGCTGTGCTAATATGTCAAAATTATAGGGCTTGATTGGCCCAACTATCGAATCTTTTCTCAAAGGCTTGTCAAAGCGAACCTCCTTCTGCTTCTGTTTATCTGTAGCAGGCACTTGAGATGGGCCTACTTCTGATATATCGAGGGTATTGGCCACGACGGGAGAAGGTATTTCTTCTTCTGGGGCTTGGTTCTTTTCTCGCTAGTGAGCCGAGCGAGTGGGTGTCATCAGTTGTCGTAGAGATCATACGATACGACCTGACCATCTTCCCTTTGACAGAGCGTACTGCAGGTGTCATTATATCTGGAATAAGATCAGGATGGACCCATATTACTTTACCTCACGGCATCGTAAATGGAATGAGGCCTTAAGCGCTGTCACATGCCAGTGGAAGATTGACTACTTCCATCATCGCTCTTGGGATGGGGACGACACCGTCTTGAGCCTTTATTCTCAAAAAAATTCGAACTATTGAGTGACCATGTTGGCGGTAATAGTCTTCTCTTCGTATTCGAGTGAGATGACTTTAGCATCGATGAGGCACTGGATTTGCCTTTTCAACACGTAATAATCACGTTTCGAATCGTGGACATACTGGTGGTAGTGGCAGTATTTTGGATTGTCCATCTTTCCCACTTCAACGGGATGCTTAGGCTGCAGAAGCTGAAGTTTGCTACTCTTTGCCAACATATCAAAGAGTTCTAGTGTGTCTTCGTCGTTGAAAGAGTAGATCTATTTTGTCCTCTGCACTTCGGTCGGCTTCGGGTTCCTTGATACTGAACCTTTATAGATGTTGACGGTCATGGCTTACTTTCCTTTTCCGTCTTTGCTGTCGGATGAGCGCTTCCCTTTATCTTAGAAAGAAGAGAAGTTTAGTCCCAGTAATTGTGCATCTTGTACTTTTTTTGAGCTACATCCGCCTCTATGATGAAAGGCATCCACTCTACACATGGAACACTGTGCCACAACTTGATTGCAGGAAGCATGTTCTTGCGGCAGGAGTCCATAAGTATGGGCTCAGGTATACCAGGAGTTAACCTTAATGCGGCCTGGCGGAAGCGCTCAATGTATGCACGCACCGGCTCTTTCTTCTTCTGAATGTTGTCCATAAGAGTCGACATCATCATGTCCATTCCTTCTTCGTAGAGTCGATTGAGGAATAGGTTCTTCACGTCTTTGAAGGATGAAATACAGTTGTCTGAAAGGCTGTAAAACCATTCGTAGGCCTTCCCTGCAGGGCTCCTACGAATATGTTGTTGAGGAGGGCGTCATCCTTTGGTAGATGCCCCATTACTGAGGTAAAGTATCTCAAGTATTGACGAAAAGACTCTTTTGTATCGAACAACGTGAACATCTACAGATTATATTTTATAGGATAGATCATATTATCCTATTTGGCAGGATATGGCTGTCGAAACTCCATCTTTTGGAGTATTGCTCACTTTTTTTTGGCGTCATAGCGAGCATACAATTCTTTGATGGCTTGCTGCATTTTGTTCGACATTGTATGCCCGATTATTGATGGAGTAGATGATGTTACCGCTACTTGGCTCGCGATAGGAAGCATATTGGACCCACCGTGAGCTGCTGGGTCTAGAGCAGGAGTGGAGACAGAATGGATCAATCTTTCTTTGATCTCCAGGATAATAGAAGCTATGAACTTCATAGTAATGTTCAATATGTTTAGGCTCTCCTCGATAACCACTATACGTTTCTACTGATTAGAGCCTTCGCTGCTTTCCGCATTGTTGTCACCTTTGGCCATAAATACGGACACCATGTGCGGGTGGGTAGAAGGGACACTATATCTTTTGCTCTCCGGTTCAGAGGAATAAGTCCCATCGTCTTGAGGATAGACAGGCAGGTTGCAATCATCTGACTCTTTGTAATTGCTTCCCTCTGCTTTTTGGCTACCTACGCCTGTAGAGGTATCTGTGTCATACAATCCTTCGTTGGATTGGAATGCAGGATTGTCATGAATGGTGGAGGGCTGGCTACGCCCAGCATCTGACGTGGCATCTTTCTGTGGCAAGGAGCTAGACATGGCGCACGTGTGTTGGAACACACCTGTATTGGGTACTTTCATCTTGCAACTCCCAGGCTGCTCCTTCGGCTTGTTGGCTAAGATGGGAGGGTTTCTGGACAACTGCTTGAGAGGCGGAGAACCCCGTACCGCGTTGCATGGAACAACACGGAGTTTCTCTTCTTCCTCGCTCGACGACCCCCTGTCGAGTCTCTAATATACAACTGCTATTGTTCACAGTCTTTAGAAGATGGACTGTCTCCTTGGTGGCGATGTGGCTGCCTGGTGATAGCAATAATTGATGGTGATCAGGGTGCAAATATGCCTTGGTTTAGGCATACCTTGTGCCGCAGGCTCCTCTTCTGCTTTACGTTTATGGGAAAGTGTTGAGGTCTTCATTCCTACACCTCCATTGCACGTGCAGGAAAGATGTACGCAGGAGTGAGGATACGGAGATAGCTTCTCTCTTCTTAGTTCCTGCGCGTGGGACACGTTTAGGTCCTGATCAGAAAGTTGTTTATGAGGTAGACTCCTTCCATGCTTACAGGAACACTGTTCGCATGAGTCTTTCTCAGTGGGGTGTACCCCTGGCTCGAGTTATGCACATGAGGGCTCGAGCGACAGCGGGATTCTACCGGTCGAGACATCTAAGCACTCGGACCAGTTTTGTATAGCTTTCTATTGGTTGTGCGTGTGACTGTCAATGCCGGCATTTGGTCTGCTATTGGCATAGCGCATTGGTTGCACAAGGCGCGTGCTGCCTTAGATTTACTTTTACTACTCCGAGAGGGTACATAGTATTCAGAATCCAACATAGTGGTTGGGATAGCACTTTGGCTGCATTGGGAACCTGCTTCCTTGGATCTCTTTAGGTTACCCCTAGGAGGTGCGTAACGTTTAGAGTCCGACGCAGCCTTACCCGACGGGTAGGCAATTCTGTCAAAGACAGATCTTCTCGTCGGCACCGCTTCCTCAGGAAGCAGTTAAGCCACTGCGCACTTACTTCGACGTTGTTCCTTTGTTAGGCCCGCCATAGGGGAGCCACACTCTTCGCTGCGCTTTTCCAAAGTGGGAATCGAGCGAGGTGGCTTGGCAACAGTAGCCGAAATCTTTTTCGGGGCTTCGTCATTCAGGAGGATCTGGATCGCAGTCCCTTCCGTCGTACTGCTCGTCGTAGTCGCCTTAGGCACCCAGGTACGTCGAGTCTTCTTTGGTTTTACGAACCACTTCGAAGGCCTCAACTTCTCCTCAGAAAGGAGATCTTTAAAAGCTTGTTGGTCAAAATGTATGACCAACGTCTTCTGCGAAGATCTTAGCAAGTTATTGTCAGATTGTGCTACTACCTTCTCGTTACAGGAGAAGAAAGTCCCAGTAGAGTCCCCATCTTGTTTGCCATGACAAAAGTTATACGAAGTCTTTGTATTTTAAACGTAAAAAGAGTACAATCGATTCATAAACAGGAGATCTAAGTACAAAATTTCTTAAAAAGTCATGTGACGGTGGAGATCGAGCACTGTAGCGACTCCTTTACTCCGTTGACGATCTGACGATAAGTTGAACTTGTTCTGGCTTTCTGGTGCTGGTGATTGAAACTCTAGGGTTACCAATCAAAAGGATGTCGAAGTTGAAGATTTCGAAGCCACTTTGTCTTAGGAAAACTCTTTCAATTTATAGGGGAGCACATATGCGACGAGCATAAGGATTGTGTAGATAAGCTGCATGGAGAGGTATAGAAGAATCTTGAGATGGTCACAGTGAGGGCTACTGCTGAGCAAACACGTGGCAGACACGGGAATCCTCTTCTATCGATATCTTTAGGGACTCATCAACATAACGGAATAAACGACACGTAGCGTGTGCTTATTTGTCGATCGAATGAACCTGAGCAGACTCTATTCCTATCTTTGAAGTTGGATTTTGTCTTATCTTAGAGGACCATTGGTTTAAAAAAACCAGTTGGATATGGCCCTCGTCCGTAAGAAATACTTTGTCCTTATCTATGGTTTAAACAAACCGATAAGATATTGCTCTTATCAACAAAATCAAATTATGTCTAATCTTAAGAGTATTAGTTTAAACAAACCGATAGGGTGGTATCCTGAAAAGATATACACACCCATCTGGCCACGTGGAACCATGTCACTTCGTAGGGCAGGAACGCTATGCGAGCTGTACTTCTGACGGAGCTTAGATGCCACTGTGATTCTGGACGACTAGCGGGCTTGTGCTTTAGGCGACAGAGTCACTGCACTTTTAGGGCTACGAGTGGACTGTGCGTTAGGCAACAGAGTCACTGTGCTTTAGGGCGACAAGTGGAATGTGCTTAAAGCAATGGAGTCACTGTGCTTTAGGGCGACAAGTGGACTGTGCTTTAGGATGACAAGTAGATTTTAGGACGACGAACAGATTGTGCTCCAGGTGACGGAGTCACTATCTTTAGGACGAAGAGTAGACTATGATTCAGGCGACGGAGTCATCGTGATTTAGAGCGATGAGTAGACTGTACTTTGGGTGACGGAGTCACTGTACTTTAGAGTGATGAGTGAACTTAGTTTCGAAGACAAGGGATCTACTACACTTTTGGGCGATAAGTAGACTTGGTCTTGAAGGCTGAAGAGCAGCTGCACGTCTAAATTGAATCGAGGGCACTGTGTGAAGGAGTGAGCTAGCTGTACTTCTAAATTGAAGCGAGGGCGTACTGAGGAGGCTGTGCTTCTAAATCGAATGAGCTAGTTTCTGTCAAAGTCTTTAAGAGCATTTAATGACTGCTTTTCTTGATGGACGATTCAGTTGTCCTCTTCTTTAATTATTATCGTCATTTGGAGAATTTTAAGAAGTCTGTGGCCTAGGACTCAATAAAATGAACCTATTAAATGAGGTTCATTATGCTGAGTTTCATGTTCATCCATTAATTTGGGGGCCTTTGACCGACGGCTACGTGGCATGTGAGTTGAACCACACTCAACCTATATAAAGGAAAGCTTTTCTGAAGGGTTGTGTCTTCTATCTCTTAACATTCCCACAGTCATGTTCGATCCCGACTTTGCTTCGAACAGCCATTGGCCTTGCACAAGTCGGTTGTTAGTTGTGGATCCCTTCGTTCCAAGAAGCTACATCTTTGTAGAAGAACGGCTACTGGGTTTTGAGATGCACTTGAATGTTCAACGTGAGGAGTTCGAACCTGAACAACATCTTGGAGGTCTACGAGATACAAGCTTTCGGATTTGGATTGGTTGCCAATCCGAAGAGGCACAGGTTATGCTCTGTCCTGCTCAATGGTGGTGGCACGACCTGTGTTGTGGACTGAGTTCTTGCTCGGGCCAATAACTTTTTTAGGACGGGGCTCGCTCTGACAATGCTGCACGTTTGTGGGCTGCGCATTTGTTAAGATTAACCCCCTTGTAGATCTTTAGATGCTTTAGTTCTTTTTATGATTAATCTGTAATAGATCCTTGTAGGCATGATTTAAAAGAAGCTATTTTCTTGTAATCATGATGAATCTGTAATAGATCCTTGTAGGCATGATTTAATAAAGAATACTTTATGAACTGTGATTTCTGATCTTCTTTCTGCGCTTTCGTGAAGCTTTGTGTAGCGAGAA
Organism: Iris pallida; assembly: GCA_029216955.1. Taxonomy (NCBI): domain Eukaryota; kingdom Viridiplantae; phylum Streptophyta; class Magnoliopsida; order Asparagales; family Iridaceae; genus Iris; species Iris pallida. The sequence continues at coordinate 14,848,983 of JANAVB010022800.1, forward strand.
CACTACCCGCGCTTTTGATATGTCTGCACATTTTCATGCTTCTACAACGTCCATATTATCTCTGAATTCTACTATCTACATCAATGACTTGTCACGTCTACGTTACTTCTGATGATGTCGTCCCAAAAATGATAATATTTCAAAATTATATTTTGTCATGTCCATATTACTTCTGGACAGATATAATGAGTATTATTAATTTTAAGAGATATGCCACGCCCAGTACCTATGAACATATTTCTTAATCCTATCTATTACTTGTGTCTCAAACAGATGTACAATAAATAATAAAGCCATAAAAGATCATCAGTTTTTCATTCTATGTAATAGCATGCAAGCATAAAAATTCTATTACATTGATCTAAAAAAGTCCAAAAAAAGTTATTACATTCAGATAATTTTACTTTGAAGGCTGGGTACTAAGATCAGTAATCAGCTTCTTCAAAGACTCAGCTCGCTCCGCCCTGGTAGAAGTCGCTCTTATCCTGGACCGATCTCTACTGAACTCTAGCTGCAAAGTTTGCAGTAATGTAACCTGATGTTCTATCTCTACACCCTGAACTTGGACAAATTCATTTTGTTGCCTGATCAGATCATCTGAACGGCTCGAGGTAACTTGAGATAATTTAAGGGCTTCTTCGTGATGCTTCCTAGCTGTAGTGATCGACGAATGACTGGCCATTTAGCCTTTAGCTCTTGAAGGCGAGCCTGACCTTCAGTTGCTTCTTTTTCACTTTTGCCGCTTTTGTCTTGTAAAGCTCGAGAGAAGAAGTAATCTTGGCAATACTTGATTCTAGCTCTCCAGATCGTATTGTGAAGGCAACTACAGAATTGTTCAGGGCTACTTGTCGTTTTTCATATTCACGAGCTATGGCTTCACATTTTGCATCTACCAGTTTTTGTATATTATCTCTTGTCAGATCTTGATACGATTTGATAGGTTCTTCAAGCTCAGTCAAGATATGTTCTAGGAAGTTGACTCATTCAATATCACCGAGACAGTGTATGGCTTCAACTGCTAAATAAGAAGTTCCCCTTACTAAATCGTAAGGATGTTGCTTCCCAGGGCCATTTGTACCAGAGTGCTTAAGGAAATAAAAAAGGCACTCGTATATGTTTCGACGATGCTATTGGTCATCGCCGATACACCAGGCATCGCCGCTTCAACATGAGCGCCTCCTTCTGCAGAAGATGGATGAGCAGTAGCTTGTATACCAGGAGATTTTGATACAAGTACTCTTGAGGAGCTTTCCTCCATAGCATGAGTTCCAACATCAAGGGAAGCCATAGTGGAGTTGAGGCTAAAAGCTGTAGAAGTCAACAGGGCTTCAGTGATTGTCCCTACATGCTCAGCTACAATTCAAAATCAAAATATCATTCAACATCAAATAGGGGAGCAAAGAGAGACAAGGTCAAAAATTTACCTGGACCCGACGGTATATATGGAAATTTACGAGGAATGGTATCTCGTTCTGTAACGAGCCTTCCCATGGTGGTCTCAGATAAAGCCGCTTGGATGCTTCCTGCTACATAGCCTCCTGACATAAAACGGTTGCTTCCAACCCCCGACTCAGCTTGGCCACCTAGGACTGCTATCTCTGCTCCCTCTATTTTGAAGACATGTTCAGTTGGGGTTTGAATCCCCTTCACATTCACATCAGGGTTCTCATCATCCCAGCATCCTCAAGACCTTTAACCAAGTCTTTATCACATTCTTTATCGTCATCCGGGTTCTTGTCGCCCTCAACGTCTTCGAGACCTTCAGCAAGGCCTTTACTATCATCTTCATCATCTGGGCTTTTGTCGTCCTCAATATCAACATTAGACTTTTCATCACCTTGCAGTTTATTGAGATTCTTATTGTCATCTTTAGAGCTCTGGTGTCCCTCATCTTCAACAGGTTATTTTTCACCCTTATTAGCAATTTGGCCATCCTTGGCTATCAAGTTTTCATCCTCTTGGATCGTTGTTTCATCTTCAGAAGCAGTGTCAACCGAATCTTCTTTAATAAGCTCATCACTGAAATCATAGCCATCTAGTGCTTCTATCATCCCTTCATCTTCTCGAGAGAGTGCAGAAGTTTGAATAGTAGAAGGAGTTGGGACATCCGGAATAATGTTCTCTGAGGTCAACTTTTCTTCAGGAACCGTGGCCCATGGAACATCATTAGTAAAAGGCGACAATATCTCCCCTGCTACAGCAAGTGTAGACATAGGAATGGTGAACCCTACAACTACTGGTTTTGAGACAGAAAATACAGGAGTGTCCATTGCAGCATTTGGAGCTGGAGCACTGGTCGTTGGGGTCTCTACAAATAGCAAATATATATATCAATACCAATGCCCAATTTTTTAACATCTAGTAATTTTCGTTAGACTAAAAAAGTAAGAATATCACCTTGTGGAGATAGTGGATCTTGCGATGGCAGTGATGGTTTTGGTGGTCCAGAAGACTGTCCCAGCATTGATGGAGTATGAGAGGTTATAGTTTCCTGCTGCATAATTTTGGTTGTCACTAATTTTCTCCTCACCTTGTGCTTAAGCGGTATTGGAGATGATCCCTCGATTTCACCATGTTCATCCTGCACATCCGGCTCTCTACTAGTCCCTTCAGTAGGAATTCTACTTTCTTTTGGGATTGAAGAAGGGGTTGCTCCAGTTCCCCCAGAAAAAAGTTCTGCCTCCATTTGTCGCGTATGAGATCTCGTCCTCGCCGCGGGCTGTTCAGTAATAATAACTGCTTTTTTCTTTTTCTTTTCCCGAGCCGTAGGTAAAGAAGGAGGTTTTGTTGGGGCATATTGGGTAGATGATTCCCCAGCTTTCTGTCTTTTGCTAGCCCCTTTCGCAGGAGATTTCTCTTTTCGCTTCTTAAGGAAGATATACTGCAGATCATTCACTTCATCAGGGAAGCCGACAAGTGTAGCTTCTAAAGGCTCATCAGTAGGAGCATTGTCACCGCTTCTTTGAATTCCAGATTAGTCTTAGCCCTTGCCTGCGACCGTCTGACACTGACAAAACTAGTAGACAAAGAGAAGCCTTCGAAGAAGGTATTGGCTGAAGTATAGAAATTTGTGTATGTGTGTAACATACGAGGACCCACTTCAATAGTAGCAGAGGGCATTACGAATGTAGCCTTAGTGCACCTTGCACTGTAATACCTCCATCCTCTAGCACCATCGATCAAGTAGCTAGAAGCTTTTAGGCAGGTGGTTGCGTTCCCAACATGTAACGCCCCAGTCCCAAAATACGTAGGACTAGGTACATAGACATGCCAGCTGTATACAAACGAAGTATACTCTAATATTTGGAAACCTCGTATCAATGCAAAAGCTGTAAAATGCAGTAAACCAGGTGTAATATAATCTCATCAACAAATGTAAGAATAAAAGATATCATATAATCAACTGTAATAAGTCTTTGTACAATATGTGGGACGGAGACAAATCCATTAGCAACAAGTAAGGAAAAAATATATATGGAAACTAAAATAATTTGGCGGGAGTAGAAAAGTGAGACCCAAGACACGTCCTCTACGAATGAATAGAGCAGATCGCGACCTCGGCTAGAATACCTGCGAAAGACAATAGCACACACCTGGGGAGATAACCAGGTCCTCAGAGGGACATAACAAGATACTGTAACTCCACCTCCCTATTTTGAGAAATATTTTAAAAATTATTTCAAATAATAGGAGTTGTTGATTGAAAGTTTCAAATAAATAAGTTTGATTTTAATAATAAATATTGTGAATTATATTTTTTTGGAGGGAAATAATTTTGGGAGCAGAATTTTAAATTTGAAAGTTGGTTATAACCAATTTAGTGGTCCCCACTCAATTTTAAAATACTCTAACTGATTTTTCTTTAACTTCTGTAATTAATGAAAAGGGAGGGGGTCCCTTTAGAAAATTCCTACTGCTGGGAGGGCCTAAATGAAAAAAAAAACTCATTTTCTTTTAAGCTGAGAATAGAAGAGAGAGAGAGAGAGAGAGAGAGAGAGAGAGAGAGAGTTCTCTCTGATAATTTTGAGCTCTCAAATTTCTTCCCCATTCTTCCGAACCCTAACCCTATTCTTTCCCCACCGGTGGCTGATGGAAGCGGCGGCGACTGGCGCACCCTCCGGCGACTGGCGCATCCTCCAACGACTGGAAGTACTCCGGCGGCGCACCTCGCTGACGGTGGCCAGCTCCCTCTTCGACGATGGCGTCAGGGGCCCTTCACGGAAGATTCCGGCGATGTTCATTTTCCTCCCACGACAGCAACGATCGATTCGCGGCGACGACTACTCCGGCGCTCGTCTGTGCACGATTTCCGGCAGTGTACGCACGCGAGCCGTTTTCCCCAACGGCGGGCGGATCGGTTCCGACGACTGAACGTCGTTCTCCTCCCAGCATCGGCGTGAGGGATCTTTTTCGTGGTGACTGGGTCCTGATCTCCGCAGCGAACGGCACGCACCCCTCCGATGATCAAGACCATGAAGATTGATGAAACTCAATCCAGGTGAGTCGGTTAAATTTATGTTGTCATTCTTTGAATCTTCGATTTTAACTGAGATTAATTTGGGCTCGATTCTCTTGGATTTGAATTCAATTTAAATTTGTTATTACTGTGTCGATCCTTGGAATCTGAGGGTGTTTCTATATTTTCTTGATTTCGAAAAACATAGGAGACTCGAGGGGGAAATCTCGTGTTGATCAACCGCTACTTGTTTAAGGAAATGGCCAAATCAGGAGTACGCCAGTAAATTGGACACGAGAGGCTGTGTCCGTTCTCGTAGTGGTGTTCCAGTTCCCTTGGATACAACATTTACAGGTATTACTCCATTTTCCCCAAGTTTTCAATTGTTGAATTTGTAGTAGAAAATTAATAGAGTTTTGGGACAGGGTGTGGTCGTGTTCAATTTGTGTTGTAGTCATTTCGTGTCCGAGTGTGGGATGATGTTCAGTTGTTGGTATAGTTTGGTGCATTGGGATGGGATTTCAGTATGGCTGTGTTCGTGTTCATGTGCGTGTGCTTGTCCAGGGCTCAAGCCGTGTCCAGACATACATTCGTATCCAGGTCTGGCTCGTGTCCGAATTGGAGTATCATGGAGACATATTGGTTTTCATACAGATTGGCGGATTGGAGAGAGTGTCTAATTGGATGAAGTTTTATTGTTATTTTGGTTTATATTTTGTTTGAATTAATTTTGTATATATATATTTTCTGAAGATTCAATGTCCTGTTATATTTCTTTGCTTTATCTGGTTTCATATTTGGTTGAGTTTGAGTGTGATTAAGCTTAAAATTGATGGATTGATTTTCTAATTGTTGAGTTAGTTTGGTATACATATTTGCTAAGTCTGTTGTATAAAGTGTTCTGTTTTGGGTTGTAATTTGTTAAGTTAGCATTGGAAGTCCATTGTTCTTGCATTCTTTCTGGTTCTAAATTGCAATAGGGAGGAATAAGTAGCAGTTGGGTTTAAATGAAGGGGTCTGGCTCTGTGTTCAATTTAGTGTGTTGAATTAGATTGCAACTAATGAGATTAACAGGGAAGGCTGATGTAAGTTTTAGCTTTGTTGTCCTAAATAACATTTGGTAATGTATAGTTTTCCTGAGCTTTGTGTTCAATTGTTGAATTGTATAAGCTCTGGGGTTGGAAATACTAATTACATTCTGAGTTTTGTGTGTGACCTTCTATGTTAGGAAAGGCATTGGATTGACTAGTAATATTGTTGAGGAATGGAAGTGGGATACATAGTTGTGAATGATTTTAGGAGTTGGGCTTAGCATAAGTTTTGTGTTTGAAGAGATTTTGGTTAATTCCAACTAGCAGGTGTCTAATGTTTCTAATGGTTGTGTTATCAGAAGTGTCACTTTGAGGGATTCTGACTATTGGACTGAGCTATTTTAGAATTGTACTGAGTTTTGGAATAAAATAATTTTCATTCATTGCTTTGAGTTAAAAAGGGAATTTGTACTGTTTATACAAACGAAGTACAGAATCTCGGATTGGTAATTATATATTGTGGATTGCCTAGTATGTTAAGTATAGTTAATAAGATTAATATGGTATCATAATTTGTAGATGGATTATTGGTTTATATATAAAGAGTAAACTAAGGAAAAATATAGTTTGACCTATTAGTTAGAAATACTTAACTAGTGATTGTTAAATTAATCAACTTGTATCAAATATTACTCAGGAGGACATACAGCTCTATTGCCTACCCGTACCTTCCCTGAGCAAGGCAAGTACTTTTCTACGGTTTTGTGCATTTACATTCCTGTACCCTTCCTTGTGACACGTCATAGCACGATATTCATGTACCCCTGTATTCCTGTACCCTTGTTCTTGTACTTATTAGTGTCGGATGGGGAAATACACTAGCCATATGACCAATCCCGGTTACTGTATCCCTGTACCTAGCTTAGGCCTCGCACTGTGCACGCGGGTTCTAAGTCGTACCATATTCATGTACTCCTGTACATATACTCACCCCAGCCGGTCACATGGACTAGATGTATTTCGATATTGTGCACTTATCATGTCCGCTACTTCAGGATTATAGTTTCATTCCTGTACATTATATTTCCTGTACTTTGCACGTTCATGTACTTTACATTCATATACTATATCTCCTGTACTCATTTCCTGTACTATTTTCCTGTATTTACCTGTTCATTCTTGTATATCTTTTTTCTGTACCCTTGTACCCATTTCATATTCATGTTTCATTACCTAAAACTGTACTTTGCTCTGCTCCTGACTGGATAAGTTGCAGGTATACTTGCAGGATATTATTCCACCTTATGGGCAAGAGCCCGGGAACTTAGCTGAGCAGGATGGGTCATGACTTAGTTTGAGGTTTCAGGTTTAGACTGTTAGCTTTTCTCTTAGACATTGTTTTAGAATTTATAGTACATTTCACTCTTGATGACTCGTACATTTATATACATAGAATTGTGGATTATGGTGATCATTCTGGGATACGTTTTTAGATGCTGTGATTATATACATTTATGATTATCTGGTTAGATTTCCCTAGTTTGGTACAGCTTACTTCGTCGTGTCTAACGACAAAGGCTGGGCGTGTCCGACTCGTGTCCGATTATTCGGGAGCGGGTCGTGACATATTTTTAGTGGTGCCCATGCAGGTCTGTCCTAATAGTATCTAGGTATTAGAGTACTATTGGGGAACTTGATTTAAACTAGGGAAACTGGATCACAGCATAGGAAAGATCGGGAAATAAGGGTATATCAGGTATATTGATATTCTATAAACACTTGTTGTATTTAGGTCTAGGTTATTTCAACAGTTTTTTGTTTTTCAGATAGTTCAAAAGCATGCGACACCAGAACTGTTGATCCACCTACACTTGAAGGTTTCGAGCTTCCACTACCTTCTATCACCCTACTATCACCATGGGTAGTACGTAGTTGACAGAGACGTTTGAAGAGTCCTTTGACAACCAGAGGGAGCATGCCAGACACCGATCGCATATCTTGCACCGAGGAGCATATCGAGAACCCAATGCCGTCACTGAAGATCATCCAAGTCTTGAGGATTCGACTCCTCTGAAGATTGAAGTCATCAACCGGGAGATCCAGCTCGTAGCACATACAACAAGACGGAAAACTGAAGCTCGAGAGGAACATGAAGACTTATGATGAAGATAGCAACTACTGTGGATCTGTAAAGTGTTGCCACACTCAGACATCATTTCTTCAGTCACCTCATCAGAGACAGATTCAGGCCCACATTCACTGGATGAAGGATTGCCAGCAAGTCGCAGATCACAATGATCGAGGATCATAGCAGTCAGTAGCCAGCAACCATATATTTCTGTCAGAGTCCCTGTATTTCAGTCACCTCAGCGGAAGACCCGGACTAAGATTCAGATGACGACCATCTACAATTTCTGCCGTTGCCAGGACATCACCATAAAGAGTGCCGCCAGAGATGAAGGCTACGCCTGCACTTCGGATCGCCTGTCCATCAAGTCAAGGATTGCTCGAAAATTGTTGATCATACTGCCTAAGGACAAGTACGGAGAGCATCAGGACTGCAGCAAGGGGACCCGCCTCTCCAGATTCAGCCATCACATGGAGCATTGTCGCAGGGATCAGCCTACGTCAGGGTAGTTGAGGAAGATTGAAGAGACTCCAGTTCCGGAGGAACACTGAAGATAGACTGAAGACAGAAGGCTTCTTTTGCATGGTTGGAGAGAATAATGTATCTTGATTCGTAATCCAGTTTTTCCTTAAAATTTCTCTTAGCACTTAGTTCATTTTTTGCAACTTCTCGTTTTCTATTTTTGAAACCTGGGATGATATTCGAAACTTATTTCGAGATATTGTTTTCTATTTCGGTAAACTTGTTTCAGATCCACAATTCGATAATTGTTTGAAATCCATTATTCGATACCGTTTGCACATTCATCATTCATGACCTTGTTTTCTAGTGATGGCTCATATTCACAAATTTTGTTCCTTTATCAAACTTCATGTTATTTGATATTTAATCGCTTCTCGAGATTTCATTTCGAAATCCTGTTCCTCATTCGAAACTGGTTTAAGCTTTGTCCTATGCAGCACATTGTTGAGAATTCCTTTGAAGGTTTTGAAGATCTTATTTCCTATTTAAAACTCCAGTTTTTATTCAAGATTCTGTTTTTCCATTCAAGGTTATTTCATGTTCACTATTAGATACCATATTCACTATGCATGACCTTGTCACCTATTTTGGCTTCTATTCAAAATTCTATTTCCTATTCAGGAACTTGTTATAATTTATAAATTTTGTTTCCCACTCAAGGTTCACTTTTCTATTCAGGGCTTGTTGGAATTTGATTCCTATTCAATAATTGCTTCTAATCTCCGATCAAAACTTTGTTTTGAAACTTTGTTTCAAATATGAGGTTTTGACTTGTTCTCTATATGAAATTTTGTTTTCTATTCGTGGCTTATTTTCTATTTGGGAAATTGTTCTGTTCACGACTTTCTTTCGACCTTGTCTCCTATTGAGATTTGCTTGTTTCATAATTACGATCCAATACCTTGTTTCCTATTGAAACCTGTTTTCTAGTTACTACTCAAAATCTTGTTTCCTCGTTGAGATTTTCTATTCGAGATTTTGTTCCTTATTCACGACTTTGTTGATACTTGAATTTCTATTTTCACTGTGTACCCTATTGGAGATTTCGTTTTTCTATTCAAGTTTTTGCTCGAGATTTCATTGTTATTCGAGATTTTATTGAACTTGTTTTCAGTACGGGATTTTATTTCTTATTTTGAAACTTGTCTCTTATCTGATACCTTGCTTCAGTTCATCCTTCGAGACTCTGTTATCCCTTCGGGATAATGTTTCATATATGGAATCTTGTTACCATTCCAGATATCAGTTGATATTCCGTCATAAATTGAAACTTCGCCTGTCTGAAATTTTAAAATCTCCCTGGTTGCCCTTTTGTGCTCACCGATGGGATCCCTTGTCGTCTCTTAGTACCTAATAAATCCTTGTATTCTAACAGTCAGGTAACTTCACCATTTTCGTGACTTGGACTATTGAAACTCATTTTAAATTCCTTGAAACTCTTTTGAAATCCCTAGGGATAAAGTCGAGAGGCTATTCGATGATCTACTATGGCATGGCAGTTGCGCGCTGCAGCCATTAGCTGGATTATGGAGACTGAGAGTTCACTGCAGCCAGTAGCGCACTGGCGAGGCAAGAACTCTAAGTTGAAGTGATTGCAGACAATCATAGGTTTTCGAGTACTGTCGAGACTTGTCATATTCTTCATACCTTGATATCTTGGGTTGCTTTGTCAATGATTGTTGGAAAATGGATAAGGTTGACAGATTATTCGGTGACATATTGTTATTCGGGTCACGGAGCCGAAAATCCACTGCAGTCAGATATATACTGGCGGGGTAGGGATTCTAAGCAAAGTGATTTCAAATACCTATATGTTCTTGGATATCATGGAGACTATATTCCATTTTCATATAATTATTGGTTTTCGAGAATCACAAATCCTTGCACGTTTATCCTGATTTGATACTGTATCTCCTGAGTACTTCGTACGTTTCCTTAATCAGCCCTTGCTAGTTTTCCTTCTAGCATTTTATCGTTATTTCATTGATTTCCTCAAAATTATACATTGCCAGATTTTGATTCCATACTTCGTTCGTGTCTTGTCTAAACTTCGATCTTAAATCATGTCTATTTGACCATAATTTTCCTATCTTGGCCTAGTCCACTTGTGTTAAACTATCAATTTTTGATCGTACTTAATAATTTGTGTCTTCATGATTTTACTCCTCTAAGTTGTAATCGAAACTTCATTCCATTTCGTGCCTATTTAATTCTTGATTGTCGTTAGATCGTGTTATCTCAAACTTCTTGTGTGTAATTATCGTACGGGGTCTCAAGGCTCATGAAGCATCTCAGAGTGGCGCAGGATCGGCAGAAGCACTGGGCGGACAGCAGCAGACGGCCACTGGAGCTCGCGGTTGGAGATATAGTGTTCCTGAAAATCTCGTCGACTAGGAGCGTCATTCGCTTTCGTTTTCCACGTGTCTCAGCTTCGACGCTACATTTTGGACTCGAGTCATGTGGTGGACTTATCAGAGCTAGAGGTGGGTCCGAGCTTGACCTACGAGGAGCAGCCAGTGGAGATCTTGGATAGGAGGGAGAAACAACTGCGGAACCAGACTATTCCCACTTGTCCGCGTCATGTGGAGACACCACTCTCCAGGAGAGTCCATATGGAAGCGCGAGGACGAGATACGGGAGCACTATCCCAGCTTGTTTGTCTGATTGTATTTTGATATTGAGAACTTTTAAATACAAGAAATGATTTGTGTTTGAACTTTCTTTGAGATTTTGCTTTGAGATTGTTTGATTGTCTCTCGAATTTCGAGGACGAAATTATTTTTAAGGGGGGGAGATTTGTAACTCCACCTCCCTATTTTGAGAAATATTTTAAAAATCATTTCAAATAATAGGAGTTGTTGATTGAAAGTTTCAAATAAATAAGTTTGATTTTAATAATAAATATTGTGAATTATATTTCTTGGGAGGAAAATAATTTTTGGAGCAGAATTTCAAATTCGAAAGTTGGTTATAACCAATTTAGTGGTCCCCACTCAATTTTAAAATACTCTAACTGATTTTTCTTTAACTTCTGTAATTAATGAAAATGGAGGGGGTCTCTTTAGAAAATTTCTACTGGTGGGAGGGCCGAAGTGAAAAAAAACTCATTTTCTTTTAAGCTGAGAATGGAAGAGAGAGAGAGAGAGAGAGAGAGAGAGAGAGAGAGAGAGAGTTCTCTCTGATAATTTTGAGCTCTCAAATTTCTCTCCCATTCTTCCGAACCCTAACCCTATTCTTTCCCCACCGGCGGCTGATGAAAGCGGCGGCGACTGGCGCACCCTCTGGCGACTGGCGCATCCTCCGACGACTGGAAGTACTCCGGCAGCGCACCTCGCTGACGGTGGCCAGCTCCCTCCTCGACGACAGCATCCGGGGCCCTTCACGGAAGATTCCGGCGATGTTCTTTTTCCTTCCACGGCAGCAACGATCGATTCGCGACGACGACTACTCCGGCGCTCGGCTATGCACGATTTCTGGCGGTGTACGCACGCGAGCCGTTTTTCCCAACGGCGGGTGGGTCGGTTCCGACGACTGAATGTCGTTCTCCTCCCAGCATCGGTGTGAGGGATCTTTTCTGCGACGATTGGGTCCTGATCTCCGCAGCGAACGGCGCGCACCCCTCCGATGATCAAGACCATGGCGATTGACGAAACTCAATCCAGGTGAGTCGGTTAAATTTATGTTGTCATTCTTTGAATCTTCGATTTTAACTGAGATTAATTTGGGCTCGGTTCTCTTGGATTTGAATTCAATTTAAATTTGTTATTACTGTGTCAATCCTTGGAATCTGAGGGTGTTTCTATATTTTCTTGATTTCAAAAAACATAGAAGATTCATGGGGGAAATCTCGTGTTGATCGACCGCTACTTGTTTAAGGAAATAGCCAAATCAGGTGTACGCCAGTAAATTGGACACGAGAGGCTGTGTCCGTTCTCGTAGTGCTGTTCCAGTTCCCTTGGATACAACATTTACAGGTATTACTCCGTTTTCCCCAAGTTTTCATTTGTTTAATTTGTAGTAGAAAATTAATGGAGTTTTGGGACAGGGTGTAGTCGTGTTCAATTTGTGTTGCAGTCGTTTCGTGTCCGAGTGGGGGATGATGCTCAGTCGTTGGTATAGTTTGGTGCATTGGGCTGGGATTTCAGTATGGCTGTGTTCGTGTTCATGTGCGTGTGCGTGTCCAGGGCTCAAGCCGTGTCCAGACATACATTCGTGTCCAGGTCTGGCTCGTGTCCGAATTGGAGTATCATGGAGACATACTGGTTTTCATACAGATTGGCGGATTGGAGAGAGTATCTAATTGGATGAAGTTTTATTATTATTTTGGTTTATATTTTGTTTGAATTAATTTTGTATATATATATTTTCTGAAGATTCAATGTCCTGTTATATTTCTTTGCTTTATTTGGTTTCATATTTGGTTGAGTTTGAATGGGATTAAGCTTAAAATTGATGGATTGATTTTCTAATTGTTGAGTTAGTTTGGTATACATATTTGCTAAGTCTGTTGTATAAAGTGTTCTGTTTTGGGTTGTAATTTGTTAAGTTAGCATTGGAAGTCCATTGTTCTTGCATTCTCTCTGGTTCTAAATTACAATAGGGAGGAATAAGTAGCAGTTGGGTTTAAATGAAGGGGTCTGGCTCTGTGTTCAATTTAGTGCGTTGAATTAGATTGCAACTAATGAGATTAACAGGGAAGGGTGATGTAAGTTTTAGCTTTGTTGCCCTAAATAACATTTGGTAATGTATAGTTTTCCTGAGCTTTGTGTTCAATTGTTGAATTGTATAAGCTCTGGGGTTGGAAATACTAATTACATTCTGAGTTTTGTGTGTGACCTTCTATGTTAGGAAAGGCATTGGATTGACTAGTAATATTGTTGAGGAATGGAAGTGGGCTACATAGTTGTGAATGTTTTCAGGAGTTGGGCTTAGCATAAGTTTTGTGTTTGAGGAGATTTTGGTTAATTCCAACTAGCAGGTGTCTAATGTTTCCAATGGTTGTGTTATCGGAAGTGTCACTTTGAGGGATTCTGACTATTGGGCTGAGCTATTTTAGAATTGTACTGAGTTTTGGAATAAAACAAATTTCATTCATTGCTTTGAGTTAAAAAGAGAATTTGTACTGTTTATACAAACGAAGTATAGAATCTCGGATTGGTAATTATATATTATGGATTGCCTAGTATGTTAAGTATAGTTAATAAGATTAATATGGTATCATAATTTGTAGATGGATTATTGGTTTATATATAAAGAGTAAACTAAGGAAAAATATAGTTTGACCTATTAGTTAAAATACTTAACTAGGGATTGTTAAATTAATCAACTTGTATCAAATATTACTCAAGAGGACATACAGCTCTATTGCCTACCCGTACCTTCCCGGAGCAAGGCAAGTACTTTTCTACGGTTTTGTGCATTTACATTCTTGTACCCTTCCTTGTGACACGTCATAGCACAATATTCATGTACCCCTGTATTCCTGTACCCTTGTTCTTGTACTTATTAGAGTCGGGTGGGGAAATACACTAGCCATGTGACCAATCCCGGTTACTATATCCCTGTACCTAGCTTAGGCCTCGCACTGTGCACGCGGGTCCTAAGTCGTACCATATTCATGTACTCCTGTACATGTACTCACCCCAGCCGGTCACATGGACTAGATGTATTTTGATATTGTGCACTTATCATGTCTGCTACTTCAGGATTATAGTTTCATTCCTGTACATTACATTTCCTGTACTTTACATGTTCATGTACTTTACATTCATGTACTATATCTCATGTACTCATTTTCTGTACTATTTTCCTGTATTTACCTGTTTATTCTTGTATATTTTTTTCTGTACCCTTGTACCCATTTCATGTTCATGTTTCATTACCTAGAACAGTACTTTGCTCCGCTCCCGACTGGATAAGTTGCAGGTATACTTGCAGGATATCATTCCACCTTATGGGACAGAGCCCGGGATCTTAGCTGAGCAGGATGGGTCATGACTTAGCTTGAGGTTTCAGGTTTAGACTGTTAGCTTTACTCTTAGACATTGTTTTAGAATTCATAGTACATTTCACTCTTGATGACTCGTACATTTATATACATAGAATTGTGGATTATGGTGATCATTCTGGGATACGTTTTTAGATGCTGTGATTATATACATTTTTGATTATCTGGTTAGATTTCCCTAGTTTGGTACAGCTTACTTCGTCGTGTCTAACGACGAAGGCTGAGCGTGTCCGACTCGTGTCCGATTATTCGGGAGTGGGTCATGACAGATACATAATATCTTGCCATATAAACTGAATAAATATTGCTCAATAATAATAAGTAAGATCGGATCATAACATGGTCCAATACCTCACCTCTTGGATTAGCGTACCATCCCCCCAACCAAACAAGGACAGGAGATGGCACACTAATCCACGGTGAAATATCTTTCCGAGTCACGAATCCAATATGGTATCCGGACCCCAACAAGGTTCAATACCTTCTCATCAGAGTAGTAAGCCACACCTACAACCAAACAAGGACAAGATGTGGCGAACTAATCCACGACAAGTTATTGTTCCAAGCCACGGTCACATACAAGTACCCAAACCAAGAGTATTCATACCTAACAGATAAGGGCGCCTAACCAATCTAAGTGAATGCAATTTTAAGAACAGTTGATGGTCGCATGATTACCAGGTCAAGTCAAAAAAATACCAATGCAGTACGGTACCTCAGTAGCGAGTCACAACACCATGTACTATTCCACAGTATCGAGCGAGTCTATAGCATATAGTCTGCCTATCATTTCTCAGTAGCGAGCGAGTCTACGACAGATAGGATGGTAGCCAACTTCCAATCATGTTCTTCTCGCCCAATGCCAACTCATAACTGCTAAGTCTTCTAGCATGCAACTCTATTAGCAGTTATTTTCTAACGCACGACTTATACGTACTGGTGGCCAGCCAATCACGCATGTCCGAGTCCTATATGTGACTCACAAAAATGTGGTATAAATGTGTCAAGGCCTATGAATACAACACACAATGTGGTCCCTTAACTCTAAGTTTCATTTGCATAAAAATAATAAATACGAAAAATATAACTACACAGTAAAAATCTATCTAATCATGACAGTGTAGAACAGTTTATTTTACAGAAAATAAATAATGAATAAATGCATGAATATGAGCTAAAGTAAAATAAACAGCTAATGGCAAGGTATTTTGCCTGAGGTTATGTGCAAAACGGAATAATCCAGTAGCTCGAACCGGCAAATAAACGAAGCAAAAAAATCTAAATCTCGCAGATGACTCCGGATGCTGCAACAAACATCACGAACAAGTTTGGAATAGAAGATATGCCTAGAAAACGCTTGTCCAAAAGTTAAATTCTGGAACAGGGGCAAAATCGTAATTTTGGATCAAAACGATGTTCGCCGTTGGATCCGTTTTGCACCGAAATACGCGCCAGAAACTACAGTCTCTAAAGTTATCAAACTACATGTCTATGGATTTGTTTTGATGAGACAAACCCAACGGTATGTCCAATTTTGGATTCCGGTGGGTCGTGCACAAAATCGCCCGTTGAGTGGGATTGTGGGCCCGCCAAAATGGCGTCCCGGTCAATGGTCTCAGAATCGGACCAAACTTGGCTCACAGGACCAGAAAAATATTTTGAGTCTAATGGTGCAAGTTTTATCGCGATTTAATGAGTGTGCACAAAGTAATTGAGAAATTTCGAAAAAACCCGATACGGGAAAATTCGACGGATACGGATCAAATTCGTCGCGCACACGCAATCAATTTGAATTCCGTCAAAGTACGCACGTCCACAAAGTCGATACGGACATTTTGGTACTCTAGGTTTGCGACGGGGTCATCCGGTTTGTCGGGACGGACCTCGTACCGGAGTTTTCATGGTTTTTAAAAACTGATTTTTCATAATTTTTAATCTAATTAAACTTGGAATTTATTGCAGAATAAATAAATCTATTTGAAGGGGATGATAGAGGGTCATGTGGGCTTTCTACACGAATTTTCGGATCTAAAAACGGATTTAAATTGGAGGAGAAATCGCATGGTGAAGTTAGGTACCTTGATTTTAAATTCTGTTATTGTGGTGTTTGTTGTTGTCGCCGTGTCGACCGTGAGGCGGGACTACTGTCCCTCCGGCGAGGCTGGGCACGCACACCGAGGAGAGGGGGAGGAGGAAGGATGGAGGAAAGAAGAGGAAGGAGGAGGAGATTAGGGTTTTTCTTTTGAGAGACAATTATATATATATATATATATACCTAGTAATATGTTACTGTTATAAATGGGTCGCCCCTTTATTTTGGTTGCAGCTGCTGCTGCTTTGTTCGGTTCCCACTTGTGGGAAAAAAAAATGTATATGTATATATCCATACATATACACCATAAATCTATATAAAAATTCAAATAACAATTTAATATCATCTATCCAATTATTTAATATATTTAAACACATCTATATATATATATATATATATATATATATATATATATATATATATATATATATATATATATATATATATATATACAATTAAATCAATCTCAATAATAATAATAATAATAATAGAATGAATATGTTTATTTAACCTCCACAAAATAACTTTAATAATATTATAATAAAAAATTATCCCAATAGGTGAACTTTACCACACACCCTTATTTGGGTCCAGAAAACTGTACAATTTTGTAAAATATTATTTAATAATAAAATACCAATAATTGAACAAATAATTAAATAATTAAAAATTGTG
Organism: Iris pallida; assembly: GCA_029216955.1. NCBI lineage: Eukaryota > Viridiplantae > Streptophyta > Magnoliopsida > Asparagales > Iridaceae > Iris > Iris pallida. Next base: position 14,865,894 of record JANAVB010022800.1, read on the forward strand.
CATGAAATTCTAAAATAATTTAGGAAATATTTATAAGTACATAAAATATGTTCACATGGCCACCTTGGTCCCACCACATGCCTACCTGGGCTTAAATTTGGTTCGGGCCCGGTTTGGGCTGAATTGGACAAACCGAGTCATCTAAAAATTAATATATAAAATAATATTTAATTAAAATAATTAAAATGAGTCAATTCACAACTTGGCCTGGTTTTTCTAGTTTGGACAGAACTATGGCTAGGCCTCCCACGGCATGGCTAATATACTGGTCAAAGCACACTGCTACATCTTCCGTGCCAAAATTGATGGTCGTCTAGTGCTCCAAAACTCAACAATGGCTAAGGTCATTTCTAATAAAAAATCATAAATTGCATAAATTCATTTTTAAGTCTTTTTAAACAACAAAATAAAAAAAAACAAAAATATTTCCCTAAAATTTAGGAATTTTACATCCTACCCAACTTACAAGAATTTCGTCCTCGAAATTTAGGAATAATAGGGTAGATGGGGTTGAGGGGTAGAAGGAGAAGTTTAAGGCGAGGATATAGCCACATGACTAAAGTAATACCTTGGGTCCATTTCTCAAGTACAGTGCATTGTCTCTCTAAAATAAGTAAAAGATAAGAACAATAATTCAAAATGATGCTATTGAGTACCATACGTGGTTCATAGACGAAGAAATAATTCAAAAGAGAATTGCCAAGGCTGTCGTGGATGAGACTCTAAGGCAAGTTTAACTATATCTCCATCCATGTAGAATAATATACGAAGGCGAACCAAAGTTCAATAGGTTGATCAGACCATCATACACTGGTTCTGATTAGACAATATGTTAGTGGATGCACCCAATAAAATATGTCATGATCAAGCTTGGTAAAGAAATAATCTTACAAAACTGAGGCTAATTAGCAACATAAGACAGTCAAAATATAAGTAAGGGAGAATGATAAAGGAAATTAAATAGTCCAGGATCTTTTAAAAATCTAAGTTCTGCCCGAAGTTTGGGCCTGCGCAGTTGGCTTGGTTGACTATCTAAGTTAGGGTCCTCTGAATTTTATAGTCTGAGTAAACTTATCAACATGGGTCACAAGGACAAAGGCTTTGTTGGGCCGTAAGGTTTTCTACCCAACTTACAAGAGTTAAGCTAGTAGTGTGATAGGACAATGGGTCAAGCAATCAAGATAAAGTACAAATTTAATCATTTACGAAATTAAGTAGAACAAAATCACATATCGGGTGGAAAGAATTGAGTCGAGGTTGAATCCCTATCCGTGGTCGAGAAATATATCGATATCATGGTAAATATTATAGTTTAGCCATTTTGATCAGAATGTCATAGCATAAAAATAGTGTACAACGAGACGTGTTTTAGTGGGACATGATATATCTACATGAAGGTGGGCTCGTTTAGGTCTTACATATAAAATTTATTGGAAGAAAAAGTCTAGTGCTGTGCTCCAAATATCCAAGTCACAGTAAGGGACGCCAAAAGATCTAAAATAGAAAGTGGGAGTTCATGAGGTGACAACTAATGCACAAAAATAAAGAATATCAAGTTAAAGCATGAAATAAGATTAATTAAGGAATCAATAATATAATTTAGGGTCACAGTTCTAGAGAGAAAATAGTCTCCTAGATGAATACAGTTAAGAAACAATTAAATCACTATTCAAATTACAAACGGTCAGAATGTCACAATAGAAGTTCTAGATTTGAGGAAAGGTCGAGTAAGTCAAGGTTGAGATACAATCACATAGTTTGATAGATGGCTAACAACACTTGTGTATACTACTATCATAGTCATGGGTGACATGGCATTTAGTATGGAATAATTCTAACTTATTATGACTATCTTGGTGGCCTACCATTAAAATTTTAACTCGAGTTTCCTCCAAAAAGTTTCTTAATAAATTTCTCAAAAATGAACTACCATAATTCGTATTCACTCCAAGCCGTTAAATTTAATCATGACAAAATCTAATCCCTAAGTAAACTTTTATCACGTTACTACTAACATTTCCAAAATTTAACATTTCCACCCAACTTTTAAACTCAAGAGTTCATAAATAATGAATCCAAAAATTTTTATATCACTTCATAACTTTAATACTCCAAAATTTCTCAAATAACCCTCAAGATAAACCTTTAACATATCACGAGCAATCTAAAATTTACAGCTCAATATTTTAACACACTCATCAACCAAAATTTCTATTTTTAAGTCGTTCAAACATAATCACAACTTTTAAATGGTAAATTCCTTTAATCAATCAAAATAACTTTTCATCACATCATTAGTAACTTTTTCCAAAAATTGTAATATTAGTAATCCAACGTTAAACTCAACATTCAAGTGATCTTATCCGTCAAATTTTTTTTTTACCAAATTTGATATCTATAATCACAACTTTTCAAACCCACAATCTAAATAGATTTGTAAATCTTCAATCAAAGGACACGATTTCAAATTTGAAACTTTCCCTCAAAAATCATTTTTATATCTTCTAAATATTTTAACCAAAATTTTAATATCATTACTTCCACTTAAAATTTTAATCCTATTAACATATTAAGCGCAACCTGTACGACTTAATTTAAATAATTCATACTGCCACTTTTATAATCTTAAGATCATTTCCATACCAACTTTATATCCGCTCAAAGATGTTTAACTATAATCCAATAATTCATGATATCAAACCTCAAAATTAACTCAATTTCTTAAATCAGTTGTATATAGGTTCTAACTATTTTCCTGCAGTATCAAATAAGATTCTATCAATCCTCCGGTGATTACTGCTTAGAAATCTCAAGGTTAAACTTTCTTTGGTAATATCCCAACTTAGAAACTGCTAACCATTAAATCACACTTTTAGAAAATGCCTTTATAACTTAGTTAAGGTCTCCATGTATTCCAATTACCAATGTAATCCTTCTAGCCATATGGTTGACCAATAAGTATATAGTAGTGTAGTCATCTTTCTAACCATGTTTAAGCACAAGATGATAGGGTGTTGGTAGAAAGAGTTCAAGCAAGATGCAAAAATCAAGGAAGACAACGAGAGTTCGAAATTTGGAAACCAAGGAAGGTGATCAAATATGTGGATGAGATTCCTAGACTCCAATCCTATATTGTAGGCTCACCTTGGTACAATTACGTAACCGAAGTGACAAACTCAAACTGCATGGGCCACCATAAAAACATATAACGCCCAGTCCCAAAATACGTAGGACTAGGTACATAGACATGACAGTTGTATACATACGAAGTATATATACTCTAATATATGAAAACCTCGTTTGAATACATAAGCTGTAAAATGCAGTAAATTAAGAGTAATCTAATCTCATCCACAAATGTAAGAATAAAATATATCAAATAATCAACTGTAATAAGTCTTTGTACAATATGTTGGACGGAGACAAATCTACTACCAACAAGTAAGGAAAAAATATACATGAAAACTGAAATGATTTGGTGGGAGTAGCAAAGAGTGACCCAAGACACGTCATCTCCGAATGAATAGAGAAGATCGCGACCTCGACTAGAATACCTACGAAAGACAATAGCACATACCTGGAGAGATAACCAGGTCCTCAGAGGGACGTAACAAGATACATAATATCATGCCATATAAACTAAATAAATACTGCTCAATAATAATAAGTAAGATCGGATCATAACATGGTCCAATACCTCACCTCTTGGATTAGCGTACCATCCACCCAACCAAACAAGGACAGGAGATGGCACACTAACCCACGGTGAAATATCTTTCCAAGTCACGAATCCAATATGGTATCCGGACCGCAACAAGGTTCAATACCTTCTCATCGGAGTAGTAAGCCTCACCTACAACCAAACAAGGACAAGATGTGGCGAACTAATACGCGACAAGTTATTGTTCCAAGCCACGGTCACATACAAGTACCCAAACCAAGAGTACTCATATCTAACAGATAAGGGCGCCTAACCAATCTAAGTGAATGCAATTTTAA
>JANAVB010022800.1:14874892-15029892 GCA_029216955.1 Iris pallida
CGAGTCGCCTCCGCGGCGTGCTGGCGAGCAGCCGCCCAAGCCGGCCGCCTCCAAGCTTTGGGGGAGCACCACTCGCCGTCCGCCCGCCGGTGAGAACTCATCTCCCCTCTCTCTAATTTCTCCACCCTCTCTCGTTTCTCTCTCCACTCCCATTCTCCTTTACTTTCTTTAAGAACAGCACATGTTCTATGCTGTTAGAATCATTGTTATGTATTATTATTTATTATTATTATTATTACTATTATTATTATTATTATTATATTATTATTATTATTATTATTATTATTATTATTGTTATTAGTATTATTATTTTATTAATATTACTATTAATGATAGTTAATATTATTTTGGTGTTTCTATGTTATTATATTGTAGCCAAACAATATATTTAGAAAGTGGCATATTTATTTTCAAATTGTTATATCATAATTATTATTCTAAAATATAGTTTGGACTATAAAATATTATCATTGTACTTATTATCATAGTTATTATTATTACAATAGCCATTTTAAATAAATATATAATTAGTATTTTGAAAATTATGTCGTCACAAAATATATATATATATATATATATGTATATATATATATATATATATATATATATATATATATATATATATATATCGTGGGGCTTGGGCCTTACATTAATTTTTATGTTGGATTTAGCAGCTTAATTTTACGGTATTTTTATTAAAAGAAAATATAGTTGACTAAATTAGATTTTTAATGCTAAATGAATTTTCTATAGGATACACTTTGACCAAAAGAATATTTTGACAAAAAATAATTTTGCCTAATATAATTTACTAGATTTTCAAAACATAATTCTCCAAATTATTCTAAATATAGTTTATAATATCATAAGTAATTTTGAAATAGTTTTCAAATGCTATAAATAGTTTATCGAAATATTTAATCTCTCCTTAATTAAAATCTTAATCCTGATTGATCATTATCTCCTATTTTCTTACAAATATCAGACTTCCTTGTACCCTCTCTTGCCAATTGGACTGCCCCAGACTCAATAGCACGGTCCGTACTATCATCGGAGGCCGTCTTGCGTGGTTGTAACATCAAAGTCATATTTGTGCCACATTGATTATCGCAGCACACCAGACGTCGCTACCAGGCAAGATACCTTGTCATAATTTACTGTTTATAATTAGTCTGTATTTTATTTATTGCATATCACTGTGTATTTATTTCCAGTTCTTTTTGCTGTACCATTATTACAGTTCCTGACTTACTGCCTGCTTAGTGATATTAACTGTACCTTGTTATTTATCCTTTGATTGCATATGGACCTAGAGTTAAGGGACTACCACTAGTTTAGTGCATTACATAAACTTTGACACTGATGTGCCACGAGATGTGTGAGTTGTGAGTAGCATATAGCCTCCGGACTTGCGCGTTGGCTGATCACTGATGCATATAGGACGTGCGTTAGGTCTAACTGTCAATAGTTGTATGTTAGAAGACTTGATGGTTAGTAGTGTTACATGGTCGTGGATACGACATGATAGGTACATTAGGTGGGGAGAATATTTCCTTGTCATATGGGCTTCGATTGCACTTCCCTTGTAACCCGGAAGCTCTACTGGAGATACGGGTATGATAGCCTCTCAGGTTGGCCACTGTCGTTTTTGAACGTCATGCGCTTAGGTCACTGGTGCCCAAATGGGGACTATACCAAATCCTATTTACAGCCAAGGCTCATGCGACGAAAGGTTTGTTCTTAACTGCATGTTCACTTTAGTATGGTTAGGTTACCTTATTGAGGTCTTGTCACTTACTTTTGTTTGTGGCATATTTTATATTCAGTATTTATAGGGCATGTTTATTATATCTTGTTACGTCCCTCTGAGGACCTAGTTATCTCTCCAGGTGTGTCTTTTGATTTCTGCAGGTGCTCTAGCTAAAGCCATGACTTGCGCTCTATTCTTCGAGATGTTGCTTTTGGATCGTCGTCTCCTTCGCCCTACCAAATTTCTTTCCTAGTATATTTCTTTCCTATTAAAATTAGTTGGTAGTGGATTTGTCTTCGCCCAACAATTGTATACATGACAAATTCAAAGTTGCTTTTATATTATTATTTATTTTTGTGGATGAGATTTAGTGCCTTGGTTACTGCATTTTACAGCTTATGTATAGATACGACGGCCCATGTACTTTGTATGTATACAGCTGGCATGTCTACGTTCCTAGTCCTACGTATTTTGGGACTGTGGTATTATAAACGAAGACCTGCGTTCAGCCAGCAAGTCATCGCGGAAAGAATATCCATTTTGTGCCCAAATACTAAGAGCACAGCGGTGAATAGCACACCTCGGTGGATTCTGTCAACAACACACTTGCTCTGGGAACCACGAACCATCACAACCACAAGGAGAGAAAGCCTGCTAGGGTCGCTTCTCGAGATATCTTTCTACCACCTTGTCTAATATAAGTCTCGATGGGAGTGCCAGCAGTAAACTCATGCCAATCTTCTATCAGCTCATTATCGACATATTTTGACTCTTCTATCAATCTCTGGATAATACTGCGGTCAAGCGGTTCAAAAAGCGAGGCTCACAATCTAGGTGTTCTTGCACCTTGACTTCCTGGACGTGACCCAAAAATAGATACACCAACCATTTGGATAGATAACATGTCCTATTGTATGGCTCTTATATAGAAGAGTGCAGATCATAAAATAACATAACAACTCTTCAAAGACTGTCGCCATTTTTGAGTTTTTCTCGGCTAAAGCATCCAGCTCCTCATTTGTTGGCACGTAATCTTTGTATGGGTGGTCACCCATTGGCAGATGAGAAATGTATCGCATCTCATGAAGGGTTAAGCCTATTTCTTCCCGAGTCGTCATAAAACTGCCTGTCCTGTTGTTATACCTCTCCACTAAGGCTAAAAATGAGTTGGAGTTGGTGTAGATGCCGCTGAAAGTAGTCCAGAAAGGGTCACAAAGATGCAATAATATATATAACATAGAATATACATAACTAAATATAACACATATGATATATTATAATCTAATGACTTCATGTCAAATATATATATCTAAATATAACACATATGATATATTATAATCTAACATAGAATATACATAACCTATAGGCTACTATATGTGTACCATACAACCATATTTATATATAATATATGATAGGACACACATTATATAATATATAGGATATATATTACATCTCAAATATATATACATGTATATATGTATGTACACATATATAGGGATAGGAAGGGGAATGTTGTGGTGTACTTGTGTGTGTATATGGTATTAGGGCCTGTGTTCAGTGTCACAAGAGAATGTGTGTTAGTGAATGAAACATGGGAGTATGTGTGTGTGTGTGAAACAACATGGTATTGTGTTCAAGGGTCCCTGAATCAGAACAGTGAAGGCTAGGAAAAATAGTGAACAATGGGAAAATCAGTGAGTGTACAAGTGTCATAGGTGTGTGTGAGGCATATGCAAGAGTGTGTGGGAAAACAGGTACTGTGTGTGTACAGGAAAATGCAATATGGTGGGGTGTGAGTAAAACTGGAATCAGTGCATACCAAACTGGAATCAGTGGCAATGTAAAACAGGAAAGGAAACCAATCACCCATAGAGTAAATACCCAGTTTAAAATAGTCACCCAATCACTCAGTTTTAATAGCATATTTCGAAATGGAAAAAGGAACTCAAAATCTCAGGTTTAAAGGAATCATTGACATAAAAACAGTGAACTATCTGTAGAAGCATAAAAAAGAATAAAGAAAGATCCATGCGGCCAAGGATCCCCACGCGGCTCAGGGATCCATGCGGCTCTAGCGTCTATGCAGCTCGAATAGTTCCATACGGCCCAGGAATGAGTCATGTGGCCTTCAACAGCTCTCTCCTTTGTCTTTTACTGCATTAAATGCCTTGACGGCTGACAGCTCTGACAAATGACAGCCCTGACACAAAGATGCAATAATAACTCCGCCATAATGGCAGACTTCTAGGAAAACGAAGGAAATCTCTGACACAAACTGTCAAAACCCAAAAACCTTCATGCGGCCTTGACACATGGACAGTCGCATGCGGCTCAGACAGAGGCCACCCCATGCGGCTCAGGCAGAAGCTATCCCATGCGGCTCACGAGAACTATCCCATGCGGCTCAAGCAGAGGCTACCCCATGCGGCTCACGAGGACTATCTTCATGCGGCTCACTGAGAAGGCACCCATCATGCGGTCGCCTACGCTCATGCGGCTCAGATCATCACCATGTGGTTCAAATGTTCAGGGGCCACTCCCAAGCAGCCTGGACACATGGCCAGCGTTATGCGGCTCAGTAGGAAGCAATCCTCATGCGGCTCAGATTTCCTAAGTGGCTCGCGGTTAAGACATGTGGCATGATAGTGGGACACGTGGCATCAAATCGATCAAGATTCATCAACAAATCCCAACAAAGTATTGGGATCAAATCAGATCATTTATAATCAAGCAAATTGAACACGTGGCAGGAAATCCGAGATTGGCATAACAAATCATGAGGATTTATGTCAATCATCATTAATTACCCACAAAGATTTGATGCAATCACATTAATTGCTCAGATCTATTATATTCGAGATGAGCGGCCCAGATTCATTAATCCTTAGCCGCCGACTTTTGAGAATGGGCAATCATTGCAAACCCTAATGATGCCCTCCACTCTTATAAATAGCAGGGTGCCATTCCCTTGCAAAGGAGAGCACAGACAGCACAAAGAGAAGATAGAGAGCAAATCCCCTTCCGATCCAGAGAGTCAGAGAGAGAATATACAAAGATCGAAAGGAGAGCATTTCTTCATCAATGCCAAGCAGTTCTTCTACAGAGCCAAGGCTGCACCCGATCGTCCAAGGAGTAAGGCAGAGCTGCCGTCGCTTTTCCAAGCCTCTATCGTCACCCCCAGAATATAAAATAAACAATTGTACTTAGATTACTGTACCTAGGCTTTCGTCCCTAGTCTTTCTTTGTACAAGCGAGTTTGTATTGTGAGTCTAAGTTCAGTCCTCCTACATAAATTATTCTGTACTTTCACAATCAATGGCAAACACGATGGCGACTCTGCTGGGGACAAACTTCTCCACGGCTGAAGAGTTGGTGACGTAATCAGATGTAGCCAAACTTGGCTCCACGCAACAGAAGATGGCCGTCCGTTTCGACCAACAGGCGTTTGAAGAAATGCTCTCCGACGGGAGCGCTGGCCCGGTCCAGAAGCAAACTCGCACAAAAAAGGCTCGTAGGGAGTGGAGGCCAAAATTATTTGCTCCTTCCGAGGCCCTGGACGGAGTACTCTCTGCTATCCAAGACGGCGAAGGCGACTCTCATGCGGCCCCACGTCATGCCAGAGAAGACTCTGCTGTCCCCAAGTCCGGCAGAGGAAAGCACTACGATGCTGGACTTGCAGGGACAAAGAGTAATTCTATGTGCTCCAAGAAGAAGCCAAACATTCATACGGCCAAGACTGCCAGCTGCATGCATGATGCTCATTCGGCTGAAACTGCCAGCCGTATGAACAATGTCTATACGGCCAGAACTTCCAGCCGCATAAAGAAAACTCATATGGCCGAGACATCCAACCGCACGAAGAAAGCTTATGCGGCCACAATTGTCAGCCGCATGAAGACTATTGACTCCAGTCGCATACTGCCTGCTCCACGCAGCTCAGGCTCAGTCTTCAATCGCCTCATCTATGGTCCTGATCTCTCATGTGCCCAAGAAAATATGTCTGATTCTCTGCAGCATCACTTTGACTCTTTCTACTATACTTCTTCAGGCGCTCAAGTAAAGAAGTCAAGGGCAGCACGAGCTCGGCGAGCTCAATCGGCTGTCCCAACCACTGACCATCCGAGCGCTCCACATACTGTTATACGGGCCTCTGATGAAAAGTTGTACAGAACCACTCAAGTCCAGCCCCCGGCGGCAAACGGACAGAGTAGTTCCCACAAGTCTCCAAAAATCCAGGGAGCAAACATGGTCGTTCCAGAACCGTCTGACTTGCGTGAGGTTATCCTCCACAAACACAAAGAAAAAAAAGAGGTCCCGGTATGCAAAGAGTCCTCCCACGGACATCACTGCATCCAAATTATTGTGAACTGCTGTTGCAACAACGTGACAGCAAGAGAAGACCGACAATCTATTTTCCAAAGGCTGTAACGACCAAGCTCAGAGGACGAAGCGCCTTCCGTCGTCTCTTGCAACTCCATTCAGAAAATCCCCGCTGATGGGAGAGGGAAGAAGATAAACGTTTCCAGCCCGAAGATTTCAACCACTGCGACTAAGAAACTGTCGTCTAAACGGTTGTCCACCACCGGAGTATTCCAAGGTACCCGTTGGAAGACGAAATCTGCTAAAGCAGGAGATTCATCATCCACACCGCTGGAGGTCACTGAAACAGGGGGTAGCACTCCTCAAAACATCCACGATAATCCGATATTCCAAGGAGACGAGCCCGAGGAAACAACTCTACTGCCAGATACAGCAGATACCGACGTCCCCGAGGACGTCTATGACTCTCAAGTTGAAGCAAGCTCTGAAGTTGGGGGTACTATTCCATCTGAGTCGGAACTAGAGGAGAACATTCCCACATATCCCGATGACTTCTCGGTACAGGGGTATGACTCGGAGGGCACGTCCTCCATCGTTTCTTCTATTTTCGTTCATATGAAGACGGTATTCATGACGGACAGCAACCAAGGTGGTTCCAGTGATCGCCAACGTATCGACACTCTGGAGGCTATACTGCATGCCTTGGTCAAGTCTGTAGACGAAATCAAAGCGGCTCTTCCAACTCTGCAAGGAGGGACGCCTGGCCAAACAAGCGCGGGTCCTGCGGTCAATACGGACTCAAACTTAGCGGCACCGAACCCGGGCAACAATCCTCCTAAAATAACGGCTCCCACCGCTGTGGCTGAGGCCAGGAAAGAGAGAAGAGAGGTCCAGGAGCTCCGAGCCATGTTTCACGCTCGAGAAACCTCTCAAGACCTCAGAATACGGCAACTATACCCTGCTACATGGAGGGATGTCCCCTTTCCACCAAGATATAAGCCGTTCAACATCATTCCCTATGATGGCAAGACCTCTGCGAGTCGGTACATCACTTACTTCGAGGTCACCACCGGCCATCTGCCCCATGACGATGTTATCCTCACACGATTATTCATTGGGGCATTGGAAGGAGTCGCCTTCGACTGGTATCGCAACCTGCCAGACAACTGCATTCACTCCTTCGCCAGCTTCAAGCGCATGTTCTTGGAGAGATTCTACGAAGTAGGATAGGACATCACAATGTCCACCCTCATGGACGTCGTCCAAGAAGAGAAAGAGCTGACAAGGAACTATATCGAGCAGTTTCGCCAAACCGTAATGAAGTTGCCGTCTGGTAACCCGGATTCCTCTTTGATTGAGATTTGCCAAAAGTGATTGCTTCCAACAATCAGTCTCTGGATGGGCAAAAGTCAATTTAAGGACTGGAAGACATTCATCATCAGTGCCACTAGTGCCGAAGAACGGTTGAAGAAGGCTCGCCAACTGGGATTACACATCTCAGACGGAGAGAACAAGGGCAAACGTCCTAATACCAACAACGACAATGGGGGTAGCCCCTCCAACAATCGGGACAACAGGGGTAAGCAGGCTATGGTGGCCGATACAGCCCAAAAACTTGAGTCAAAACCGGCAGACAAACAATGGCCGCAAATAACCTACTCCTTCGAAGACGGCCACGTCAAGCCCATCTTGGACATGCTCATACAAAGAGACAGAATTCAGCTCCCTCCACCAAGACGGGAACCTCGGCTGGCAGATATGGAGAGCCCAAAGTACTGCCATTACCACTGCTACGTCCACCATGCTACACATGACTGCTTCCAATTGAAGCGATACATCCAACATCTCATCGATTCGTGCGCTCTGGCCATCAATTTCGAGGAGGTAACCGTGGCGGCCAACATGGTGTCCGTATAATTTGACAGCTTTCCTCTAACAGAGACTCAAGACGGTGTGATACCAATCCCTCTGGCGACAATAGAGATTGCTAATCTTCCACATCCTCGGGATCAGGTTGCTGGTCTAGTGCCCCTCACCACATCATGAGGAAAGGTTATGTGGATCCATCCGGACCTAGTACTTGAGGTGACGCAGCCCACACCACCTTCCATTCGTAAGAAGAAGAGTAGAAAAGTCAGATCCTGTCGTACAATCTCGGCAGATGTCAAAGAGGTCACGGTTGTCGTCATCCGATCTGGGGCACAATCCCAACCCGTGACTGAGAACTCAACTGAAGATCATCAGCCAGCTAATGCTGACGCCCCAGGACCTTCTCAGCCTCCGACGACCGACGAGCCTAGGCCGAAGGAGACTCGCTTTGATAAATCCCTTCGAAAAAAGGCACCTCAGGGGTTGGAGAAGCCCTACAACTTCGACATCTTTGCGCAGTTGGCCAATACACCGGCCAAATTGTCATTATACGAGCTCCTGAGGCTCTCAAAGGATGTTCGTGCAGCTTTGAGCGATGCACTCCAAAATGTTGACGCATATCTAGCTCAGGTCAACCTCACAGGAGAGAGCCCGCCTGCAAATCTCCAAGACAGCGCTTGCACAGGAGCAATGCCCAATATTGTCTTCACTCCGCAGGATATGCTCATCAAAACCAATCTACACGACCGTCCGTTATACTACACCGGATACATCGGGGACGTAAAGGTAAACCGGATGCACATTGATCCTGGTTCTTCCATAAGCATCATCCCGAAGGGTCTGCTACATCATCTCTGCATTCCTATGTATCGCCTGACGCCAACAAGAACCGCCATCAGCGGTTTCAATTCGGGCAGGAGCTACCCAATTGGGAAGATTCGCTTGAAGTGCCAAATTGGCGATCTCCAGTCAGAAGTGACCTGTTACGTCATAGATGCGGACACTTCTTACAACATCCTCTTGGGGTGCCCTTGGATATACGATTATATGATCGTGCCTTCCACGCTGCACCAGTGCTTCAAGTATGTCGACAAATACGGCTTTGTGAGAACAGAGTTTGCTGACATCGATTCCTTCAAAGGAGTCGAATCCTACTACTCGGATTCCTGCCTATACAAGAAGTCGAAGAGGCACCTGGATGAAAATGTACAGGCTCGAACTGAGACGGCCTCAGGATCAGAAGAACCTCTGACGATCCACCTTCAAGCTCGCAAACCTGGCAAATTTGTACCCCTTACGGCCGTTCTGCGTAAAGATGCGATCAGCCTCTCGGCACAAGAGGGGCAAATGATAATCCGGTTGCCAAGGTCCGGCCAAGCGTCGAGACCCACAACGGAGCTACTGACAATCAGGCTACCGAGAGTTAGCCAGCCACAAGCAGAGAAGTTCAATCCCTCTGGCAAGCCAACGACGATACGTCTTCCCAAGAAGAATTGTCACCCCGATGTAAAATCTGGGACTTCTAGCGAACCAACAACTCCCCGTCCAGCATCGAGTACCAAACTGGGGGTCGCTAGCTTGCCAACAACTCCACGCTCGGCTCCACCGACAGAACCCCTGATGATCAAGCTGTCCAGGTCATCCTCTTAGTCATCATTTATTCAGGGGGTGACCGAGGAAGAACCAGAATTGGCCAAGTATGTGACTGTCCACACTGATGTTCCCTCCGCAGATGATGTAATCCTGCTAGAAAAGATACCTTACTTCATCAATAAAGGGCTATCTTTGAACTACCTCGAGCTTAATAAGCTTTGTACAATGTATGCTATGGAACACGGTATAGGCACTCACCTACACACATAGGTGACAAATGTTTACACCGCAAACCAGCTTACTCCAGCGGAAGACGCTTACCGCATAATCGAAGGAGGGGACCATCCAATCATCTTCGGCCGGAAGGACGATCCACAACCCTTCACCATAGAGAAGGTCGATCCCGAATCAGATGCCGGAAGATTGCCTCTGTATCTTTATAGCCCCCAATCCAAATACCTCATGCAAAAATAGAGATATGATCAGGAGACTACGCCAGGCTTAAACTACGGCACCGGTCGACGATTACTTTTAAAGCCGCCAGTCCCGGCTGGCAAACCACGGGACTACTACAGCAAGACCCGATATGGACTAGGGTATGTTACGCCCACAACGACCCCTGAAAGTTCAGATGAGGAATGCGACTGGTATTCACATTCAACCGGATCACCAACTTCTGATTCAGATACCAGCATCGGAGACGTATTCAGACAGGTTCTGTCAGTCAATATGGCATTCGCCGACGCTTACAAGAAGATGAAGACATCTCTGAAATCCTCGAATTAGAGCCGTGGGCTCAACAACTGGATGCACAATGGGAAAAGCGGTTTGAATAGAGAGAACCTCCTACCGAAGATGAGGTTATATAGGTCGACCTCGGCAGCTAATCTTCTCCAAAATCAATCTTCGTCAGTAAAAGCCTAACAGACGAAGAGCGAGAATCGCTACTGGAACTTGTCAAAGAATATTTGATGTGTTCGTCTGGAGCTATGAAGACATGCCAGGACTAAACCCTGAGGTTGCCCTTCATAAGCTCAATATTCGGCCAGACTCACAGCCAGTCAAGCAACAACAGCGACGCTTCCGCCCGAGCATCATCGATGCGATCGAAGCTGAAGTCAACAAACTGATAGCCAGCGGCTTCATTCGTGAGGAACAACACCCTGACTGGGTTGCCAACATAGTACCGGTCCTCAAGAAGAATAGAAAGATTAGAATCTGCATCGACTTCCGCAATCTGAATGAGGGATGTCCCAAAGATATATTATCCCTCCCTATCACAGACATCATGATTGATAACACATGCGGCTTCGAACGTATGTCATTCATGGATGATTTTTTGGGGTACAACCAAATCAAGATGTCTCCTGACGACGAAAAGCACACCTTATTTCGAACACCGATTGGCACGTATTGCTACACAGTCATGCCTTTTGGTTTAAAGAATGCTGGCGCCACATATCAAAGAGCCATGAGTATCTTCAGAGACCACTTGTGTAAGACTGTGGAGTGCTATGTTGATGACATCGCCGTCAAGAGTCACTATAAGGGAGACCACCTGCATGATCTGAGGACAGTGTTCGACCTGATGCGAGCACACAACCTGAAGATAAATCCTACAAAATCCTTCTTGGGCGTATCCAGTAGAAAATTCCCGGGTTTTATTATTACTGCCCAGGGAATTTATGTAGACCCAGAGAAGACGAAGGCAATTATGGAGATGGGTCCCCCGAAAAATCTTCGCGAACTAAGAGGCCTTCAAGGGAGGCTAGCTTACTTCAGGAGGTTCATTTCCAACCTTTTTGGGCGATGTCGGCCATTTACCCATCTCATGAAGAAAGGTATCTCGTTCGTATGGGATGAAGAATGCCAACGTGCCTTCGACGGCATCAAAGAATACTTGTCGAACCCTCCAGTCCTGGTGGCCCCGGTTACTGAAAAACTATTCTTGCTATATGTACGAGCAATGAAGCATTCCTTTGGCGCTCTGCTGGTGCTCTGCTGGCGCAAAACAATGATGCAAGCCATGAACAAGCTATATATTTCCTCAACCGAATGATGATCGGGCCAGAGCACAGATATACTGCTGTGGAGAAGGAATGCCTTGTCCTGGTGTTCGCCATTCAAAAAACGCGGCACTATGTCACAGGACAAACCATACATGTGATCTCACGAGTCAACACTCTCAGGGCCCTCATGACTAAACCAGGGGCACTCAGCTCCCGCCTCGCCACATGGGCAATATTGCTGTCTCCTTATCATATGGTCTTCGTCCCACAAAAGGCTGTTAAAGGTCAAGCTCTGGCAGACTTTTTAGCAGCCCTCCCAGGCTCGGAGTCGTCTAGAGTATATGAAGGAATCCCAGATGAGGTCGCCGACTCACATAGGGCCTCCCACGATGATATATGGTGAATGTTCTTCGACGGTGCTTCGAGAACTGGACCGAAGGGCAACATCGTCGTTGGAGTCGGGGTGGTATTGATTTCTCCTTCCGGACTGGTGATCAATCGCACTTACTCCCTCACGGAACCTTGCTCTAACAATGTGGCCGAGTACAACGCTTCGATCATTGGCCTCCAACTTGCAAGAGAGCTGGGGGTAGAATATCTTGAAGCATACGACGATTCGTAGTTAATCGTCAATCAGATCCGGGGTTCGTACGAAGTCCGCCACGTAGACATGATCCCCTATCACTAAATAGCGATCAACATTATTTCGTCATTTGAGGGATTCTCCATCGAACATGTTTCCAGACTCCAAAACATCAAAACCGATGCCCTAGCAGGCCTTGCCGCTTCCCTAGCAGTGCCGAACCAAACTCATCATTCGGTTGACGTGATAGGCCACGAACTGGTCTGTCCCAAGAACAACGTTCAGTTCGTGGCTAGTTAATCCGCTCAAACGATCGACGAAACGCCAGACTGGAGACAACCATTCATAGACTTCGTATTTTACGACATCCTGTCCGAGAACCCAAAGGAAGCCACTTCCATCAGAAGGCGTTCTCTCAGATTCTTCTACGATATAAAGACGAAAATGATGTATCGGAGATCTTACGATGGGTTATTGCTTTGGTGTCTGTCGAACGCAGAAGCCAAAGAAGCCGTACGAGAAGCTCATAACGGTGTCTGCGGGGCCCATCAGCCTGGCCCTAGATTGCAAGACCGTCTTCGCCGAATGGGCTACTACTGGCCCACGATGGTAGCAGATGTGATAGACTATGTAAGAAAGTACAAAGCCTGCCAAGTTTACGTAGACTTCATCCACCAGCCATCCGAGTTTCTACATCCGACAGTGGCATCCTGGCCATTTAAAGCATGGGGAATGGACATCATCGGTCCGATTACTCCACCTTCCTCCCGAGGATATCGCTTCATACTCGCGATCACGGATTACTTCTCCAAATGGGCGGAAGCTGTTCCACTCACAGAAGTAAAGACTTCAAACGTGATCAGCTTCCTCAAGCATCATGTCATCTATCGCTTTGCACTGCCCCGAAGGATCATCCACGATAATGGTCCGCAGTTTGCAAGCCATGCCTTCTATCGATTCTGCGACAAGCATTGCATCCAGAATATTGCTTCGACACCATACAATCCGGTAGCAAATGGGCTGGCAGAAGCATTCAACAAAATAATTATCAAACTTCTCAAGAAGTTTGTGCCTTCCAACAAACGCGACCGGAACGAGAAGCTTGGTGAATGCTTATGGGTGTACCGTACTACAGTTCGAACAGCCACTGGAAACACACCATTTTCCCTGGTGTACGGGAGTGAGGCAGTCCTCCCATTGGAGACTCAAATACCCTCACTCCGCGTCGCCCTTACTTACCAATTGACGACGGACAATAACTACCGTCGTCGGCTTCAACAGTTGGAGGCCTTAGATGAAAAGTGCCTCTTGGCTCAGCAACGAATCGAACTATACCAAGCATGCATCTCTGGAGCCTTCAACAAGAAGGTTAAAATCAGAACATTCCAAGTGGGCAATCTCGTTCTGGCAGTCCGGAGGCCGATGGTCATGACTCACAAAACCGCCGGTAAATTCCAGCCAAAATGGGAAGGTTGCTCATGTTGCCTCGCAAAATAAAACGAAACGGAAACTTGCTCATGTTGCCCGTCAACGGCAAGTTCCTGAAGAAATATTATGTCTAAACGACATTTTCCAGATCTTCGAGTCATGTACCCGCTGGTACCGCTGAACTCACATTCACAATATCCCAGATTACCGAGTCATGTATCCGCTGGTATCGCTGAACTCATATTTACAATATTCCAGATCGTCGAGTCATATACCCGCTGGTGCCGCTGAACTCATATTCGCAAAATCTCAGACTATCGAGTCATGTACCCGCTGGTACCGCTGAACTCATATTTACAAAAATTCTAGATTGCTGAGTTATGTACCCTCTGGTACCGCTGAACTCACGTCCTCCTTCCACAAAAATCCCAGAATATCGAGTCATGTACCCGCTGGTACCTCTGAATTTACACTTTGATTCCAAAATTCCCGGATTGTCGAGTTATGTACCTGCTGGTACCCCTGAACTTACATTCCGGTCACTCTTTTGGGAGAAGGTCATATATAACCGTACCTCTGAACTTTCTTCCTGAAAGAGCCCCTTCCTCATGATCCACTACCCGCACTCCCAGTGCACAAAAAGGGTAACAGATCCACAAATTTCCAAAACGGCCATGTTGATGTTACCTCTGAGTCGTCTCAATTCTGCCAAAAATAAATTACCACTCTACATAGAACTTCCATGTCCTCATTACCTCTGAGTCGTTCTACGTACCCCCCTTCATTGAGCCCACTCCTGCCATATCCTCATTACCTCTGAGTGGGAAGGCTCCCTCGAAGAAACCCTCATGCTTGTCATGTCCTCATTACCTCTGAGTAAGTATGTTGATTCCCTTTCGACTTATTATCTGTACCCACAACCGGAGTACGCCAAGGATGGTAACCAAATATTGACTACATTGACTAAATAATATCTGTATAAATTCAATACGACACACGACGTCTGCATTCAGTTCAGGACAGACAACAGCTCAGTTTCCGACTCTCAGTGTATTTTCGAGTCTGTACTTTTACATTTTATTGAGTCTAGAAATATGTACTCTGAGTTATGCTGAGCTTTTGGAACTTAGTCTATAAGCCTACCCAAAATCCCAAGCTCCACCAAAATAAAAATTGCCCACAAGTCCCACTTAGGACCACTCTGTGCTCTGGAGACAGAGTTCGGGCCGAACTCTGCCTCTACACAGAGTTCGGGCCGAACCCTGTCCCCTAGAAATTAGGAACCCTAATTTTAGGGTTAGCTGGTTGCTAGCTGTCCAACGGCCAAATTTTTGAATTTTCCTTCCCGAATTCTGGCCGAATTCTGCCTCTAAAAACACTATAAATAGGGCATGAATTCTCTCATTTCAATTCACTCAATCTTCTCTTCTCTTCTCTCCTACAAGCTCAATAAGCCATACCCTTCCCATCTACTAGCCACAAGCCTCCTAAGTCTCGAGTGCTCAGCATCTCTCAGTTAGGATTCTCGTGCAAGAGTCGAAGAAGTCGCTTGGACAATTCCAAGCAAATCGCCACTGCGATCCTCTGTTAGAAGTTGACGTGCTCTTCTGAAGAAAAGGCACGGGTTGTAAACTACTATTTCACAAATAGTGGATTTAATCCTGAGCTAGAGTTCTCAGGCCTGGACTAGTCCTCCACGAGGGAAACCAGGTTAAAATCGATGTGTTTGCGTATGCTCTTCTGCTCTTCATTTATTTTTTGCACTTTACTCTGATTATTTATTGTTGGTGAAAGAGTTATTTTTAATTGGCTATTTTTCTATATAAACTCTATTCACCCCCCTCTAGAGTTGCCAAACTGTTCTTCAATTGGTATCAGAGCTCTGTTCTCTTTACAAGGACTAACATCCTAAGAGCTGATCCATGGCAACCACACAATCCTTGATTTCCAATCATGGTGAAGGTCAGTCCACTCATAGGCCTCCCCTATTTGATGGGACTAACTACACATATTGGAAAACAAGGATGAGCTTCTATCTTAAGTCTCTAGACTTTGACCTGTGGACTGTCGTCACTGACGGTTACAAAAAGCCCGCCAGAATAGTTGTCGATGGTGACCTCATTGAGAAACCACACGACAAATATTCTGTCGAGGAGAAGAAACAGGCAAGTCTAGATGCTAGGGCTATTAATGCTTTATTCTGTGCTATAGACAGGAATGAGTTCAACAGGGTCTCTACATGCACCACTGCTCATGAAGTATGGAGACTTCTAGAAGTGACGCATGAAGGAACCATACAGGTCAAGGAATCTAAAATAAGTCGTCTCACTCAAGAATACGAAGCTTTCAAGATGAAGCCAAGTGAGACGATCACTCAAATGATCACAAGATTCCTCGACATCATCAATCCTCTATCTTCGCTTGGAAAGCAGTACTCAAACCATGAGAAGATTCGTAAGCTGCTCAGAGGGCTACCAAAGATTTGGAACCCTAAGGTGACAGCCATCATAGAAGGAAATGATCTCACAATAATGTCAATGGAGACCTTGATGGGTAAGCTTATGACTCACGAGCTTGACCTCAAGGACTTCGAAGAGCCTGCTCCGAAGACCAGGGAGATCGCACTTAAAGCTCATCAACGAAGAGCTAATCATGATGAGACCGAAGAAGATAATTCTGATGATGAAGACCAAGCTCTCATGGTTCGCAACTTCAGGAAATTCCTTCGCTTCAATCGAAGGAAGAAGGAATCTCAAGAAGACGATGAAGAAGAACCAACTTGTTACGGTTGCAAGAAAACTGGACATGTCCGAAAAGACTGCCCATTCCTGAAGAAGAGCAACCGCTATGAGAAGCCATACAAAAGGAGCTCATCAAAGAAATATGCCAACACAGGTATCTGGCATGAAAGTGTAGCGAGTGACTCTGAGGAAGAAAAGGACTCCCCTCAAGATACAGCAAATGTGTGCCTGATGGCAACTTCCAACAAGGTATCTAACGAAACTCTGGATGACTTCTCTTTTGATGAACTTGGCGATGCTTTCACTGATTTACTCGATGATCATAAAAAGGTCATCGGTAAATATAAACATGCCAAGGACAAAATCAAAAGTCTAGAAGATGAGATACAAAGAATTTCTTTACTTCTTAATAATGTTAAAAATACATCACCCACAAATGACACTGATGAAGAATCCAAGCTTAAATTAAGCTTACATGATGCTGAAGCACGTATTGAGAAACAAACTCAAGAAATCACTACTCTCAACACGTTGCTGGCTGAAGAAAAGAGTAGACACAAGATTTCCATGACTAAGATTTATGGCTTAAATATTAAGGTTAATGAACTGCAAGCTGTTTCTAAAAGATTAGAAACCAAATTGGGTAAACAGGTTGTTCAACCTCAAACCCAATCACATGGGCACAACACCACTCATGCTAGTCAACCACGTCAATCTCATGCAGCACATAACCATGCATTTATATACACAAATTTTCATAAACCACGTGCACGTAAGAACAATTCTCACTCAGTACACACTCATCATGCACAAAGACACAATCAACATCACTCCACACATAAAAAGCATCATGCCATGCCATATAGACAAAATCATCATACAATGCCATATAGACAAGATCCTCATATACCATATAGACAAAATCATCATGCCATGCCATCTAGACAATACCATCATTCTATGCCTCATAGACACCATCAACATGCCACTTATTCCATGCATAATCATCTTCACCATGCTAACTCTTCACATCATGTCCATCCTCATCATGTTGCTTATAGATATTATTCTCATGCTCCTAGTATAAATAAGAATGCTATCTGTACTTATTGTGGATTACATGGACACATCTCACCACAGTGCAGAGTTAGAAGACTTGTAGATAAAAGGATATATGCTTGGTTCCCAAAGACTAACTTTTCAGGACCCTCAAGAACTCGGGTACCAAAGGTCACATCTACTCTTGATGTAGGTGGACCTTTCCTCCTCAACTGAAAGTAAGTGGATTCTCGATAGTGGATGCTCGCGACATATGACGGGAGACGCAAATCTTTTTGCATCACTATCGATGAAGAGAGAAGGATACGTATCCTTCGGTAACAATCTCAAAGGGCACATTATAGGTAATGGTATCATTGGTCATCCTCCTTCTCCTGTAATAAAGGATGTCTGCCTAGTGACCGAGTTAAAGCATAACCTGCTCAGCATTAGTCATCTTGCTGATCATGGATATGATATTAACTTTAGACAAAACAGTTGCTACATCTATGATAGGTCAACAGGAGACATTGCTTTTGAAGGGAAAAGAGAGGACAACATCTACATTTTCTATCTTTCTATAAATACTAACAATGCAGGTAGATGTCTATATGCCCACAAAGACGAATGACTACTTTGGCACCAGCATCTTGGTCATGCCAACATGGATGCTATATCCAGGCTTTCTACCAAGAAGCTAGTGAGAGGATTGCCTGACATCACATTCAAAAAGGACACGGTATGTGCCGAATGTGAACTAAACAAGGCAACTAAATCCTCATTTCATTCTATCAACTCTGTAAGTACTACTAGACCCTTGCAACTACTTCATATGGATTTATTTGGTCCTAGTAGAATAGCTAGCCTTGGAGGCAAACTTTATGCATTTATTATTGTTGATGATTTTTCGAGATTTATATGGGTTTTCTTTCTCGCTAATAAGAGCGATGCTATTTCTGCTTTCAAATTTTTGTAAAGAAAGTTCAAAACGAAAAAGGCTACATGATTACTCGAATCCGAAGTGATCATGGAGGCGAATTCGTAAATTATGATTTTGAAAGTTTTTGTAATGCAAATGGTTTTGATCATGAATTTTCTTGTCCTAGAACTCCTCAACAAAATGGTGTTGTGGAGCGGAAGAATAGGACTCTTAGCGATATGGCTAGAGTCATGTTGAATAAATTTTTTCTTCCAAAATATTTTTGGACAGAGGCTGTAAGTACAGCATGCCACATTTTGAATAGGGTGCTTATTCGTCCCATTACGAAGAAAACACCCTATGAGCTTTGGTTTGGGAGAACCCCCAATGTTTCTTATTTTAAAGTTTTTGGCTGTAGATGTTTTATCCTTAACACCAAAGACAACTTAGGCAAATTTGATGCCAAAGCTGACGATGGTATCTTTCTTGGTTATGCCGCCAAGAGTAAGGGATATAGAGTTTTCAATAAATGCTCACTTATTGTGGAAGAGTCAACAAATGTGACTTTTGATGAAGACAACAGTACAGCAAGTACTCTTGATGATGACGTTGAGCCATCAACTTCTACTCCAATGAATACTTCAACCGAAACTAATTCTCTGGAGGGTTTGCCTAAAAAATTCTCTTTCAAACCTTCTCATCCAAAAAATTTAGTTATAGGAGAAGTTTCACGTGGAGTAACTACTAGATCATCACTAAGAGACTCCGTTGCTAGCACTGCCTTCATTTCACAAGTAGAGCCTAAAAACATTTCTGAAGCTTTTAATGATGAATTTTGGATTTCTGCTATGCAAGAAGAACTCAACCAATTCGAGAGAAGCCAAGTATGGGAACTCGTTCCTAGACCGGTTAATCACTCAATAATTGGTACTAAATGGGTTTTTAGAAACAAAGTAAATGAAGATGGTTCAGTCACACGTAACAAAGCTCGTCTAGTAGCTCAAGGATACAACCAAGAGGAAGGTATCGACTACGATGAGACGTATGCTCCTGTTGCTAGACTAGAATCCATTCGGATGCTTTGTGCTTTTGCTAATTTTCAAAACTTTAAATTATTTCAAATGGATGTGAAAAGTGCTTTCCTGAATGGTTTTATTAAGGAGAAAGTTTATGTGAAACAACCCCCTGGCTTTGAAAATCACAAATTTCTCGACCACGTGTTCAAGCTGAAGAAAGCGCTTTATGGCCTTAAACAAGCCCCCAGAGCTTGGTATGAAAGGCTAAGCAGTTTCTTGCTTGAGAAAGGTTTTTCAAAAGGGAAAATTGATACTACACTGTTTATAAAATCTTTCAAAGACACTATTTTATTAATTCAGATTTATGTTGATGATATTATTTTTGGGTCTACTGATGAAACTCTTTGTCAAGAATTTGCCAAGTGTATGCAGACGAAATTTGAGATGAGCATGATGGGAGAGCTCAACTACTTTCTTGGTCTGCAAGTAAAACAACTGGCTAATGGAACTTTCATCTGTCAATCGAAGTATACCAAGGACATGCTGAAGAAGTTCGATCTTGACAACATCAAACCAATCAGCACTCCAATGGCTACTTCAACAAAACTCGAACCAGATGAGAGCGGCAAACCCGTTGATCAACGTAAGTATCGAGGTATGATAGGCAGCTTACTTTATTTAACTGCTAGTCGCCCCGATATCATGTTTAGTGTTTGCCTATGTGCTAGATATCAAGCAAATCCTAAGGAATCTCACATGACCGCAGTTAAGCGTATCTTTCGATACCTTAAGGGTACGGTTACAGTGGGCCTATGGTATCCCAAGTCAACATCATTTGATCTCATCGGTTACTCTGATGCTGACTTTGCTGGATGCAAGGTCGACCGTAAAAGTACGAGCGGCACGTGTCATTTATTAGGAAAGGCTTTAGTCTCATGGTTTAGCAAGAAGCAGAACTCTGTTGCACTATCCACAACAGAAGCTGAATACATAGCAGCTGGGCGTTGTTGTGCACAAATTCTGTGGATGAAGCAAACCCTTGAAGACTATAAGTTATCTTTCATACATATTTCTATATTCTGTGACAATACTAGTGCAATCAATTTGACTAAGAACCCTGTCTGCCACTCACGCACTAAACACATTGAGATCAGACACCACTTTTTGCGTGATCATCAGCAAAATGGCACGATTAACTTAGAATTTATTGACACTGATCATCAGCTGGCAGATTTCTTTACTAAGCCACTATCCGAAGAGCGCTTCAATTTTCTTTGTCGTGAACTTGGAATTTTAGATGAAGCAGTTATAAATTGAAACTCACCTGCGTAAATATCGAGTATATTGTGATTTCTTTTCGAAGAATTTGGTATGGGTACAAGCCGAAAGGGTCCTTCTGACAACAAGGCGTAAAAGCCTAAGCGACACGGTGCACTAGTCCTCAGGACTACCGCTAGCTGGGATCCGGCCCCTGCAGCTAACCCATGGCAAATTTGGACTATTGAACCACAGTATGTGTCCTTATTTATTATATGGCTCGTTTTCGATTTAATATTGCCTAATTGAGATTTTCTAAAGTTCATTCTGTTTTCTGAGTACCTCTCTATCTATTTTTTAAATTCAACACTCTTTGTTGACCTCAACTACCTTTTGTTTAACTCTTAAACTTTTTCTTCATGTTCTTTGCCTGTTTTTAGTTCTGGACCATTGATCCAGAACTCGGGCCGAACTCTGCCCCTATCAGAGTTCGGGCCGAGTTCGGTTCTTAGGTTCCAGGGTCGGGATCTGGCTCTGCCGTTGGATCAATTTTAATCCAATGGTCAATTTTTCACCCGACCAAAGACCAAGCCCTACTTTATTTCGAGATTCCCTCTCTTTCCTCCCATATTTCTCTCTTCTCCACCTCTTCCATCTTCTTCCTTCCAAACCCTAACCCTAGTTCTTGATATAGAGGGCTCTATTTCTTCTCAAAATTAAGGGAAAGGGGTTTTTCAACATTCTCTTCAACTGTTTGGTATTCTTTTCAGGTATATCTCTCTTTTTCTATCATTTCCAAGTTCTCCTCTTTTATTTCAAATGGCATCTCGCTTGTCCAAACGAGGGAGAAGGACTCGACATGAGGGTGCTTCCTCTTCGGTTCCTCCTCCTCCGATTGAACAAGTAGTTGAACAACACCCCATTCATCCGTTGTTCAATCCGCCGCGTCCCGATGACCCTAACACTTACGACGACCGTTTATTTGTATTGCTAGAAGCCTCTAATGAATGGTTTAGCGATTTTAGAACTCGTCCGGTATTTGGGGGCCATCCCATCAATTTCACAATATTTTTTCAATATGAGTCATTATTCCGTGATCTTTGTTTGGATGAACTTGTTGCTTCAAATTCTGTTATCTACCATAGTGCAATTCAAATGTTCTACTATAATCTGACTCACGATGCAACCCACATCTATTCCCGGGTTGCTGGCATTAACATTGCCTTCAATGACTCTGAGTTGGGAGACTTTCTTGCTCTCCCGGATCTTGATGTGTAGGACAAGCTTGTGGAAGCACGTCAACTTCAATTTGTTGGCGATACTTCCCTTGAAGGATTCAAGGAGGATTTATGTGCTCCTAACGTAAGTCCTCGCAAGCTAAAGGCCAAGCATCTCACCCCCTACTTTTATGAACTTCATCGTATCGTGTTCAATACTATCTTGCCCAAGGCTGGCTCAACAGATGAAGTCACTTATATTGAGATCTCCACCTTATATCATCTCCACTATCGTATTCCATTCAACTTTCCACGGACTATGATGGATTGGATGATCAACTGTCGGAAGAAACCAAGAGCTTTGGTTTATCCTCTCTATCTTCCTTTAGTCTTTCGTGCTTTCATCATTTCTATCCATGATTGTCCGTTCCTGCCTGCACCTGCCTTTCTATCCAAAGCACGACGCCTTCAGCCTGTCGCTGCTTCTGAGTCATCTGAGCACTCTGCTGATGAGGAGCCTGACGCCCCTCCTCTTGGTCAGGATGCACCTCCTCCTCCTGCCACTCTTGAGTCTCTTCAGACTATGCTTCGCGATCGCTTTGCTATTGAGGATGATCGCTGGACGCAGCAGGATTACCGTACCACCTTGCAGATCAGTGCCCTTGGGAACTCTCTGCATGATATGCGGTATTCGCTTGCTCGTCATCCTGATCTGCATGTGCCTATTGAGCGGGATCCAGATCGCGCGGGTCATCGTATAGACGATCCGTGGGTCATGAGGTATATGGATCCTGATGATGCTTTTGTGGACCCTCGTCGCTCATTCCATGGTCCTTCAGATGTTCCAGGACCTTCTCGTGCTCCATGATGGAGACTGGCTTGATATGCTGCTGCCACTGCTGATGGTCTTAGTTGCCTTTTGATTTTAGTTATTTTAGTTTGTTATGGATTTATGTACTGGATTTATGTCTTCAAACCCTGATGATGTGCTGGTTGGTGGATAACATTTTATGCTATTTTTCGTAGTTCTACTTTATGTCAGTGACTTGTTTTATTAGTATTATCCTGTTTCTTCTCTGCTTGGTGTGGTTGGATTACTTTTCATTGTCTATACTGCTATTTCCATGCTTTTCCTTATATTGCTAACTGCCAAAAGGGGGAAAAATATGTATATTTGTCTGTGCTTGTGTTTGCTTTTGGGAAAATATTTTTATCAGGCCACAGGTTCTATGCATTATTTACGGGGGAGAGCTATTGATTCTAGCTCGGCACCGTTTACTGATTACGGGGGAGCTATCTTATTCTAGCTCGGCATTGTTTATGGGGGAGCTGTGTTTTAACCAACTGTGTCCAGGTATGAATATTGAAATATATATTTATTATTTTGTCAATTATCAATATGGGGGAGATTGTTGACACAAAGTCACAGTCAACCAAATATTGACTACATTGACTAAATAATATCTGTATAAATTCAATACGACACACGACGTCTGCATTCAGTTCAGGACAGACAACAGCTCAGTTTCCGACTCTCAGTGTATTTTCGAGTCTGTACTTTTACATTTTATTGAGTCTAGAAATATGTACTCTGAGTTATGCTGAGCTCTTGGAACTTAGTCTATAAGCCTACCCAAAATCCCAAGCTCCACCAAAACAAAAATTGCCCACAAGTCCCACTTAGGACCACTCTGTGCTCTGGAGACAGAGTTCGGGCCGAACTCTGCCTCCACACAGAGTTCGGGCCGAACTCTGTCCCCTAGAAATCAGGAACCCTAATTTTAGGGTTAGCTGGTTGCTAGCTGTCCAACGGCCAAATTTTTGAATTTTCCTACCCGAATTCTGGCCGAATTCTGCCTCTAAAAATACTATAAATAGGGCATGAATTCTCTCATTTCAATTCACTCAATCTTCTCTTCTCTTCTCTCCTACAAGCTCAATAAGCCATACCCTTCCCATCTACTAGCCACAAGCCTCCTAAGTCTCGAGTGCTCAGCATCTCTCAGTTAGGATTCTTGTGCAAGAGTCGAAGAAGTCGCTTGGACAATTCCAAGCAAATCGCCACTGCGATCCTCTGTTAGAAGTTGACGTGCTCTTCTGAAGAAAAGACACGGGTTGTAAACTACTATTTCACAAATAGTGGATTTAATCCTGAGCTAGAGTTCTCAGGCCTGGACTAGTCCTCCACGAGGGAAACCAGGTTAAAATCGCTGTGTTTGCGTATGCTCTTCTGCTCTTCATTTATTTTTCGCACTTTACTCTGATTATTTATTGTTGGTGAAAGAGTTATTTTTAATTGGCTATTTTTCTATATAAACTCTATTCACCCCCCTCTAGAGTTGCCAAACTGTTCTTCAAGGTCCACAAATATCCTCCGTTGAGTCCACTCCTACCATGTCCTCATCACCTCTGAGTAGGAAGATTTTGCGGTAAGAAAACCCTCATGCTTGCCATGTCCTCATTACCTCTGAGTAAGTATGTTGGTTCCCTTTTATCTTATTATCCGTATCCTAAACCAGGGTACGCCAAGGATAATAGGCCTATAAAATGTTATGTGCTAAGTTTTTCAGCACAGGCCTGCCATTTCTCATCATGCCCCGGGAGCCCAGCTGCTCCATGGCATTCTTTCTTCCGATACTCGGAACGTGCACGATAACATTACTGTGGAACCGTTCTAGGTATCCCCAATCAAACTTGTTATCTGTACCTAAAACCAAGGTATGCCAAGTGTAACAGGTCCACAGACAAGTCCCCCATGCGGGGCAAATACCACCATAATACCACAGGCACAACAAGCAGTACAGGTAAAGGGTAGAATGAAAAGTACTCTTTATTTGAAAGCAAAAAAAAGCATTACATATTTTGGGACCACGTCCCTCTCAAAAAGAAAAGAAAAGGAGAACAAAAACAAAAGAAGAAGAAAAAAGGCCGACTATGGTTCGGCATGACATAATTCCAGGAGGCGATTCTTCACCAAGGTGGCCCCATGTTCGAGCCGATGTTTGGCTCAGCGCTCTGCTTCCTGGGACAACAATTCCCCATTATCCAAGTCCATGAGTGCCCGCCAGTCGTCCTCCAACTTCTTCAGGGCATTTTCTAGGTCAGCCGAAGCTCGATTAACTCTGTCAGCCTCATGGATAATTAGCCCCCTTTCGATACAGGCAGCCTCAAGCTCAGACTCCAGAAAAGCTAACTTCCTTTGAAGCTCAAGGATCTGCTCCTGCGTGTCAGTGATCCCACGGGAGGCAGTCGCTTCGCGAGCCATAATATCTTCTCTCGTGACTCAATTGATCATATCGATCAGACAGATCGCGAAGGTCCTTTAGTATGGCCGGCCTGGTCTTATCCCGAGCAGCCCTTGTCTTCTCTACAGCAGCTGTGAGGGAACCGCGTTCCTGATCTATAGCAGCAGACTGATCAGCCTGTTGTAGCACCTGAAGCTGGGCCACCAGCTGATCAGTCTCCAACAATTTTGCCTCCAGAAGCGCAGCCACCCCTGCCCCACTGGAAAGAGTCTTAAGGATATCAATTTGAGCCTGGGCACATTGTCGGGCCAAGACGAAAGAGGTCTCTCTTTCCGCAGCAGCCGCTATCCTCCTCTTCAAGTGACGATAAAAGCTGTCAACCACGTCCTGTAACGCTTCGTCCAGGACCTCTATAGAGGATGGCGTCAAAGGAAGCGTGGCCGACAACATTGAAGGAGTGGTGCTAGAACTTGCCACCAAGGGGACAAACTCCAAGCAGAACGATGCGCGGATAGCGGCTAACTCTTCCTCTGCCACCCAAAGAGCCTGGACACTTGGCAGGGCAAAGAGGTCGACTCTCGGAGCCGCCCGAGCAGAGGAGGACGCAAGGACCATCGTCCCCGGCCCCGGCTGTCCGACCAACTGACTTGTCGAACTCGAGCCCGCGGGAGGCCCATCAAGACGAGCCGGAAGAAGAGGGGGTACGCTCCTCCCCGCTAGTGCCCCTTCGGCAGAGTCTGTCTCAACAATGTCCATCATTGGCACTGGAGAGGCAGGACCTATATGTCCAGAACAACAATCAATCGACGTGACCCGAAGGATGTGATGATAGAGCAGATAGGCCTCCTCGCAAGTTAAGATTCGGCTTATCTTACCAGGGGAGGAGCATGGAGGCTGCAGCTCGTTCGCAGCTGGCATGGTCTCCTCACCCGCGGTCTCCAAGTTAAATTCGGCTGGCTCCTCTGTCCCAACCACCTCAAAGGGAGACACGACTCGATCAGCATCATCTTGATGAAATTCAGCAATTTTAGGGACAGGCTCACTGGAGCCCCCGTTATCTCGAGTCACGACATCGGCAACTTGAGATTCCTCTTCTTCTGACACCTACGAAAGGGAAGAAAAATGATTAAGATCAAAGCTAGAAGAAAGGAAGAACTAAATAGAGATGGTAGTGACTTGTTTACCTCCGACGCGGAGTCAACTTCCTCGCCTCTTTTCCTTATAGTTTGCTTGCGGTGTCTGGTCGTAGCCAGTTTTCGGGAGCTAGAAATACAGCCAACAGAAGAAATTTGCCTGCTACGCTTCCGTACAGGACCGGGTGCAACGGGTGGCTGATCTGCCACCATCTTATCTGGCAAAATAGGCGGTTAATCCGCCCCAACATCTTCCACCGGAAGGGAAGAGTCATCTGCATCATGCTCATCGCCCTCATCATCCGCGGTAGTGGAGTCCGAATCTGGCACTTCGACTCTGTTCTTCCTCTTCCTCGTCTTGGCTCCCTGGGACCTCTCATCTAGGCTAGTACCAACAATAAAACTGGCACCCGGGCTAAAACCGACAAGGGGTTTGTGTTGGCCCATTGGTCATATGGTTAAACTGATTTTAATAATTGATCAAACTCTGTCTCGATATATGAAGCTAGTCAGGATATTTCGAACTCTTGGAAATGATCATGAATAGCTATCTACTCAATTCAAGACCGAAGCGATATTTTCCTGTTCGAGTCTGTATTTCTTTAAGCAATGTATTTTTCATTTTATTGAGTCTAGGAATACGTTGTACACCGAGTCGTACTGACAAATAGGCTGTTCCAAAATGTTTTCAAAATACTTTCAAAATATCCTTAGTTTTGAAAAACATTCTTATTAACAAAAGCTTTCAAAAAGGTTTTCAAAAATCCCCAAAAACTATTTTTAAATACCTAACCTAACCCTGACAGAACTCGACCAGAGTTCGGCCAGAGTTCGGTTAGTGGCCGTTTTGATTTTTGAATTCTTCTGAACTTGGTCCTCCTACAGTTGCGGATTTGACCGAGATTTTCTCATAGAGTTTTGCCCGAATTCTGCCCGAATTCTGTCAGAATACTGTCTTCGGAACTCCTATAAATAGAGAAGGATTTCGATCATTTTAATTCACTCATTGACTTTCAATCTTCTCTCTATCTAAGCTTTCAGTCTTCCAAAGAGTTTTCTTAAGCTTTAATTTTCAGATCCCAAGCCAATTATAATCCTCTAGTCGATTTGCCAGTGCGGTACGGTCTAGAAGTTTCTGAGAGATTGTAATCAGAAGGCTTGATTAAAGAATACCTCTTCACAATTGAAGTTGGACGAGTTCTTCGTATCAAAGCTCGCGTTGTAGAAGTTGCAAGGACTTCGCAAGAAAACTTGCAGTTTTGCCAATAGTGGATTCAACTGGTAGCAAGAGTTCTACCGACTGGATTAGTCCTCAACAGAGGAAAACCAGTATACATCGCTGTCTTTGCGTTTGCTTTCTTATCTCTGCCTTTACATTATTTTGTTGTGATTATTATTCTGTGATCTTGCTGCTAACAAATTTTAATTAGCATATTTCTGCTGCCAACTCTATTTATCCCCCCTCTAGAGTATTGTACTTTACAATTTTGTTCCTACAATTGGTATCAGAGTGGGTGTTACAGGTAAAGCAAGGTAACATTGCAATTATTTATTCATTTATCTAATTGTTATATAGATCACAGCACAACACATGGCAACTGTGAAATTCACAAGTGAAGGCCAGGCCACAAACAGACCTCCACTGTTTGATGGTACAAATTATACCTATTGGAAAACACGGATGAGTTTCTTCTTGAAATCTCTTGACTTTGATTTATGGTCCATTGTTATTGATGGCTATCAAAAGCCACCACGTATAAATGTTGATAGAGTTTTAGTTGAAAAACCCCATAACAGATATACAGAGAAAGAAAAAAAAAAGGCCAATCTTTACGTACGTGCTATTAACGCTCTATTTTGTGCTTTAGACAGAACTAAATTTAACAGGGTGTCTATCTGCACAACTGCTAATGAAGTATGGAAGCTACTTGAAGTCACACATGAAGGCACGACTCAAGTCAAAGAATCAAAGGTCAGCAGACTTACTCAAGAGTATGAGGTGTTCAAGATGAAGCCCAATAAAACAGTTACTCAAATGTTTGAGAGATTCTTGGATATTGTAAATCCTTTGTCCTCCCTAGGCAAAGAGTACAGTAACCATAAAAAGATTCGCAAACTCCTGCGAGCACTCACCAAGAACTGGATTCCAAAGGCTACTGCAATTATTGAAGGAAACGACCTCACAACTATGTCCCTCGAAGTACTCATGGGTAAGCTACTCACTCATGAACTGGAGCTACAAGATTTTGAAGAGCCTGCACCAAAGGAGAAGACGATCGCTTTCAAGGCTCAGCACAGAAAAGCTGCTGAAGGTGACTCAGACAGCAGTGAATCTGATGCTGAAGATCAAGCACTCCTAGCAAGGAAATTCAAGAGATTCATGAGACATGAGAAGAGAGCCAAAGAAAACAACAGCAGCAACAACTGGTATCAAGATGATGCTGTCTGCTATGGCTGCAAGAAGAAGGGACACATAAAGAAGGATTGTCCTACAAACTCATCATCAAGCAAGAAGAGCAACAGGTATGAAAAAGGGAACTTGAAGAGATCAACATTACGGAAGTATGACAATACCAGCATATGGCATAAAAGTGAAACCAGCGACTCAGAAGATGAACAACCAGAAGACGCTGCAAACATATGCTTTATGGCATCCGATCAGGTACCTACTAAACCTGTAGTTGATACATATGATAACTTCACCTTTGAGCAACTAGGAGATGCCTTCAGTAAACTGATAAGTGATTACAGGAAACTGCGTAGCAAATATCAGACCTCTAAGAAGGTACTCAAAGAGTACAAAGGAGAAATAGGAAGACTTACCGACCTACTAGCTGAGGTTAGAAATAATGTTAGTGAGTCTGGTGAGCTTTTCTCTATCAAGCTCTTATTACACGAGACTACCAAGTCATCTGAAGAGAAAGACAAAGTTATTGACCAACTCAAAGAAGAACTTTCTAAAGAGAAGAAAAGTCTTCAATGTACACAAATCAGAATGAAAACACTCACTTCTGATTATACTAAGTTGTATGACACTTCCAAAAGATTGGAAATTAGGTTAGGAAAATAGCCTGAGACTGCTGCTTCCTACCCTAACACGTGTCACTTACCGAAAAATCGGAACATTCCCAAGCCAAACACTGTCAGACCTAACCCTATCAAACCTTTACCCCAAAAGGTTAAGCCCAAACAGGATTATAGGTATGCTTTCTTCTATACTAGAAAACCCAAACCTACCAACCATGCACACCACTCAGCTTTCAACACTCAATATGCACAATGTCATTATTGTGGCCTCATTGGTCATATCTCTCCTGCGTGTAGAATCAGAAAGCTTGTTGATTTAAATATTTATGCTTGGATACCAAAGGCTAACATTTCAGGACCCTACAAGAAATGGGTACCAAAAGTTTCATCTGCAAATTGTTTTGTAGGTGGAACACCCTTCACATGCTAAGAGCAAATGGATCCTCGACAGCGGTTGTTCACGGCATATGACCGGTGACGCTACATTATTTACAACACTGTCGAAGAAGAAGAAGGAAGGTTATGTTTCCTTCGGTAATGACATGAAAGGGTATATCATTGGTATCGGTGATGTTGGTAAGTCTCCCTATCCTATGATTAAGGATGTCTGTCTGGTTCCCGAGTTGAAACATAATCTACTCAGCATAAGTCATTTAGCTGATCATGGTTATAGCATCAACTTTGGCAAAGATAAATATACTATAGTTGATAGCTCAACTGGTAGTACTATCTTTGAAGGTATCAGGGAAGACAACATATATGTTTTCTATTTGTTGGAAGAAACTAACATTTCAGGTAGATGCTTAATGTCTAAAAGTGATGAGAGTCATCTGTGGTATATGAGACTCGGTCACACAAATATGGACACAATCTCAAGATTATCCACAAAGAAGCTAGTACGTGGTTTACCGGACATAACATTCAAGAAGGATTCGGTATGCAGCCAATGTGAAAAGAACAAAGCTACCAGATCCACATTCAAGTCAGTAAACGCAGTATGTACTACTAGACCTCTACAATTGCTACACATGGACTTATTTGGTCCTAGCAGAGTTGCTAGCCTCGGAGGTAAGCTTTATGCTTTTGTAATTGTAGATGATTTCTCTAGATACACGTGGGTATACTTCTTGACACGCAAGAATGATGCATTATCCGAATTTGTCACCTTTTACAAGAAAGTTCAGAATGAAAAAGGTTACATGATCACTCGTATTAGAAGCGATCATGGAGGCGAATTCGAGAATGCAGAGTTTGAGCAATTTTGTGACACACACGATTTTGTACACGAGTTCTTCTACCCTAGGACTCCACAACAAAATGGAGTTGTGGAACGTAAGAACAGAACTCTATCCGAAATGGCCAGAGTAATATTAAACCAGTTTGGTCTACCCAAATATTTTTGGGCTGAAGCTGTCAATACAGCTTGTTTTGTTCTCAATAGAGTTCTAATTTGACCCAAATCGAAGAAGACTCCATTTGAGTTATGGTTTGATAGAATTCCATCAGTTTCATATTTTAGAATATTTGGTTGTAAGTGCTTTATTCTTAATACAAAAGACAATTTGGGAAAGTTTGACGAAAAGGCCGATGAAGGTATATTTTTAGGTTATACGGCCAAGAGCAAAGGATACAGAGTCTTCAACAAACGAACCATGATCATCGAAGAATCAATCAACGTCACCTTTGATGAATTGAATCAAATGACTATCGATGACAATGACGAAGATCCATCTGTACCAAGCTCAACACCAGCTGATTCTCAACCAAGCTCAGCACTAGCTGATCCTCCTAGAGAAGATCCAGGAACCAGCTACCTTCAGAGTCTGCCGAAAAGATTAAAATTTACGGCTGATCATCCAAAGGATTTGGTAATTTGTGACATTACCAAAGGTGTAAGTACTCGTACATCCAGTAGAGATATTGTTTCTAGTGTTGCATTCATTTCACAGCTAGAACCCAAAACTATTGATGAAGTATGTAGTGATAATTTTTGGATAGATGCTATGCAAGAGGAATTAAACCAATTTGAACAGAATCAAGTTTAGGAACTTGTTCCCAAGCCTATTGATCATCCGATCATTGGCACCCGTTGGATATTCCGAAATAAACTTAATAAGAATGGTTTAGTGACTCGTAATAAGGCTCGACTCGTAGATCAATGATACAATCAGGAAGAAGGTATCGACTACGATGAGACTTATGCCCCAGTTGCGAGATTAGAATCCATTCGCATGTTATGCGCATTTGCATATTTTCATAATTTCAAACTAATTCAAATGGATGTCAAGAGTGCATTTTTAAATGGTTTTATAAAAGAAGAAGTTTTTGTAGCACAACTTCCAGGTTTCACAGATTTTAAAAACTCTGATCATGTTTTCAAGTTGAAAAAAGCTTTATACGGTTTGAAACAAGCCCCTCGTGCTTGGTATGATCGTCTAAGCTCTTTTTTACTTGACAACGGTTTTTCAAAAGGCAAGGTTGACACTACACTTTTTATTAAGTCCTTTAATGGTAAGCTTCTTTTAATACAAGTCTATGTTGATGATATCATATTTGGATCTACTGATGAATCTCTGTGTCAAGAATTTTCTTAGTGTATGCAGAATGAGTTTGAGATGAGCATGATGGAAGAGCTGAAATTCTTTTTCGGACTGCAAATCAAACAAATTGACAATGGAACGTTCATAAATCAAGCTAAGTACACAAAAGATTTGCTAAAGAAGTTTGATCTGGACAATATCAAACCTATTGGCACTCCGATGGCAACTTCAACAAAGCTTGATATTAATGAACAAGACAAGCCGGTCGACACACGTAAGTATCGAGGTATGATCGGTAGTTTACTTTATTTAACTGCTAGTCGTCCAGATATTATGTTTAGTGTTTGCCTATGTGCACGTTTCCAAGCTAATCCAAAGGAATCACATATGTGCGCAGTTAAGCGTATCTTTCGATACCTTAAGGGCACTTCTTCTGTTGGCTTATGGTATCCCAAAACTAAGTCCTTTGACCTTATTGGTTATTCGGATGCAGATTTTACTGGATGCAAAGTTGATAGAAAAAGTACCAGTGGCACATGTCATTTCTTAGGAAAGGCTTTAGTCTCATGGTTTAGTAAAAAAGCAAAATTATGTAGCCCTATCAACAACAGAGGCTGAGTATATCGCCGCAGGACGTTGTTGTGCTCAGATTTTGTGGATGAAACAAACCTTAGAAGACTATGATTTATTTTACACACACATTCCCATTTTCTGTGATAACACGAGCACTATTAATTTGACTAAGAATCTTGTATGTCACTCTCGTACTAAACATATCGAGGTTCGACATCATTTTCTTAGAGATCATCATCAAAATGGAGATATTGACCTTGTGTACATAGATACTGAGACTCAATTAGCTGATATTTTCATAAAATCTCTAGCAGAAGATCGTTTCAATTATTTACGTCGAGAATTAGGAATTTTGGACGTCAATAATATTAATTAATTTTGTTTTATGATTATATTTTAATACGCAAAAACTGTGTTAGAGACAAGCCAATAAAGAGTTTGTCTGTCACCACAACTACGGTTGAAGCAAAGCGGTACTTAAGAGTTCTCCGGTGAACCTCCGCCAGCTGGAACAGTACTCCTACAACTAATCTGAGACAGTCGCTGTGTAACGATATTTAATCTATAAAATAATATTAATTATGTTAATTGAAGGTTGAAATTACTAATCTTTGAATTAAATATTTAAAATGAGCCAATGAAAAAGAAAGTGTTCCAAACCAACCCCAGGCGAATTCGGCCAGAATTTGGTCCGAATTCGGCCCGAGTTCGGTTGAAGGTATCAGGTTATATAACCAGAACCCGAGAGCCTTTCTTCTTCATTGCTTCTAAACCACATCAAACAGCAACAGCAGCCGCACGAGAGAACCCTCTAACCCTAGTTCTTCACCACTCCTTCTCTTCCAATCCAAGTGGTGAAATCAATCCAAACTTTGGATTCGTGCGGAGTTCGTCGTTCTCTACAACATACTCAAATCTCGGGAGGTATAACTCATTATTTCCCCTCCGTCTATTTTCGTGCATAATTCCTTTTATTGTACAAATGACACCTAAGGGATTTAACCCCTTCAAGAGGAAGAAGACAACCAATCCCAGTGAGGAAGGTTCATCTTCGAATCCACCCACGGATTCCAACTTTTCGCCAGTCTAATCTAGCGATGGCACATTTGACGGGTTTTACTTTCAAACCATAGACCAAGCCCTAATGTGGTATGGAGACTTTTCCATGAGATCCATATGCACAGGCGCTCCCATCAAGTGGACTATATTTCCAGAACATCGTCTTTTCTTTGAGGCATTAGGGTTATAATATTTTGTTAAACTTTGTTTCCCCGTAGCAACTAATGCCATTAGACTGTTTTACTGTAATATCATATTAAACACGTTTGACGTAAGTACTCGTGTTGGAGGATTAGATATCAATTTTAATGATGTCCTCTTAGCGAAAATCCTTGGTATTCCTAACGAAGGTGAACCGCTTGTTGATATCACTGAGTTTGATTTCCCCGACGGCACGACAATTACTAGTTTCAAAGCTGAACTTTGTGCACCTGATAGAGTTCGCTCTGGAAAGTTCAAGGCAAACAACTTGAACTTGTTTAATTATGAATTGCACCGTATCATTTACTCCACTCTCCTTCCGAAGTCTACTTCAAAGGATGATGTCACTTCTCTTGAATTATCTGCTATGTATCACATTCTTAAGGGGATTCCATTTTTTTCCCCTAAGACCATTATCCAGATGATGGGACATTGTCGTACAAGAGATAGAAATCTCTCTTATGCGATGATTCTCCTACGCATCTTCCAGCGTTTCGATATTGATTTATCTACTTGTACTCAAGACCCTGAGCCCAAGCTTCTCAAGTTATCTCGTCGCAGTATGACTGCAGCTGCTCTTCCTACTGCTCCTGCTACTGCTCTACCTCCTCCACCTCCTCAGCAGTATGCTATGACATTTGAGGGCATACACCAGCACCTTTCAGATTTGCATGTCTCGATGACGGATATGGCTTGCGAACGTGAGTTCCGCGACATTACCCGTTACCAGGCGATTGCAAATTCTTTAGCTGATCTTCGTTTCGCCCAGACTGGACATTCTGCCGGTTCCATTCCTAGAGATCCAGCTTTCTCTGGTTACCGCTGTGAGGATGAGGCTGTTCATGCCTACTTTCAGCCCGGTAACGCATATGATTGGTACCGTTCTTACCGTGCTCCTCCTCGTGACTATGTCGGTGAGTTTTACACTGGCGCTCCTCCTCACCCTTCTGGCGCGGGCACCTCTGCAGCTGGCCCTTCTGGACATGCTGGTCATGCTAATGATGATGAGGAGGAGGAGGAGTTGTGATATGTTATCTGATTTTTGAGACTTAGATATTATCTACTGTATACTTGGAAATGCTCCGACATTCCAAGTTTTTCTATCTTTTAGACTTTATTATCAGTATTTCTTTTTGAGGACTTGTACTGGATTTGTTTTATTGATGTCTTCTGAACATCTTTTTTTCTTTATGAGATGCGTAGTTTATGGTTTACATCAGTTTATTTACTTATTTATAGCATCTTTATCTGCTTCTCTATTATGAACTGCCTGTGAAATAATTCTTTGTTATAAACTGCCTGAGAACTAATACATGCCTGTGGTGTCTTTTAAATTTCTTTTCTTTTTCTATCATTTATCATTATTATTTTCTTGTGTTTCTTCACTATTTATTATTTATGCAATGATTATGGGGGAGTTTTTCTCTTTTGCAATTATTTTGCTAAGTAACAACGGGGGAGAAAAATAAAGATCTAACATTCTTTTGAGAAAATGCAGGACATGAACAATTTTTGATTTTATTTCAAGCTTAAATGTTATATCATTCATAGTTTGTCAATTATCAAAATGGGGGAGATTGTTGGCCCATTGGTCATATGGTGAAACTGATTTTAATAATTGATCAAACTCTGTCTCGATATATGAAGCTAGTCAGGATATCTCGGACTCTTGGACATGATCAAGAATAGCTATCTACTCAATTCAAGACCGAAGCGATGTTTGCCTGTTCGAGTCTGTATTTCTTTAAGCAATGTATTTTTCATTTTATTGAGTCTAGGAATACGTTGTACACCGAGTCGTACTGGCAAATAGGCTATTCCAAAATATTTTCAAAATACTTTCAAAATGTCCTTAGTTTTGAAAAACATTCTTATTAACAAAAGCTTTCAAAAAGGTTTTCAAAAAGGTTTTCAAAAATTCCCAAATACTATTTTTAAATACCTAACCTAACCCTGACAGAACTCGGCCAGAGTTCGGCCAGAGTTCGGTTAGTGGCCGTTTTGATTTTTGAATTCTTCTGAACTTGGTCCTCCTGCAGTTGCGGATTTGACCGAGATTTTCTCATAGAGTTCTGTCCGAATTCTGTCCGAATTCTGTCATAATACTGTCTTTGGAACTCCTATAAATAGAGAAGGATTTCGATCATTTTAATTCACTCATTGACTTTCAATCTTCTCTCTATCTAAAGCTTTCAGTCTTCCAAAGAGTTTTCTTGAGCTTTAATTTTCAGATCCTAAGCCAATTACAATCCTCTAGTCGATTTGCCAGTGTGGTACGGTCTAGAAGTTTCTGAGAGATTGTAATCAGAAGGCTTGGTTGAAGAATACCTCTTCACAATTGAAGTTGGACGAGTTCTTCGTATCAAAGCTCGCGTTGTAGAAGTTGCAAGGACTTCGTAAGAAAACTTGCGGTTTTGCCAATAGTGGATTCAACTGGTAGCAAGAGTTCTACCGACTGTATTAGTCCTCAACAGAGGGAAACCAGTATACATCGCTGTCCTTGTGTTTGCTTTCTTATCTCTGCCTTTACATTATTTTGTTGTGATTATTATTCTGTGATCTTGCTGCTAACAATTTTTAATTAGCATATTTCTGCTGCCAACTCTATTCACCCCCCCTCTAGAGTATTGTGCTTTACGATTTCGTTCCTACAGTTTGTTCGCCATAATATGGTACAAAGCCACCATATACAAAATCTCTACCGACGCCTTAATAGCAGGGACCGAGAAAATAGTACGGGTATGGAACGTATCATAGTAGTGCCAGGCCCTGATACCGTCAAGAAGGCTACCTTCAAAATCCAGACAAGAGCTGGGGCTGTCCAGAAAAAGCTGGCTGTATCCAAACTGTCGGGCAAACCTGCTGGGCAGATAAGGCTCCAAGAAGACAACATTGCGGTTGCGATACACCAGATGAGCGAGGTGGATGTTACGCAGCCACAGAAGCATCCGACCGTCCAGAAACTGAGGGGGCCCAATACCGTCGAGATGTACAGCCGCTATTTCCTCAGCAGTAAAACGAGGGACAAATACGAAAATATTGTACATATCTGCTCTCGCCAGCACCATTCGGCAAGCGCGCATGGTCTCGTACTCCCAAGTCTCATTACGATAACGGAAGATAAAAGCGTCGTCGTCAGTTACGCCGTCTTAAGAGCCCGGTCTCATCAAAGACGGATAATGCATCAGCAGCCACCCCATCAGATAATGATAGGGCAGCTCAGTCCGTTCAAAATCTTTTGTCACATCACGGGCGATGACCTTGGATGTGAAAGTACGGAGGCCACGGTGTATGCTGCACACCATGGCCGGAAGGAGAGCTAGCTTGACTCGCAAAACTAGCTTCACAGCTGGAAGGATAAAATTACGACTTATCCTCTCAATAGAACCAGCTCCTCCCGAGACTACACAATTTTGCAGCCATACCATGAAGAATCCCGCCAGGAGCACCTTCTCTGACAGCTCTTGGGTATCCTGATAAAAATAACCAAAAGAGTCGGTTTTACTCCCAAATATGTCACTAGTGGTGGCCACCCTCTTGGCCGACGACACCAAGGCTTGAACCGCCTCTCGGGATTGAGGACGTCGGGAAGTAACTCGACCTGAGGCACCCGTCGAGAAGAGATAGCGCACCCAGTCCTTAGTGTGGGGAGCATTCCCTTCCGAGCTGCTGTCCTTTTTG
Organism: Iris pallida; assembly: GCA_029216955.1. NCBI lineage: Eukaryota > Viridiplantae > Streptophyta > Magnoliopsida > Asparagales > Iridaceae > Iris > Iris pallida. The sequence continues at coordinate 14,912,092 of JANAVB010022800.1, forward strand.
GCTATCTGCTGACATTTGCTATAGTGGCACAATATCTCTTGATAAATAGCCACGAAGCCTAGATATCGTTCCTCCAACTCCTCGAACTCCTCATTTGTGGGAGTGTACGCCTCAAAAGCTTCATCCCCCCAAGGAAGCTTGGAGACCGCATGCATTTCATGGAGTGCAAGCCCCAGTTCCCCTATGGGTGTATAGAAGGTTCCCGTACGGCGGTTATACATCTCCAGCAGAGATATAAATAATCTCTTGTTTATGGGCAAGCCATGGCTGGTGCCCCGAATAGCATGATAAAGATCAATCTCACACAGAAAGGCCTCATACTTTTGCAAGATCTACATAGACAGATTGGTCCATGAGGGAATGGGGTGTATCCAACTCGGGAGCGTCAACCGGCCAATGGGATAGGATCCCTTCCGAGCAAGTTGGTTCAGAAAAGTGTCGGCTGCAGAAAACGTGAAATTGGGACCCGACACATTCAAGAAAGTACCCGGAGCCAATCCCATTACAGAGCGGCTGGCGTGCACCTTGCCCGCACACACTGACTTCATGCTGTTGTTGTAATGGATGTCTCCCACAAACATCCCACTTCGGGTAGGAGTTAAAGACTCTTCCATCTTCCGATCCCAGTGGGAGCATATTAAACCAAGATAGTGGGAAGTGACGCTCCATTTGGGGGATGCGGATTGCCATCCCGTTAGAAACAAAGCTCCAGTTCTCTGACACATCCAGAACTGGACTGTTCTTCACAGTCAAGGCGTCTCCGAAGAATAACACAGGCTTCAAGTATTCTCCTTCTAATTTCTCCGAGTTCATCATAACGTTGAGAAAATAGAAAGGCTGGTTCTTGAGGGCATTCAATCTCGTCGGAGGCTCGTCACTAGGAAACTGGTCCGCCACATGCCTAACTATATGGTCGTACCTATAGCCCATAGCAGCTTGGGCACGACCCACCAAGGGTTCTCCAGCAGTATTAACTGGAAAATTCACTGAGAAGAAGACAAAAGAAAATAGGTTAAAAAGATGGACAAAAAGAACTGATGGGTGTTTTCGAGCTTATGCGGCTCCAACTTAATGAAGCCTCATGCGGCTCAAACTCAGAAGAACACTTATGCGGCTCCGTTCAGTGAAGGTGAAAACACAGGTGTAGGCAACTCTAGAGGGGGGTGAATAGAGTTTGTGTCGATAATCACCAAATAAAAATTAACTCTATATCACCTCCACAAAATAACTATTAAGATAGTAAATAAATCGGAAGGAAATGCGGAAGTAAATAAAGATCAGAAGAGCATACGCAAACACAGCAGTTTTAACCTGGTTTCCCTCGTGGAGGACTAGTCCAGGCCTGAGAACTCTAGCTCAGGATTCAAATCTACTATTTGTGAAATAGTAGTTTACAACCCGTGCCTTTTCTTCAGAAGAGCACGTCAACTTCTTACAGAGGATCGCAGTGGCGATTTGCTTGGATTTTTCCAAGCGACTTGGAATTATCCAAGTGACTTTTCTTTTCAACTCTTGCACAAAAACTTCTAGCTGAATCGTACTTGAGCACCTTGGGGCTTAGGAAGTTTTGTGGCTAGTAGATTGGAAGAGTAAGGCTCTTGACTATATAGGCTATGTAAGAGAAGAAGAATAGAAGAGTGGATGGTTTCAAAAGAGAGAAACCAAGGCCTATTTATAGGGTTCGGGACAGGCAGAATTCGGCCAGAATTCTGTCCTCAAGATTCAAAAATATGGCCGTTGGACAGCTAGCAGCAAGCAGGCCCTAAAAATCAGTTCCTGAAAATCAGGGGACAGAGTTCGGCCCGAACTCTATGTGGAGGCAGAGTTCGGCCCGAACTCTGTCTCCAGGAGACAGAATTGGTCCATTGGCTTTTGGGCTTTGTGGAGCTTGGGCTTGGTTCAGGAATTGGTCTGTTGTATGGTAGAGCTTTGGAGAGATATGCTAGGGGTTGAGATGACTCAGTGCGACTCAACGTACACATTCTCCTAGACTCAATAAATTAAAGATTACAGACTTGGAACAAGTAGGAAAACCAAGAGCCCTTTGATGATGCCTTTCTTCTGATATTTGAGCAGCCATGAAGACATCTTTTGCCCTGACAGCAGTCGTCCAAAGATATACAGATCTGAAAATCTGAATACCTTTCGGGGGCTTCGCCCCCGAACCCCCGACGGGGGGCGCTGCCCCCTCGACCCCTGTCCGCTGACCGGGCAGCGGAACCCCCGATGCGAGGCCCCGGATAGGTCGCTAGGCGGTTCGGAGAAATCTCGTTGTATTACGCTGTCTTTGGTCCATCATTAATTCTTCATTGCCTGTGTCCTGTTTGATCATGTTTGATCATGCTTACTGCATGTCTACAAATACATGTTAGCCCAGCAGAATATGTTGCAGTACGATACAAGCATAGCAATATAATATGGGACAATTAGGACATTGCTAAGTATAAGTAACAACATGATATCATGTTAGGCCAACAAAATATGTTGCATTACGATACAAGCATAGCAATACAATATAGGACAATTAGGACATTGCTGAGTTTAAGTAACAACATGATAGCATGTTAGGCCAACAAAATATGTTGCAGTACGATACAAGCATAGCAGTATAATATAGGACAATTAGGACAATGCTAAGTTTAAGTAGCAATATGATAGTGAGTATATGAATATTAGTGACATCATTATGTTAAACTTAACTGATTAGCCATATTCAAAAACACAATGTAATCATTGGGCCAACAATCTCCCCCTTTTTGATTATGGCAAATCGGTTAAGTTTAAGACAGATATGATAGATGCATATATCACTAATAAACACATACTACGAGAAGATAGTGTGCTAACTTAAACTTATTTCTCCCCCTTTGTCATGATCAAAAAATAAGCTCCCCCGTAATAAGAGATAAAATGAACTCAAGCATAAGGAGGAAGGCATAGACAATCATGATCAAGATATACTAAATGAGGAACAATGGGAGAAGTATGTAAAGACAAGTATAGAAACCACATACCAAAAAGTAGAGTGCCAAATAGAAAATAGCTTGTCAAAACACAAATAGTTGGTAAAACTAAAAGAATTTGAAAATAATCAATAGATAGTTTACCAACATAAAATTCAAGAGAGACATCCAAAAACATAGTATAATATGAAATATTTCTCTAGTTTTGCAAGAAAATTAAAAAATTTAGTCAAAAATCATAGGGATTAGATAACTGCAAAAAAATAGATATCAAAGAAGAAATATACCAATGAAACTATAGATATCAAAGAAGAAAGATACCAATGAAACTATAGATATCAAAGAAGAAAGATACCAATTGAGATATTGAAATATACAAACTTGATATCAATTGAAATATGTAAACTTGAAACATTGATCAATGAAACTATGATAGCAAAATTGTCCACAGATAAATTGTGGAACAAAATAAACGAATGATCAATGTAAAATAGAGCAATTGATATAAAAAGATCTCATTATATGCAAATCTATTTGCTTATCCAAAATTCATGCATTTGAACTCAATTATATTATCATGCTATATGAATACCCTTTAAAATAAACATGAAGGTAAAGGAAAAAAATATTTGAGAAGGAGAAATTCAATCGACTTAAATGCTCCCCCTCAAACTATTATCAGTATAGATAAAATCATGAATTTTGGGTAAGTCCTCAACAAGGAAAGCTAAATCAATTAAACATACAAAGAGAGCCAAATCATAGAAAGTCATATCAAAGAAAGCACAATAGTCATCAAGATAAAATATGAAAGTAGTGTTAACGATATGACTCATATCAAAGAAATATGATGAAAACAATTGCATAAACTCTCATAAACCTTTCACAAAATAACAGTATCATGACCTCAATCACTAAGATATGATAAAAATATGGGTCAATGATGAACTAGGTATACGACATATTAAAGGGTATAAATGAATTGAACCACTATATTTGCTCCCCCTTAAAATATGCGTATCTAGTTCCAAAGCACTTATAGCATAAATAAAATAATAACTTTAAGATCTAGGGGTAAATCAACTATTGATTTCTCCCCCTTGCTCAATGCATATAAGGCTATAAAGACGTCATAAAACAAATAATGCCATCTTTAGGAGAGATATCCAATAAATAGTCACTAAAGAAGAATATGGCTAATCAGTTAAATTTAACATAATGATACCAAGAAGAATCTCATATTTAAATATGATACATCAATGCATGTTACCTTTTGAGAAAAAGATCATCATGAAAAGAAATAAGGTCCATTAGAAAAATATCATTATGATCAAGAATAATAAGGACCATTAGAAAGAATATCATCATGAAAAGGAATAATAAGGTCCATTAGAAAAATATAATCATGAAAAGGAATAATAAGGTTCATTAGAAAAATATAATCATGAAAAGGAATAATAAGGTCCATTAAAAACAATCATGATGAGAATCACAATATAGCTCAAAAGATAAAAATAAAACTAAAGAAAAATGTCATCATGAATAAAGTCAATTAAATCAATCATGGGGAAAGTCAAAATATAGCTCAAAAATAATAAAGCTCAAATATCATGTCCATGATTATCTAATTAAGAAATGATCAACCAACTTATTGCTTTACAAGGACTATGCATGTTTTACCACATATGTACCCATCAACGGGTAATAATCCAACCTTGCTAATACTAAATGAGAAACCAATGAAGTTCAAATAGCAAAGAGCATATGTGATAATCCATGAGTAGTCAAAGTAGAGTAATAAATTAACTTGATAACCACATAATTAGATAATATAGGACTACTCAATTATTAGGATCATTTATAAAGTAAACCATTAAATAATTATGATCCGTCATAAATCCCATCTAAAAACCATATAAACAAACCAATGGAAAATATAGAAAAGAGTCAATCTTATTTAAATTATTACAGATTTAATCTAAAGAGATGTAATCTGATAGTATGATAAAATCATGACTACAAAAGATGAGAGAAGTTTAAAAGATGCTTATCAATGACTAGTATGGAAGGAAGTTAAAGTGATGAATCACAAATCTCAACGAAAACAAGATTAAAATAAAGAAATTTGTTAAACTAATTTTAGAGACCAAACATATGCATCTAAAGTAGAATACAAATCTCATCAAGAAAATTCATAAATCTTGTTTTTGTAATCTAGCATATCACATATAGATTGAAATTCAAGAAGATAGCTAGATGAGTGAAAGTGAACAAAAATTATGTAGCTTAACAATACATCGCAAATAAGCAAGCTAGCTACATAACTAATTAAGATTAATGAGATAGGCCATTAACATGATAAATGTCCTCATTAAATCTTAAGTCACTGACACTAAAAATACATGCTTAAGCATAGAGTTCACAATAAGGGTTACATTTTGAATGATCAAAATAATTTATATACTCTTTGCTAAGCGAGGATAAGAGTATAAAATAGCAAGTAAATGAATTAGACTCTCATCAAGTAAAAGACAAAAGAGATGTTCATAAAAACACAGTAGAGCAAATCTCTTTGCCAAATATTGAGATTACCCCAAGATAATGAAATAATAGAATGATCTAGAGAATCCAAAATATTATAGCCATTTTGAAATAAGTGTATTCTCTAGAGATGGAAAATCTCAACACATAAGCTGAAACCATAATAGCTAAGGACATGAGAAGTATGATATAGCAATTACATATATTCTCATGTACTACAAAACATCATTGGGCAATAATAATAAAATATTTGTAGCTCAAATATAAGGATAGATATGATGAAGTATTCTGGAACTTAGGAGAGGATCCAGAACTAGATAATGATTGCAAGTAGACCTTAATACATCTTAAGTCTATAAAGTGTTGATCACTTTGGGTTAGCTGTAGGGGTCGGTTCCCAGCTCGCGGTAGTCCGAAGACTAGTGCACCGTGTCGCTTCAGGCTATTTACACCTGTATGACCGAATGACCCTTTCGGCTTGTTCCCAAACTGTTCTTTACTTTTAAGAAATTAGATTTAAAGGAATATATGCAACATCATCAAACAACATCAAAGTATAAAAATTCCTATGAATAAGAGAGGTAAATACCCAATTAATAATGAAAGAATGATCATCAAAATTCGCTAAGAATATTTTTTAAAACAAACATTTTCATAATGCACTTATGAAGATAAAAATATAGAAGATTCATACTTAAAATAAGTATGATGATCTCAACAAGTAAGGTAAAGCACAAAACCAAGCAATTCTTAAAAGAACTTCCATAAAAGTCATGAGCAAGACACTTAATAAACATTTTCTCTCAACATTCCAGCTTAAAGGCATTTGAATAAATAAAAATCAACATTTGGAATCAATAATTGCCATTGGATCTATAATATGATCAACAGCTGAGGCTGTTTCCAGTTCTGGAACAACCAGGCCGAATTCGGCCCGAACTCTGGTAAGGGCAGAGTTCGGCCCGAATTCCGGATTCTGGTGACAGAACTGGAATCAGGCTGAAAATTTGTTAAGCAAAAAAGATCAAAATAAGAGTGAAAGACATGTATCCATAAAGTCAACAAATAAAAGCCAATAAGATATCATCAAAATGAAGACTTTAAGGAGGAAGCTAATTGATTCAAGAAAAGATAACACAAATTTAATCAAAAGAATCAATAGCTAAATTATAAGGTAAGCACAAGTATGAATAAATACTCTTCAAAATAATATGAAACTTGAGCTTATCACATATGCCCACATAAAGATATTTATACAAAAATAGATGTCAATATAATAAATACATGATCTACATGTATATGAATATAGTCATGTATCCATCATGAATGTTTGAAAAACTATCACAAATTCAAAAACACGTATAAATAGACTTTATTAGGCAAAGACATAATTGATTCTCAATAGGATAATCAAAATAAAATATGAGAATTAATAATGAAGATATTATGCAAGCACAAGATTAAAAAGAAGTATAAGTATATACTTATCAAATTATAAGTAGCTTGTGCTAAACACATATATTCACAAATACCAATGATATATTAAATACAAATCGGCAAGAAGTAACTATCTCAAAACTTTTAAAGATGAAGAGTTAAAATCATAATAACTCAAATCAAAACCAAGGTCATATGGACTAGAGTGATATGCATGCTTTATAAATAAGAATTAAAAAAATGAGCATGCATATATAGATGTGTCACACTACTAGAAAATGAGTAATAAACTACATAGTGTGAACTAATCATTTAAAGCTATGTAACTAGTCATGCTATATAAAAGAAATAGAAAGAAAATCAACTAAGCATGCTAGTATTATATCTCACATTAATTTATATAATAAGCAACTAAAAGATATCAATGTGAGCTAGTAGCAAGACATCAAAAGAAACATGCTAGATTCAACAAATATAAACCATTTAAATAGAATCGTTTAGCATGTTACCAAAGTGGCTCTAGTGGCCACACTTGTGTTGGTGCAATTGCTTAGAAGATGACCTTTGAGCTTTGCAACCACCAACACGCTCCTTGGTGCTATATCCCAATACAAGAAGCTTCACCTACAATATTAGGCGAAGACTTTGGTATCCAAATAAACTTGGATCCACATTTGTTAGCTTTAGGGACCCATATACTATTTACTCTAGCATTGGTAGAAAAACTCCTACGAATAGGACAAGTTACACTCATGTGTCCAATGCGAGAGCAATAGAAGCACCTAATACTAGTGTGTGCACATGTATCAGAATGAGCATGATTATGAACATGTGACATACTAGAATGATGAATATTTCTAGAGTGAGCATGCATGGATTTGGTCTTAAGAATATCATGTTCTAATAGCAAATCATTATGCACACAAGTAAGAAAATCACTATGCATGGATTTGGTCTTAAGAATATCATGTTCTAATAGCAAATCATTATGCAAACAAGTAAGAGAATCAAATTTAGCATTTAAAGCATAATTCTCTTTTTCAAATAAAACAATTCTAGAAATAAAATCATCATTTTGTTTCTTTAAAGAGTCAATAGAAGAATCATGCAAATGATTTAACTCATTTGCTTGCTTCTTAAGATCTTCTATTGATGAGGAAAGAGATTTGATTTTCAAAATTAAAGAATCATTCAAACTCTTTAAAGAAACACAAGATGAGTTTTGAGAGTCAAGTCTAGATAATAAATCATTGTTATTATTTCTCAAAAACTCATTAGCTTCTTCTAAATGAATAACCTTTTCTACAAGTTCTTCATTTGTAGAATGAAAAGCCTTAGCAAACTTTAAGGAATGGTTAGCCATGGCTTTCCACTTAGAGCACTTATTGCATTTAGAAGAAACATGATTGTATATGCTACTAGAAGTAAAACCCTCTTCATCGGAGGAGGAAGAATATGATGCCATACACAAATAAACAAGGATCTACTCTAAGGATGTTAAGCCTAACAATAGAGACCTTGCTCTGATACCAATTGAAAACACAGGTGTAGGCAACTCTAGAGGGGGGTGAATAGAGTTTGTGTCGATAATCACCAAATAAAAATTAACTCTATATCACCTCCACAAAATAACTATTAAGATAGTAAATAAATCGGAAGGAAATGCGGAAGTAAATAAAGATCAGAAGAGCATACGCAAACACAGCAGTTTTAACCTGGTTTCCCTCGTGGAGGACTAGTCCAGGCCTGAGAACTCTAGCTCAGGATTCAAATCCACTATTTGTGAAATAGTAGTTTACAACCCGTGTCTTTTCTTCAGAAGAGCATGTCAACTTCTTACAGAGGATCGCAGTGGCGATTTGCTTGGATTTTTCCAAGCGACTTGGAATTATCTAAGTGACTTTTCTTTTCAACTCTTGCACAAAAACTTCTAGCTGAATCGCACTTGTGCACCTTGGGGCTTAGGAAGTTTTGTGGCTAGTAGATTGGAAGAGTAAGGCTCTTGACTATATAGGCTATGTAAGAGAAGAAGAATAGAAGAGTGGATGGTTTCAAAAGAGAGAAACCAAGGCCTATTTATAGGGTTCGGGACAGGCAGAATTCGGCCAGAATTCTGTCCTCAAGATTCAAAAATATGGCCGTTGGACAGCTAGCAGCAAGCAGGCCCTAAAAATCAGTTCCTGAAAATCAGGGGACAGAGTTCGGCCCGAACTCTGTGTGGAGGCAGAGTTCGGCCCGAACTCTGTCTCCAGGAGACAGAATTGGTCCATTGGCTTTTGGGCTTTGTGGAGCTTGGGCTTGGTTCAGGAATTGGTCTGTTGTATGGTAGAGCTTTGGAGAGATATGCTAGGGGTTGAGATGACTCAGTGCGACTCAACGTACACATTCTCCTAGACTCAATAAATTAAAGATTACAGACTTGGAACAAGTAGGAAAACCAAGAGCCCTTTGATGATGCCTTTCTTCTGATATTTGAGCAGCCATGAAGACATCTTTTGCCCTGACAGCAGTCGTCCAAAGATATACAGATCTGAAAATCTGAATACCTTTCGGGGGCTTCGCCCCCGAACCCCCGACGGGGGGCGCTGCCCCCTCGACCCCTGTCCGCTGACCGGGCAGCGGAACCCCCGATGCGAGGCCCCGGATAGGTCGCTAGGCGGTTCGGAGAAATCTCGTTGTATTACGCTGTCTTTGGTCCATCATTAATTCTTCATTGCCTGTGTCCTGTTTGATCATGTTTGATCATGCTTACTGCATGTCTACAAATACATGTTAGCCCAGCAGAATATGTTGCAGTACGATACAAGCATAGCAATATAATATGGGACAATTAGGACATTGCTAAGTATAAGTAACAACATGATATCATGTTAGGCCAACAAAATATGTTGCATTACGATACAAGCATAGCAATACAATATAGGACAATTAGGACATTGCTGAGTTTAAGTAACAACATGATAGCATGTTAGGCCAACAAAATATGTTGCAGTACGATACAAGCATAGCAGTATAATATAGGACAATTAGGACAATGCTAAGTTTAAGTAGCAATATGATAGTGAGTATATGAATATTAGTGACATCATTATGTTAAACTTAACTGATTAGCCATATTCAAAAACACAATGTAATCATTGGGCCAACAGAAGGTTCATGCGGCAGTGCTCTCATAGGGACCTCAGAGTTCGGATAAGTTCATACGGACCACGTGACAGACAAAATTGTGCAAATCTATGCGGCTCAGCGTAGCTTATGCGGCCTCGTTGGCGAAGTGCGTATGCGGCCACAGTAGTGATTCTTATGCGGCTCGCGGCTCGGCCATGGGACGAACATGCGGCTCACATGAAGATAAAGGCTCGTGCATAAAGCATGCGACGTAGCCATAGCAGTTAGGGTTTTTTTAAAAAACTCACATAACGTCCTTACCAGCAATAGGGGGGTGGACGTCAGGGTGAACCACGGGCACGTCGGCTGGCGGAGGAGCGACCACAGTCAAAGTAGAAGCAGCCTTCTTGCCCTTTGCCGCCGTAGTCGACGAAGATGCCGCCTTCTTACCCTTCGCCGCAACGGTCTTCTTGGGAGCCATTGGTGATCGAGGAAGAGGATAACAATCGGGGTAGGGAAGGTTTGAAGTAGAGGAGAAAGTAAAGAAGTTTCTTCTCTTAATTTCTCTTATTTATAGGAGGACAAAAGAGGGGGGGACACGTAGACTAATAACCGTCTCAGGCAAAATGAAACCGACTCCTCGTATTTCGTCCCCTCTCTCATAAAGAAGATTCACCCAGGGCATAAAATCCAAAGATTTAACGAGCCGACCCTTGGGATCTCCCCAAAAGACGGTACTAAAATTAATTAAAGGCAATTAAAGACACGCACACGTGGCAAGGAGCTCATGTGGCCAGACAGCCTATGCGGCCAGAAAGTCCATGCGGTCGATTGGCCAATGCGGCTGAGGAGGCCATACGGCTAGGACATCCATGCGGCCATGACATCCATGCGGCCAGGACATCATATGCGGCCAGAAGAGTTTATACATAACCATGCTTCTTATTCAAAGTATTTCAATTTTGTAAATTGAAAACTTTGAAGGGGGTCTTGTAGAAGCATGGAAAAGAATAAAAAAAGATCCATGAGGCCAAGGATCCCCATGCGGCTCAGAGAGCTCATGCGGCTCAGGGATCCATGCGGCTCGAATAGTTCTATGCGGCCCAGGGAGGAGCCACGTGGCCTTCAACAACTCTTCCCTTTGTCTTTTACTGCATTAAATACCTGGACGGCTGACAGCTCTGACAAATGACAGCCCTGACACAAAGATGCAATAATGACTCCGTCATAATGGCAGACTCCTAGGAAAACGAAGAAAATCTCTGACACAATCCGTCAAAACCCAAAAACCTTCATACGGCCTTGACACGTGGACAGTCGCATGCGGCTCAGACAGAGGCCACCCCATACGGCTCAGGCAGAAGCTATCCCATGCGGCTCACGAGAACTACCCCATGCGGCTCAAGCAGAGGCTACCCCATGCGGCTTACGAGGACTATCTTCATGCGGCTCACTGAGAAGGCACCCATCATGCGGTCGCCTACGCTCATGCGGCTCAGATCATCACCATGCGGTTCAAATGTTCAGGGGCCACTCCCAAGCAGCCTTGACACGCGGCCAGTCTTATACGGCTCAGTGGAGAGCAATCCTCATGCGGCTCAGATTTCCTAAGTGGCTCGCGGTTAAGACACGTGGCATGATAGTGGGACACGTGGCATCAAATCGATCAAGATTCATCAACAAATCCCAACAAAGTATTGGGATCAAATCAGATCATTTGCAATCAAGCAAATTGAATACGTGACAGGAAATCCGAGATTGGCATAACAAATCATGGGGATTTATGTCAATCATCATTAATTACCCACAGAGATCTGATGCAATCACATTAATTGCTCAGATCTATTATATTCGAGATGAGCGGGCCAGATTCATTAATCCTTAGCCGCTGACTTTTGAGAATGGGCAACCATTACAAACCCTAATGATGTCCCCCACTCTTATAAATAGCAGGGTGCCATTCCCTTGCAAAGGAGAGCATAAACAGCACAAAGAAAAGACAGAGAGCACATCCCCCTCGGATCCAGAGAGTCGGAGAGAGAATATACAAAGATCGAAAGGAGAGCATTTCTTCATCAACGCCAAGCAGTTCTTCTACAGAGCCAAGGCTGCACCCGATCGTCCAAGGAGTAAGGCAGAGCTGCCGTCGCTTTTCCGAGCCTCTATCGTCACCCCCCAGAATCTAAAATAAATAATTTTACTTAGATTGCTGTACCTAGGCTTTCGTCCCTAGGCTTTCTTTGTACAAGCGAGTTTGTATTGTAAGTCTAAGTTCAGTCCTCCTACATAAATTGTTCTGTACTTTCACAATCAATGGCAAACACCATCAACCCATGAGAAATCTGGAAATAACAGTGAAGTAATATTGTGGGATCCTGGGAAAACAGGATTACATCTCAGATTTTAATAGTTGAGGACAGTGGCTAGCTATCAAATTTTGGAATCAGTTAATGATAAATCCTTCATTCAACTCAGGTTCATGTTAACAGGGAACACAATCTCAGTAGGAAGAATAGACTCTCGGGCTTTAGGAAAAATCATTTCAACACAGTTTAAGGAAGTAAATCTCATTCTCACATCCAAAAGCCAAATCAAATTGAAATACTTCACTTCCCTATACTAAAAAACATGTAGGAATAATTAACAGTGTAAAATATTACATAAAACTGGGAATTTAGAAAGTTAGGAATGGAGAATAACCCAGTGTCAGACATGGTTTCAATGTTCCTGCTATTTAACCCATTTTCGAACCCAAAATCACATTAAAACCTAATCCAATCATGTAAACTGATCTAATATAGATTACACATCATTTTTAGGATCAAATCAACAATTAAAAACACTATTTAAAATATTTAAAACGAATTAAATACAGAAAAACAATCCAGTGTACTGAACCGCATAGTGTGTATACAGTGCACGTGCAATATCATGTCCGACACGACACAAGGGCTCGTGAAACCTTAGGAATCTCGTGTCAGTCATGGACACAACATGTGTGTCGAGTTATACGTGTCGGGGTGGCGTGTGCACAGAGCAAACAGCCCCGAGTAGCAGGGCATGCATCCTGCCCGCGCGCGCGCGTGCACCCGCGTGTACGTGTCCACAATCCGACACGACACAACACAAAAATGTGCTCAGAACACAAGAAACACACAAGCGAGATCAAACCCAATTTTTCTATTTAAATACATTTCAGAAATTCAAACGAAATGCCCTTTGGGGTATTTCACCAAACACCTATACACATAGGTTGATACGTGTCCGATACGGACACGTATCGAACTCGAAACCTAGGGTTAGCTAGTCCTACAGCTAGGTTAGGCCTAGGGCTCCCTAAATATGCAATAAAATCAATATTCTATGGTGTTGAAATGAAATTACCTATAGTTTGCAAATCCTCTAAAAAGCTCCAAAGAGGGGTGCTCCTCTTGATAGCCAAACTTCCCCAAATTGTCCAAACTCTAAAATATCCTTACATAAACATCAAGAACAGAAAAATTAGAATCTATAGAAATTGGTTTGGAGGGAAAATGAGTTAAAATGGATTTTTTATGATTTATTGAAGATGGAGACTTACCTCTTTCTAAAACTTTATAAAATTCCTAATGGAGGCTAGCCCTAACTTTGAAGAGCATTAAATAGAGGGAGGGGGAGACCTAGTGGCCGACCAAGTGTGATTTAGGCTAGGGTTAGGGTCACTTGGTGTTGGGTTGGGCCTTTAAGGCTAAAATCACAAACCATGACTTGTGAAATCACAAGCCATTTCCTAATCAAATCAAATCCTAATTTCTCCAAAATAATTCTAATGAGTTAATCATCACTAACTTAGGTCACGCTAGGGTTACGTAACCTAACCAAGTAGTCATGACCTAGGTTAGCCTCTAGGACAGTCTCCTAAGTCAACACTAGTCAAAGTCAACTGTAGCACCAAAAACATTATACTAAAAATCACTGAAAAATTCTAATAAATATAATTAATAATAATAATTCCAAATAAATTCCAAAATTTAAAAATGACCAAAATACCCTCAAGCTAGAAAAGTGGTAGTGACAAATCTACCCTCCTTAAAATAATTTTGTCCTCGAAATTAAAGGCGAAACTAAACTGCTGAGAAGGATAGAAAAGTATACCTCAAGGTCCAAAAAGAAAGGGGTACCGCTCGCGCATCTCATCCTCCCGCTCCCAGGTAGACTCTCCTGGAGAATGATGCCTCCATGCGACGCGTACCAAGGGTATCACCTGGTTCCTCAATACCTTCTCTCGGCGATCCAGAATCTCCGCAGGCTGCTCTGGATAACTTAGAGTAGGTCCAACCTCAATCTCCGAATGATCGAGCACATGGCTAGGGTTAGCCACGTACCGTCTCAACTGTGATACGTGGAATACGTTGTGAACTCCCACTAGTGCAGGTGGCAAGTCTAGCCTGTATGCCACGTCACCGACTCTCCCGCTGATAACGAAAGGGCCGATGAAGCGCGGGCTAAGCTTCCCACCTCCACCAAAATGTACCGTACCACGAGTCGGAGATATCCACAGAAAAACTATGTCTACAACCTAATCACAAGTAAGGCCTCAAGTTACTAAAAAATAAAATACGATTAATCAAACAAAAAAAAACAACCTACTTCTAATCCTATCTCTAAAACTGTACCTCAAACTCCAACGGCCTCCGGTGGCTATCGGCCCAGTGCCGATGTCTGTCCTGCGCCACGTGAAGTCTATCCCTGATGAGGTTCACCTTCTCGGCTGCGCCAACAACCATCTCTGGTCCCAGTAAAGCTCGCTCTCCAACATCATCCCAAGATAAGGGTGCACGACACCTACGCCCGTACAGAGCCTCAAACGGTGACATCTCAATGCTGGCCTGATAACTGTTGTTGTAAGCAAACTCCACCAAATATAGATGATCCTCCCAGGAACCTTCAAAATCCAGGACGTATGTCCGCAGCATATCCTCAAGTATCTTAATAGTCCTCTCTGACTGTCCGTCCGTCCGGAGGTGGTATGCAGTACTAAACTTGAGCTGAGTGCCCAAACTAGTCTGCAGACTCCTCCAGAAATAGGAAGTAAAGCGACTATCCTGATCTGAGACTATGCTGACGGGAACACCGTGAATCCTGACTATCTGTCTCATATACAACTCCGCAAGCCTCTCTGTAGACGTACCCACCTTGAATGGCAAGAAGTGGGCCGATTTGGTCAACCTGTCAACGATGACCCAAATTGCGTCTTTTCCTCCTGGTGTACGCGGAAACCCAGATACGAAATCTATGGTGATATGTTCCCACTTCTACTCTGGAATGGGCAACGGCTGCAATAATCCTCCGGGCCTCTGCCTCTCTGCCTTGACCTGCTGACAGACCAAGCATCTAGCTACGAAGTGGGACACCTCCCGCTTTATCTCGTACCACCAGACATGCTCTCGCAGATCCCTGTACATCTTGTTGGCACCAGGATATATAGAGTACTGCGATCTGTGAGCCTCCTGCATGATCTGCTCTCTGAGCTCCCCGCTAGGCACACATAACCGGGAACCGTACCTCAGGGCACCATCCTCTGCAAGTGAAAACTCACCATCCTCAAACACTACACTAATCTGCTCTCGGATGCACCGCAGAGCCACATCCTCGAACTGTGCCGCCTTGATCCTGTCCATCAAGTCCGACTGTATCTGTAGGCCCCATAACTGCATCTGCACTCCGGGCACGATCACCTCAATCCCAAGGCTCTCCAAGTATGCAAGCAAGTGCCGATCCATAGTCAAACACATGGCTTTCGGATACCTACTCAAGGCATCGGCAACTACGTTAGCCTTTCCCGGGTGATACTGAAGTGAGATGTTAAAGTCCTTCATCAACTCTAGCCATCTGTGCTGCCTCATGTTGAGCTCTTTCTGTGTAAACACATACTTCAAGCTCTTGTGATCTGTGAAAATCTCTACCCTCTCGCCATACAGATAGTGCTTCCACAACTTTAAAGCAAAAATCATCGCTGCCAGCTCCAGGTCATGGGTAGGATAGTTCTTCTCATGGGGACGTAATTGCCTGGAAGCATAGGCAATCACCTTCCCATGCTGCTGCAAGACACAACCCAGCCCCTTTCCTGAAGCATCACTATAAATAGTGAATCCACCTGATCCTGAAGGCAATGTCAGAATCGGAGCTGTCGTAAGCCGCTTCTTCAACTCATTAAAAGCTGTCTGACACTCCTCTGACCAAACATACTCAGAATCCTTTCGGGTCAACCGAGTCAACGGCTCTGCAACCCGAGAGAAATCCTGCACAAATCTCCTATAATATCCTGCAAGCCCCAGGAAACTCCTGATCTCTGCCACTGAAGTCGGTGCTGCCCAAGCCTCTACTGCTGTGATCTTCTTCGGGTCCACTGAGATACCATCTCCAATCACCACATGACTCAAGAAGTCAACTCTGTCTAGGAAGAACTCGTACTTCGAGAGCTTGCCGTATAATCTCTCCCTCCTGAGTGTCTCTAGCACCACTCTCAAGTGCTCCTCGTGCTCCTTCTCTGTCTTAGAATATACCAAGATATCATCAATGAACACCACCACGAACTTGTCCAAGTACTGGTGGAACACCTTGTTCATTAGGTTCATAAACACTGCTGGTGCATTGGTTAGCCCAAACGACATAACCAAAAACTCAAACTGCCCGTACCGCGTCCTAAAAGCGGTCTTGGGATCCTCCCCCTTTACCTTCACCTGGTGATAACCCGACCTCAAATCAATCTTGGAGAACACCCGAGCTCTGCTCAACTGATCAAAGAGATCATCGATCCGCGACAGTAGGTATCTGTTCTTGATTGTCAGGTTGTTAAGTGCCCTGTAGTCGATACACATCCATACCGACCTATCCTTCTTGGGTACGCAGAGTACCGGTACACCCCAAGGTGAAGAACTCGATCGGATGAAGCCCTTGTCCTGCAGCTCATCCACCTGCTTCTTCAGCTCCACCAATTCGTTGTTGTTCACTCGATAGACATGCTGAGAGATCGGTTTCGTACCGGGAACCAAGTCTATCGAGAACTCTACATCCCTGTCCGGTGGAAGCCCTGGCAACTCCTCTGGGAATACGTCGATAAACTCTGCGATCAAGGGATGCGGAGCCACCTGCTCCTCAACTGAAGCTCCACAAAAGACTCCGCCGTCCTGCTCTGCCTGTCGCCGGGTGTACTCAAACTCTGGCTCTCCTGGCGCCCCGAACAAAACTCTACCCCTTCGGCAATTAATACGGACGTGGTGTCTACTCAGCCAGTCCATACCTAATACTATATCGTAGTTCGGTAATGGCATGACGAGTAAACTCACCCCCAACTTTCGGCCTCCCAATAAGACGCTCCGTCCTCTGCAAACATCACTCACGAGGATGACCCCACCCCCGGTCGTGATCTTACAGGTCCTAGGCAATGGTTCAGAAACTAAACTGTCTAATAGCATACGATACTGACACAAAGTTGTGGAAAGCCCCGGAATCAAAGAGTGCAAATGCTGAAAGGGAGTCGAGAAGAACCGAACATGCTATCAGCTCTCTGATGGCCTCGGTATCCTCAGCTGCCATGGCGAAAGCTCGCCCCTGCTGTCCACCTCGTGCCTGCTGCAGGTGCTGCTGGAACCTCTGCTGTTGGGTCTGCAGGGCTGGTCCCCTCTGCTGGCCTGCTGGAGCCTTGGCTGCCCCAGCTCCTCCTGGTATCGGACGCATCAACGCAACTGGACAGTCCCGCATCTGATAGTCTACCGAACCACACATCAAATATCTGCCAAGTCTCTTCCTGCACTCCTCCCACTTGTGCCCAGGCTTCTTGCAGAAAGTATAACTAATAGCCTGCTGCCTGGGTGCCTGCTGCCCTCTCTGCTGCTGGTGCTGCACCTGCTGAAAAGGTGCACGGCCCTGATACTGGTGCTGCTGAACTGGCCTCTGCTGCTGAAAGTGCTGCTGGAAGTGAGGCCTCTTGGCCTGCCCCTAACTGCTGCTACCACCCTAGAAGTCGCGACCCCTCTTCTGCTTCAGCCCTAGGTCGTCTTCTGCCGCCATAGCCCCAGAAAATATTTCAGCAAAAGTAGCGTTCCGGTCGCTCTTAGTCAGCGACAGAATCTCTCTAATCAAACCCCGACAAAACTTCCTCGCCTTCGTCTTCTCGGTCAAGTCATCTATAAACTGGGCCAATCTGCAGAACCCCCCGGCATACTCAGCTACCGTCTAGTTCCCCTGAACCAGACCCTCGAACTGTGCCTCGATACCTCCCAAGGCAACATCAGAAAAGAACTGCTCCTTAAATAGCTCCTTGAACTGGGCCCAAGTTTGGCCCTCAACTCCCACTCTGGGATCTGCTTGATACCACGCACGGGCTAAGTCCTGCATCTGGCTGCCCGCTGCCTCAATCTGGAGTCGATCTGGTATCTTCGCCAGTCGTAAGATCTCCTCGATATGCTCTATCCAGTCGTCTGTAATATGGATGCCCTCTGTACCGAAGAACTCCTGAAGGTGCATCTTCTTGAAGTCCTGAATGTCCTTCTCCCTTCGACGGGGCTGCTGCTGGACCCCCTGAGCAGTAATCATCTCGACTGTAGTACGAACCAGCTGGTGTGCCTTGTCGATCCTTTGACGGAAATCGGTAGTCTGCCTCGTCTGCTGCTACCGGTGTGACTCTAGAATCCTCTCCACGAAGGAGAAGAGATGTGCAGCATCTACCATCCCCGCAGGCGGAGGCTGCTGCAGTGGAAGGACCTCGGGAATCACAGGGCTCTGCCTCCTGGCTGATGGAGGTGCTCCTCCAAAAGCTGCAGAGACACCGACTCCTGAGGGCTGCACTGGCCCTGCGGTACCGGGAGCTGGCTGCTGGATACGAGAGGTGGCAGACCCCTCTCCAGCGTCTTCCATCCCGTGGCGATGCGATCTCGTCTGGACCATCCTGGAGACACAGATCAAACAAGAAACAATTACTAAGAATGAGTCGAAATATCAAAGGAGGACAGTTTAAAATTTCTAAGGAAGACAATAAGCAGCAAGAGTAAATATACGAAATCTGATAAGAAATTTTCCTAGTATGATTGAGTACCTTCAAAAATATACTAATTCCTACTGCAGGCTGCAGCGACATTCTAGTTCGAATACCACTATATTTCTAACCTAGACCTGCATGGGTCACCACTAAAAACGTGTCACGACCCGTACCCTAGAGTAAGGGCATGAGACGTGGGTACGTCCAGCCTACGTCGCAGTGTCGGCGGTAGAACGCTGTCCTAGGTCTCAACATGTAACAGTTAAAGGTAATAACAGTTATACTCCCCGAATGGGGGTGACATAACAGAATATATCTCAATCACAACTAAGGTAGAACGGGAATAAGGTAGAATGATAATATCCAGAAATGAAAACATCACAGAGATACAATCCAGAATTCTAAGTGTCTATAATAAATACATATCCCAAATATCTCTGAAATCCATATACAGTAATCCAAGAAAAGTAAAGACAATCCTAGTCTAAGGGAGTGTCATCTACTACTAGTGGATCCTGCTGCTGGTCCAAGTCCAGGCACTCGTCTAGTGTAGCACCGTAGTAGGTAGGGCAGAACGCCTCAACCTCATCCTCTGTAATATTTCAACAGGTCCAGTCAGGACAGGAGCGAGCACAGTACATCTCAACAAATCATAGCAGGTCAGGATATATAATCATGCTAAAGAGTAAGATACAAGAAACTGAAGAAATAATATGATAAACAAGAAGACTGTAAATAAATAGCTACAGTATATAGAGAACTAACAGTGTCTAGTGATTCAGAGCACAAGATGGTTATGTAAACGGCACAATATTGTACACGAGTAATCTACAGAGGTTATACACGAGTAATCTACTGGATTGAATACATAACCACTTCTACTCCCCCGCCCCAATCAATACACAAGGATCTAGCTAAGTTATGTTATTGCACACGAAGTTTAGTCGCACATTAGATCATATGAATACATGAATATACACGATTTCATACGATTTGTACACGAATATCACGAATACAAGGAGTACACGATGCTCACGATAAAGTACACGAACACGAGTACCCGATGTATCCGCTAAGGGGATAACATCGCACAACAAGATCCATATAGTACTAATCCGTGTTTCCAATGTGTCAGCATCATATAAAGTAATCTAAAGCAGGAAATATACTCCTAATACAGGATATAAAATGATCAGAGAATGTACTCGCCTGTATCCTGAGAATCTGGAGAATATATACTGTCCAAGGAGTGGTGTCTGTCTTCTATAGAACAGTACAAGTCACTATGAGTCTACAATGATAATAAGATGCAAGTCAATGCATTCTACATGAATCTAGGTCAATCTAGGCCAAAGTCAACTCTTGGTCAACTCTGGTCAACCCTAAAGTCAAACCTAAGTCAAACTATGGTCAACTAGGTCTAACCAAGTCTCACGGGGTCAAACAAGCCATTCTAGGTCCTATCAAGGCTAAACAGTCTATTCTGGACTCCATACTAGGCATTCAACCACCCATAGGCCTTAGGCCATACCATGCCTATAAGCCAACCTACAATCACATGACTTCATGTCAAATATATATATCTAAATATAACACATATGATATATCATAATCTAACTTAGAATATACATAACCTATAGGCTACTATATGTATACCATACAACCATATTTATATATAATATATGATAGGACACACATTATATAATATATAGGATATATATTACATCTCACATATATATACATGTATATATGTATGTACACATATATAGGGATAGGAAGGGGAATGTTGTGGTGTACTTGTGTGTGTATATGGTATGTTCAGTGTCACAAGAGAGTGTGTGTTAGTGAATGAAATATGGGAGTATGTGTGTGTGTGTGAAACAACATGGTACTGTGTTCAAGGGTCCCTGAATCAGAACAGTGAAGGCTAGGAAAAACAGTAAACAATGGGAAAATCAGTGAGTGTACAAGTGTCATAGGTGTGTGTGAGGCATGTGCAAGAGTGTGTGGGAAAATAGGAAATGTGTGTGTACAGGAAAATGCGATGTGGTGGGGTGTAAGTAAACATGGAATCAGTACATACCAAACTGGAATCAGTGGCAATATAAAACAGGAAAGGAAACCAATCACCCATAGAGTAAATACCCCATTTAAAACAGTCACCCAATCACTCAGTTTTAATAGCATATTTCGAAATGGAAAAAGGAACTCAAAATCTCAGGTTTAAAGGAATCATTGACATAAAAACAGTGAACCATCAACCTATGAGAAATCTGGAAATAACAGTGAAGTAACATTGTGGGATCCTGGAAAAACAGGATTACATCTCAGATTTTAATAGTTGAGGACCGTGGCTGGCTATCAAATTCTGGAATCAGTTAATGATAAATCCTTCATTCAACTCAGGTTCATGTTAACAGGGAACACAATCTCAGTAGGAAGAATAGACTCTCAGGTTTTAGGAAAAATTATTTCAATAAAGTTTAAGGAAGTAAATCTCATTCTCACATCCAAAAGCCAAATCAAATTAAAATACTTCACTTCCCTATACTAACAAACATGTAGGAATAATTAACAGTACAAAATATTACATAAAACTGGAAATTTAGAAAGTTAGGAATGGGGAATAACCCAATGTCAGACATGGTTTCAGTGTTCCTGCTATTTAACCCATTTTCGAAACCAAAATCACATAAAAACCTAATCCAATCATGTAAACTGATCTAAAATAGATTACACATCATTTTTAGGATCAAATCAACAATTAAAAACACTATTTAAACTATTTAAAACGAATTAAACACAGAGAAACAACCCAATGCACTGAACCGCATAGTGCACACACAGTGCACCTGCAATATCGTGTCCGATACGACACAAGGGCTCGTGAAACCCTAGAAATCTCGTGTCAGTCATGGACATAACATGTGTGTCGAGTTATACGTGTCGGGGTGGCGTGTGCACAGAGCAAACAGCCCCGAGTAGCAGGGCATGCATCTTGCCCGCGCGTGCGTGTGCACCCGCGTATACGTATCCACAATCCGACACGACACGACACAAAAATGTGCTCAGAACACAAGAAACACACAAGCAAGATCAAACCCTATATTTCTATTCAAATACATTTCAGAAATTTAAATGAAATGCCTTTTGGGGTATTTCACCAAACACCTATACACATAGGCTGATACGTGTCCGATACGAACACGTATCGAACTCGAAACCTAGGGTTAGCTAGTCCTACAGCTAGGTTAGGCCTAGGGCTCCCTAGATATGCAATAAAATCAATATTCTATGGTGTAGAAATGAAATTACCTATAGGTTGCAAATCCTCCAAAAAGCTTCAAAGAGGGGCACTCCTCTTGATAGCCAAACTTCCCCAAATTGTCCAAACTCTATAATATCCTTACATAAACAGCAAGAACAGAAAAATTAGAATCTATAGCAATTGGTTTGGGGGAAAAAGGAGTTGAAATGGATTTTCTATGATTTATTGAAGATGGAGACTTACCTCTTTCTAAAACTTTGCAAAATTCCTAATGGAGGCTAGCCCTAACTTTGAGGAGCATTAAATAGAGGGAGGGGGAGACCTAGTGGCCGGCCAAGTGTGGTTTGGGCTAGGGTTAGGGTCACTAGGTGTTGGGTTGGGCCTTTAAGGCTAAAATCACAAACCATGACTTGTGAAATCACAAGCCATTTCCTAATCAAATCAAATCCTAATTTCTCCAAAATAATTCTAATGAGTTAATCATCACTAACTTAGGTCAGGCTAGGGTTACTTAACCTAACTAAGTAGTCATGACCTAGGTTAGCCTCTAGGACAGTCTCCTAAGTCAACACTAGTCAAAGTCAACTGTAGCACCAAAACAATTATACTAAAAATTACTGAAAAATTCTAATAAATATAATTAATAATAATAATTCCAAAAAAATTCCAAAATTTCAAAAATGACCAAAATACCCTCAAGCTAGAAAAGTGGTAGTGATAAAAAGTTAAATAGTGCTTAGGATCAAATAGCGCTCAGGAATAAATGACGCTCAGAAGAATGGAGCTGGATGCCACGTGGTAAGCTTCCTCGAGAAGCTGAATAATAATACCATAGGAAGAATGATAGATTTTGATAAAGAAACTTGGTAAAAAGTTTGAATCATTCCTTTTTTTCCTAAATTTCCAAACCCCAACCTAATCTTAGCCCTTTCAAAGGCCAATCGGGTCGGATCCAGAGACCCGACCCACGAACTTAACCTGATCCACCATTTCAAACCCAATGCATATATTCCTGTAGCACTTTTTCTCTTACTCGCGCGCACACTGTTGCACCTGCAACACCCGCAGCCACGCGTATACGACCCTAGTAGGCCGCCGCTAGGTATGAATCCTTCCTTTCTATATTGCAATGACTTCCTCTCCCCTTCTCGCTTAGAAACCTGGCCGCAGTGCCATATTCTTCTTCAACTTCATGTTGTAGTGTTACCACCACCACCACCTCCTTCACACTCTTCTTCTTCTTTTCCTATGCCATACCCCTCTGTTGGTCGTGCAAGACTGCACGCAAGCCCCTATATCCTCCTCACCTCCAACCACTGGCTGGCCACCGCCTTCGGCCAGGCCAGGCAGCAACGACAACAGCAGCACCCATCGTGGAAGCGAAATACGCAGATGCGAGGTTAACATCAACGCAACAGCATCGACTTGTGACCACCGTGACACCGCCGTGAGCCAACCGCGACCCTCGCACCCTGATGCATACTCAAGCGGCCTCCCTAGTGTGGCCAACGTCCTTCCCGACGAGCCATAGAGGTGATTCATGCGTATTGCATGAGATCCCATCGTGACGCACGAATTTTGAACTCAGAAATCGTACTTCGTCGCTGCAACTTTAGACGCATTTTTTGGAGAATCCGATCGTTGGATCATAGATTTGATTCTTCAATCTCAATCTCGGTATATACTCCTTTGTTCATCTAATATTTCAACCGTTAATTCGATCATTTGATATCAAACCTGGCCACCAAGTTGACCATTTAAAATACGTTATTTTGGACAGTTTCGTAGAGCCAATTTTACGGATTCGTTTCTCTCAGTGAAGCTTTGTTTGACGAACCACCAATTCTTGTGCATAGCAGGTTTAACCACCTTTGTGTCATAAATTTTTTAGCTTCGTAGGATGTCGTTTGGTTGGTTGAAATCAATGCCAAAGTTGGCCTCTCGAAACCGTAATTTTTAACTTATAAAATTCCAATTCTAAAATTTGGACTCCGGATTCCAATTCAGACACCACCAATGGGCTCATAGCGTTGTTCTAGAAAATTTTATATATTTTTTGCTATGTTTGAAGTACCGTCGCCCTGGCACGTATTTAGGTGCAAAACAGGTTCCAATATCTGGGTCAACGGGTCATTTTGAGATCGGCTCATTCGAATCTAATTTTGGATATACAGTTGGATTTGTATCGTCATTCTGGACTCGTAAATATATAGTTTGCTATATTTAGATGACTTTTATCCTGATACATTTTTTGGTGCAAAAATGGATCTATTGACGGACATCATTTTGATCCAAAATTATCGTTTTGCCCATGTATCCAAATTAGACTAATGGATAGGCTATCCTAGCTAATTCGACCATTCTGGACACGTTGGTGATGTTTGTTTCATCATCTGACGATATCTGTAGATTTTTTTTCTTATGTATCACCATTAATTATAATTAATTCATATTTATGTTCGTATTTTGGAATTCGTGCGTCGAAACTGAGATCAATCGATTTCAGTGATCTCACATCGATAAAATTGACTAGATAACCATGTGGATCTCTAAGATAAGGTTGTTAATCTTATTGTTGATCATCTTACCTTGATTTGCGTGTCGTAGGTTTCGCTGTACAAATAACAAGGTACAAACTTGATATTTTAATAACCTATAACTTGCAATTCTTATTGTTGGCAATAATGATTATAGAAACTAGTGTGACCTAGTGCTAGGCAATATAATTAACAAGTGTCTAGATAACATAAGTTAATACGCGACTAGAACGACCCAAGCTCTCTAGGTGGGAGTTGTGAGTCATACGTGTACTTTAGTTTGTGATATATATTGTTTGTGATTGGGTTGATAGATATTTGCATAGAGTATGGGTCACTGGCTCATAGATAATGGGATGGACTTTGGTACTACAGTCTCAACATAGTTGGGACAAACTCTAGACAAGTATACCTTGCTATTTTGTATTTCAATTTCATATTTAATCTCTTAATATTTGTTATATTAGTTGTATTGCGTACCGACATAGGACCGTTGATCGATACTTCGCATCCGAGGCATATTTGGGTACAGGCATACGTTTGTAGCGTCTAGTATTGGTCATTAGAGACTGTCTCAATACCGTGGTTTTACCATCCTGGATACACATGTGCCATAGGACACTGTTGTACACTTTCATTTTTTCAGACTCCCTGTATTCTAGAGTTATCCGGAAGTTCGGAACCTATGTTGATTCATGACCCTGATTACTTTACTATGTATGGCCGACTGTTACTGTTAAAGGATCCGATCACGCGAGTCGTAGATTCGAATCGTACGGTCTCATGGAAGGGAAGGACCGCTACTAGATTCTTGGACTACTATGCACACATTGTTTCATATACATCGATAAGTCTCTATATCGGAGCTATGATCTTGCATCCCAGTGAGTCTCTGTATCGGGGCTACGAATTTTATATTTGAAAAGCCCATGTATCGAACATTGTCCTCAAAAGTAGCATATCACATAGAATGGTTGTTGTCTAGTTCACCTTGTCCCGATGCAGTTTACATACTCATATTTCTACCACTGTTTACATCTGACTTGCATATTATGTACCTTATTGCGTCCCGCTGAGGACCTGGTTTTCTTCCAGGTTGGCTGAGTAAATTTTGTAGAGCTCCTTGCTGGATTGTTGATGGTATTCATTTCATTACAGGTATTCACTCTTTCAGAGTTATACGCTTCATTTACTGTTATTTGTATCTGCTTAGTAGCATAGTATTTATAGACTCATATTATTATTTTCGAGTATGTTCGGGCAAGTATGACTATTAGGCTGCAGACTAGTATTCATATTTTCCTTTCTTATGTTTCTATTACGTGGATTGAGATATAGAGTTAATGTAGCAATAGTTACACCATTTCGAACAGATTATACGTATTCTAGTCGAACTAGAGTCCGGTTGAATACATAGATGGCCAATGTCACATGACTCATGGTCCCACAAATTTTGGGACTAGGGGTGATAATTTCTAAAGAAGTTTCTAGAGAATCTAGAAAGATCATGAGTCTTCATAAAGATTCCACTATCTTTCAGAGGATTCTACCATTTTCTAGAGAATACTCTAGAAGCTTCTCGCATAACCCCGATCCATGGAGAGTTATGCAAGTCCGTCTCGGTGGGGTACAAACTTTTATGCGTGATACCTGGCTCCATAATATCAAAGCTCTCTTAACAAACTCGGAGTACTTGGTATATCCACTTTCTGCATGAGAAATAGAATATCATGCAGTCTGTCCTCATCCCAGTCCAGTTGGAGGAGTACACATCACCATCACGATCAATAATGGCCTCGAGGACATAAACTTCTTAAGGACACATACTCTATAGCATCCTTTGTATTCCTTCTTTTGTTGCTCCCTTGCTAACTCTCTCGATAAAAGGACAATGAGAAGGGGTTGTTGGGAAAGAAGATCCACGGTAATGTTTTGCCACATATATCTTCTCCATAGAAGTACCTTTTGGTAAGGAAGGGAGATGCTTTCGCTTGCAATGAACGTCCACTATATTCGGTTCTCTTCCTGTTCTTCTGATTCTACACTAGCATTTCCATCAGGGCAGGGAATAGCCTTCGACAAAAGTAGGGTTTTTCACTTCTTTAGCCCTAGATAACCTCCTTCTCAGATTAGCATGCTCAAGAATGTCGAAACACTTGGCAATATTGTCTCTAAATGCATTTATAGTCTAGTCAAGATCCTCAAAATCCACGGACTTAAACTCTTTGAGTCCCCGTATTCATATATGCTTACCCTTTTCTTCTTGATATGTCTTCTTCTTTAGGCAAATTTTGATAAGCTTCACACAAATGGTATTAATTTTGAACTCTAACATGATCGTAATGGAGGTCAAAATCGTAGAATACCAATGGCAGAATCCCAAGGTCATCAAGAGACTTCGTCGGCAAGAAGAATCGAGGCCCAGTACAACCCATAACAAAATACCTCTCCAAGTCAAGCTTTCTAGGCCCATGCTCTCCAAAGGCTTAGTTGCGTGCTAAACCCAGTCACTCTACATGCTCAACTCCACTCAAGGACCAGTCCCTCCGTATGCCTAGTCTCATCGAAGGTCCAGTCCCTCCGCCAAACAGTCATGCCGAAGGTCCAGTTCCTCTACAGAGCTAGTCTCACCAATTAAGGTCCAACTTCGCCTAAAGCTCAGCCTCACCCAAGGTTGCGCAGTTTCCAAATGCTTACTTTATTGAATTAGACGAATTTTCTAGGTTGTTAACTAGCTTATCTTGAGTGGGATCAAAGGGTAGTTACCACCTTGATTAATGGTTCATCATAAACATAACCCCCAAAGCTAATGTGATAAAAAAGAACAACCTTCGTTTAACCATGCCAGTTATTGATTTGATTAATGGGTCACTACAACCCATTGCTTTCAAATTAGTAAGGAAGGCCATCAGCCTCAGCTCAACTGTGCCGTCTAGTCCACCCTTGGGTTATTAGGCTCGCCTAAGACTGTTAAATCCATCATAAAGGTGACAATATATCCCTTGAAAACTCTATATAAACAGTCTCTAGTGGACTATATATATAGAGAGAGAAGATGATTGAGAGAGGATTCAACAACTTAAGAGAGAGTTCCTACTTGTTTCTCTGTGCGATTCGACAATCATTTCCTGGCTTTCCAATTTATCTTGGGAAACTCTGACAAGCAAAGTAGAAGAAGATCAGATCTAGTCTATGATCGTCAACCGAACAAAGTGGTCGAGCACTTACCACAACTCCACCAGCACACTTTTTGAGAATCTAATCGTACATAAATTTATTATGAACTCTTGAGGGATATGGTTCTTTTATCATCTTTCAAAGTTTTAATACAAGTTTTCGTTCAAACGCACGCCTTGGAAAACAAATACAAGCACCGTATATGTATAAAAATATATATACCAAAAATTGGGTATTACGCACGTTGATCCTCATGGGTATACGCTATGTTCTGTTGGCAAAATGGATGACGAAGGAGTCTCCAAACTCTTTGGAAAAGATCAATACTGAACAAGAGTTTAATGTTGTTGCCAAAGGAAGCAAAAGATTCAGGGCCTGTTTGGTTGGCCTTTTAAACTCAGTTTTCTGAGTTTAAAAGTCAGATTGGGAGTAAACTCTGTTTGGACAACTCAGTTCAGAAATTATTTTCCACAATTTGTATTTCCAAATGTGCGTTTAAAATCAGGTTTTAGAAAGGAACGAAAACTTGTTTCCTAAAATCTCCTTTTCCAAAACCAACGTGGGCCCCTCCACGCACACACCCCCAGACTCTTTATTATGCTCTCATTTCCACCTTTTCTTTCTCTCTCCAACCAGTTGGTGTGGAGAGCCTCCTTCTTGGTGTGGAGATGCTCCTCTACTCTCTCCATCCAGAGCCTCCTTCTTTCTCCTTTATTATTTTTCAGTGAGGTGGAGGTGGTGGCCGACCTTGGCAGCTCCGCCGGACTAAGGTGGAGGTGGAGCTTGAGCTCGAGGTGGAGGTTGGGGCCTCACCGGTGAGCTCCGTCGTCGGGAGGTTGTGGAGAGTTCCCCGTCACGCAAACTGCGGAGGGGACGCGGAGAGCCGAGGAGGTCGGCCCACGGGATTCGTGCCAACCTCCGTGGACAATCGATGGCGAGCTCATCAGAGCAGTACACGGTCGTCGGCTTCAACTGGAGAGAGCGCCGGATTCGATCGTTCATGGGTACGATGGCACGAAGGAATGGGGCCTTGGGGCGCCGCTCGGGACACGGCACCTCGTCGAGCTTAAGATCCGAGAGCATGGACATCGTCGACAGCTACGCCACCGTCGCCACGGAGAAGGTCTGGAGGGGCACCGTCAAGGTCGGGGAGACGGTCGAGCTCGTCGGCCTCAGTGAGAACCGCAAGACCACCATGACTGCCGACCACGTCATCTAGTGCGGCCGAGGAGATGTGTTTGGAACTTCGACATGGACTGGGACACGGAGTCGGTGAACGTGTTAGATACACAAAGGAATATATTGTGACACGAGACACTGATTCAGAACATGTGTGACACGGGACACAAAAATTTATTAATAATTTATTTAAAAAAATTTACCAAACAGATTTTTTTAACTTTTTTTTTCTTAAAACTATTTTTCAGATGAAAGTAACCAAACGCATACTCAAAAAATTTATATCCAGAAAATTACTTTATAACATATTCTCTGAAAACCATTTTCAGAACAAAATTTTAGAAAACCTATCCAAACGAACCCTCAGCCTTTACAATATGGAGAGGGGTGCGGGGGTGCACAAGAGGTCAATACAGTCAGAAATGCGTCTAATGAGTTATGGCACATGCAGCTTCAGGAAGGTATGAACTAGTTACAGAACACGAAGATACTTTCGTGTTTGAGGTCTAGAAAAGGCAAATGTTAAAGGCCACCCTCAAACTACTAAGGGCCACCAACTTAAAACTTCAAAAAATTTACAAGTTTGCCATTTTAGAAATACTAAGGACCACCCGCTTCTGTCAATCGAGGACTGCAGGCCTTGCCTGCAATCCAAATTGAAGACAGCAGTCCAAATTGAAGATAGGACTGCAGGCAAGGCCTGCAGTCCGTCTGCTACTGCTGATGCTTCTTGAGCCTACTTCCTCCTGTCGGGGGAGAGCCAGGCGATCCGCTGCTCGGCCACCGCCTTCGTCCGGCGGTCCTCCGGCCGGAGGAGCGGCGAGCCAGCTGTCGAGGCATCGGCTGTGGAAGACGTGGCAGCAGTCGAGGCGGCGGATCTGGTCCCCCCTCTCGAGGCGATTGAGGCAGAATATGCAGCCGTCGTCGCCGGAGCCGGCGGGGGCCTCGTAGGAGAAGGGACGGTTGGAGGAGAGGTGGTCGGCGAGGAGGGAGAGAGAGTCGAGGCGGGATCCGACGGCGGAGGGGAGGGGGGAGGGGAGATCGGAGGGCTGCAGGGAGTTGGTGGAGAGGCGGGGGAGAGGGTGCTGCACGGGGGCTTCGGGTCGGCGGTGGCGGGGAGAGGGTGCTGCACGGGGGCTTCGGGTCAGCGACGGCGGGGAGAGGGAGGCTGTCAGCTTACTCCTCTTGGTTGCCCTTAGTAAATCACTTAACATTAGGTTGTGTAGAAAATAATGGTTGGATGATTTTATTGATGGACTACTTCACTACTTATAGGGAGTCTCGCTCCTCTACATACTACATATTTCGATATGGGACTAAAAGTCCCTTATTGATTCTCAACACTCCCCCTCAAGATGGGCGATAGATATTGATCATTCCCATCTTGTTACATAGCTTCGATAGACTTAATGAACTAAGACCCTTAGTCAGACAGTCTGCAACTTGTTCTTCTGAGCGGACATGGTCAATCGTCAGTATCCCTTGTTCCAGCTTCTCCTTGATGAAGAATTGATCAATCTCGATGTGCTTCGTTCTGTCGTGCTGAACTGGATTGTTAGCTATACTTATTGTAGCTTGACTATCGCTCAGAAGACGCAATGGTGCTCCCTTATCCAGCTGTAACTCTGTCAGCAATGCTTTCACCCACAGCAACTCTGACACTCCCAGAGCCATTGCTCTGTAATCTGCTTCAGCTGTCGACCATGCTACCACTGACTGTTTCTTGCTTCTCCATGAGACCAGATTTCCTCCTACAAAAACACAGTATCCCGTGGTAGACCTTCTGTCATCTATGCAGCTCGTCCAGTCTGTATCATAGTATCCCTCAACTTCTATGCGTCCATTCTTCTTGAACCATAGCCCCTTTCCCGGCGTTCCTTTCAAATATCTCAAGATCTGAAATACTGCTTCCATATGACCCTTTTTTGGATCATGCATGTAGCGACTCACTACACTTACTGCAAATGAGATATCAGGACGAGTGTGCCCCAGATAAATCAATCTTCCTACAAGTCGTTGATATCTTTCACGATCAACTGGCTCTCCCGCTTCTGCTCCCAACTTGTACTTCTGGTCAATTGGAGTGACTGCTGCTTTACATCCCAGCATCCCTGTCTCCTTCAGCAGATCTAGTGTGTATTTTCTTTGTGATAGAACAATTCCCTGTTCGCCTTCACACACTTCGATACCTAGAAAGTACCTCATCGCCCCTAAATCCTTCACCTCAAACTCCTTCGCGAGTTTTGACTTCAGCTTAGCGATCTCGACTTCATCATCACATGTGATCACTATATCATCCACATATACAGCAAGTATAGTGATGTGGCCTCTTGCATGCTGGAGGAAGACCGTATGATCTACATTTGTTTGACGGTATCCCATGCCTGTGACAGCCTTTCTGAATCTGTCAAACCAGGCTCGAGGAGATTGCTTGAGCCCGTATAGCGACTTCTTCAGTTTACACACCTTTCCTTGCGACGTCCCTTCGTTTGATTCCGTCGTATAGCACCCTGGCGGGAGCTCTATGTACACTTCTTTTTGCAGGTCCCCACGAAGAAAGGCATTCTTCACATCCAGTTGGTATAGCTTCCACCCATAGTTCGCTGCAATGGAGACCAGAGTTCTCACGGTGCTCATTTTTGCTACTGGGGCAAACGTCTCATCATAGTCTATGCCATATGACTGTGTGAATCCTTTTGCAACCAACCTCGCCTTATACCGCTCTACTTTTCCTTCTGGCGTCTCTTTCACTGTGTACACCCATTTGCATCCCACAGCTTTCTTCCCTTTGGATAATAGAACCAGCTCCCATGTCTTATTTTTCTCCAGTGCCCCAAGTTCTTCCATCATTGCAGCTTTCCACCTTGGATCTTTCTTTGCTTCCTGCCAACACTTGGGCAACGAAGTAGAGTCTAACGATGCAATGAAGGCTCGATAATTCGAAGAAATGTTAGAATAAGATAAGAAGTTGGCAATATCATGTTCGTAATCATCAAAATGACTAGGAGCCTTACCCGCATTGATGCGAGAAGATCTCCTTAAGGGAGCAATAGGTGGTAGAGAGATCATACCATCCGAGTCGGAGAGATCCGCATCAGAATTCGAGTGATTCAGTGCGGGGACAACATCTTCAAGAGTTAGAGCAGGAGTAGACGAGGGACTTGGGACAGTAGGCACAGGACACGGCATAGGCACAGTACTGGACTTCTGTTGTCTCCTTCTGTAGACTTGGAGCTCCTTTTTCCTTGTCTGCTGCTCCCCCTGCGTAATATATGTATCTTCTTCTTCATTCTCTGTATTTGAGTCACTGTGCTCTCCCCCTTTCGTCCAGTTTTCTACAACCGGACACGGAACCGATCCAATGACCACATTTGGGCTTATTATCTCCCTCTCACATCGAACACCACCTATGTTAGATGTGTCACCAAATGCTGAACCTTCATCCGAACCATAGTATAGTTCGAGTTCTCTGAATGTAACGTCCATGCTGACAAACATCTTCCGCTCGACTGGACTCCAACAGGCATATCCCTTCTGAGTCGTCGTGTAATCGACAAAGACACATTTAACTGCTCTAGGATCCAGTTTGCCAACACCGGGCCTATTATCTTGGACAAAGAACACACATCCAAAAACTTTTGGTAGAATAGTGTATGTAGTTGCCCCAGTAAGCATCTCCAATGGTGTCTTCCAGTCTAATACTTGAGATGGCATTCTGTTGATGAGATACGAGGCCGTCAAAATAGCCTGCCCCCATAAGTGCTTCGGGACATTCATAGCCAGCATCATCGTCCGTGCGACTTCCAGCAGGTGTCTGTTCTTTCGTTCAGCCACACCATTTTGTGCCGGAGTATAAGCACATGAAGTTTGATGTAGTATTCCATGGGTGGAAAAATACTCAGTAACCTGCTTATTAGTATACTCCGTCCCATTGTCAGACCGGAAACACTTAATTTTAGCGCCATATTGTGTTTCCACCCGACGATAAAAGTCCCGAAAAGCCTCAAGGATGTCACTTTTATTCTTCATAAGGTAGACCCATGTCACGCGGGTATAACAGTCAATGAAGGTGACGAACCATCGAAAACCGTTAATTTCGGTTGTAGGACAAGGGCCCCATATGTCCGAATGTATCATGTCAAAAGTAGCTGAACTCCTAATCCCCGAGCTTACATACGAGCTTCTGGTATGTTTTTCCAACTCACAAGCATCACAAAATAACTTTTCTTTATCAGCCCTTTGATATAAGGACGGATACATTCGACAAATAACTGGAAAAGAGGAATGACCGATACGCTGGTGGTGGAGTAGCAAGTCGGCTTCAACACTGCGACAGGAAGCTTCTGGTGGTGCGTCTGCTACCAAGGATGCCAATGCATTGTCCAGTCCAGTCCTGTCTAAATACCACAGTCCCTTATGCCATGTACCAGTCCCAAGTCGTCGTCCTGTCCCCTTCTCCTGAGAAGTCACCTTAGGAATGTCAAAGGAAACAGTACAGTTAAGATCAAGTATAATGGCACTAATGGATAAAAGATTGACAGGAAAAGATGGAGCATGTAAGACATTGGTTAGAGTGATGGAAGGGGTGCATGCGACAGTGCATGTACCCACTACAGGTCTGGATGTACCATCAGCGGTTTGAATACTCTCCGGCAATGGTAGCTGAGTATAGTCCTGAAACGCACCACGGGATCCCGTGACATGACGAGATGCCCCAGAGTCCATTATCCATCCTGGCTGATGGACAGATGCAAGAGCACGTGCAGAATCACCGGTACCGATTTGGGCAAAGTAAGTGATGGGATCTCCCGAGGTCGAAGACACCCCAGGACTGTCGGCCGAAACCAGCTTTGTGCCTCGCAACTTCTCAAGGAATTCCCTCTCAAGCGGGGTTATTTCAGCCAGTAGATTCTCTCCCCCTTCCTCCACCAGATTCGCTTTGTGTCCTCCCCGTCTACCAGCATATCTACCTCTATTACCCCGTCGGCCGCCACGACCCCGTCCTCGATCAGTAGACTGATTTCGCAAGAGTTTTGGACAAAAACGGATGTAATGTCCGGAGTCACCACTTGTGGCAAACACCACCAACAGATGGAGGTTGATTGAAGGCAGCAAGGGCAGACTTTTCAACCTCGGCTCGCTCCCCCTGGTAGGAACCCTTGTTGGGCATCAACTTCAGTCGAGCTTCTTCCTGTGTCATGACGGCTATAGCTTCTTCCAAGGTCGGAAGCGTGGATTGGGATAGGAGGATATTCCGTCTCTGCTCAAATACAGGGTGTAGTCCCTTCAGGAATTTCATCATACGCTGCCGCAAAATATAAGCCAGGAACGTCTGAAAGTACTTCGCGAATGCCGGTTCGACTTGTGCATCTTCCATCCCAAGAGGATCATAATGATCTAGATCAGACCAGTACTTCTTCAACAGGGCTGCGTACTCAGAGATGGTACGTTCGTCTTGGGCCACCCTATCGAGTTCATCTTGCAGTTGAAAGACTCGCATAGGGTTGCCGGAGCCGGAGTACATATCTTTTAGAGTCTGCCATATATCAGCAGCAGCCTCCATTGCCTCGACATTGCCCGACACCTGGTCGGTTAATGAGGCAGTCAACCACCCAGCCACTACGTTGTTGACAATCTCCCAAACAGCAAACTCCTTTGCGGAGTGATCGGCTGGCACCTGGGCTTGGCCAGTGACATAGCCAACCAAGCCACGTCCCTTCAGCGTCCGTATCGCCTGCCGCGACCACTTCAAGTAGTTGGACGTTCCTTCCAACTTCGTCTCCAGCTTCTCTAATTTCCCCATTTTGTAAGGGGACGGATCCACATCAGTATGGATCACACGTGGGGTTATCTCGGTTAATCTCTTTGATAAGATATCATCAACCAAGGCCTTCATCTCTTCGGCCGTCAGTTTGCCACTGATCGAATCCATGGCTTCTTCAACTGTGAACCCGATTCGTCGGCTTCTTAGATGTCGGAGTCGGCAACTTCTCCAACTTCGTCGTCTTCTTCGTCTTCGTCGTCTTCTTCGACGTCACAGACTTTTCGAATGCGCTACTAACTTGGCCAGCACCGGCGCGCGCATGTAAAGTGAACACGTCAGGACACCAGAGAAAACATGATCAGTCTCTGTATAGATCCCGATGTGAAGGAGGAATAACAAAATAAACATTTGTTAGTTCCAAACGGCGCAATCTAGGAACAGAGTCGGTTCAAATAAAGAATTTGACATCTCGACTCGTCTTCGAAATACGCCGTTTTTTTTTTTCTTTTTTTTTGACGGCTAGGGTTAGGGTTAGGGTTTGGATGGGGCTGCTAGAGCTAGGGTTAGGGTTTCCATTGCAAGAGAGGCTAGGGTTAGGAGGGGGGCGGGAGGGTGCTGGCGGGTGGCGGGAGGGGGGGAAGGGTGCTGGTCGGAGGGGGGGAAGGGGGCGTGCTGCGGCTCCGGGGGGGGGGGGGGTCGGGCGGGGGGGGGGGGGGGGTCGGGGGGGGGAGGCTGCTCCGGGGGGGGTCGGGGGGGGGGGGGGGGGTACTGCTCCGGGGGGGTGGGCGCTGCTCCGGGGGGGGGGGTCGGGGGGGGGGGGGGGGCGCTGCTCCGGGGGGGGGGGTCGGGGGGGTCGGGTTTGGGAGGGGGGGGGCTGCTGCTCCGGGGGGAGGGGGGGTCGGCTAAATTTTTTTTTTTTTTTGTGGAGAGAGAGAGAGAGAGAGAGAGAGAGAGAGAGAGAGAGAGAGAGTTATGGCTCTGATACCATGTAGAAAATAATGGTTGGATGATTTTATTGATGGACTACTTCACTACTTATAGGGAGTCTAGCTCCTTTACATACTACATATTTCGATGTGGGACTAAAAGTCCCTTATTGATTCTCAACAGGTTGCCCTTAGTAAAAATTGAAAATGGTCATAGTTGTCCTTAGTAGGACGATTGCCCTTAGTAATTTGGAGGTGGCTTTTAATATTTGCCCTAAAAAATTGGAGAGATGCCTCTATTGCATTGTTGATGTAAAGTTCGAATATCCTTCCTTTTCTCTCGTTTTTGTTGGAAAGCATGTAAAGTTCGAATATCCTTCCTTTTCTCTCGTTTTTACTGTGGCTTCCAGTGGAGTACTTATTCAACGTTCGGAAACCCCAATTCCTACCCACCAAATTAAAGAATTCAGAAAGATTGGTAGAAGAACTACATGGAACTTGTTCCGAGGGGTGGATGTCGCAGGTCTTTTCATTTCCGGCACTGCTTATTAGCACCAAAAATAACCAAACATAGATTATTCAAATTCCAGACAAAATGATTTGTTAATGCAATTTGTTTAGCTAAGGGGTTGCCACATGGTTGTGATGAGAAATCTCTGGCGAGAATTTTATTTGTCACCATCAATCAAGTGATGAACCTCATTAAACCGTTCTTTATTTTTGGTGGTTCTGTTTATTTTGCATGTGCTGTGTCGGTTGGCTGCTAGTGACTTTTCCAAGTTTTTTTTTTTTTACTTTTCAAAAAAAAAAAAAACTTTTCCAAGTTTTCATTAAATGCATAAATGTTGTTGTGTTTTATTTAATTCTCATAGAATATGTTGCTAATTTTCTCATATAATAACTTTCTATTATTTTATAATATGTTGCTAAGAAAGACTGATCATTGGCGGGGTTTGTGCACATGCCATTCAAGGTATTTAGTTAAGATCGAGAAAATAGTAAGTTATTAGATTTTTCAAAAGTATAAAATATTTAATTCAAAATAAGTGACTGTTTATAAGGTTGTGTTTGGTAGGAAGAATGAAAAAGTGGAAGGAAGAAAAAAGATAACGATAAATTTTTCTTCCATATGGAAAGAAAAGATCATTTCCTTCCTTTGTGTTTGGTAGCAAGGATGGAAAAGATAACAGATGCATTTTTCTTTGTTTGGTATTAAAGAAAAAGTGGAAGGAAAGAAAGTAAAAAATATAGAATTTACCAATTCTACCCTCAACTAAAAACACTTATTTACCCTTTGAATTCATAAATAATTTTTAAATAATACATTCATATGGAGGTATAATTGTTAATTAATACAAGCCTCTACTTTTTCTTTCACTTTTTCTCCCACTTTTGGGTGGATTGGATTTTTTAGATTATGAGAGAAAAGTAATCCCTCCACTTTTCCTTCCTTTCTATTTTTCTTCCATACCAAATAAGAGAAAATGAATCTTTCTCTTCACTTTTTCCTCCTCTATTTTTCTTTTTTCCACTTTTTCCTCCTACCAAACACACCCTAAACATATTGGAATTAGTTTTCTCTAATATACAAACACCATCACCAGACTTCATTTACAAACTTCATTTACGAGGATTCAATGACAAGCTATAAATTAAATATTTTTTCCCTTTAAACTTAAAAGAGTAAAAAATTATTAAAATTATCAGAAAATTTTGAAAAAAATACGAAATATATTTAAATTACAAATAAGATAATAAGTTAAGAAAATTTTAAATAACATAATACGTCGCCAGAAACATTGGCGACATGAATGCAAGTTTTTTTTCCCTTTTCTGAAAACAGTGTCTTCGAGAATATGAATACTTGGTAAGAAAATAACTTCGTCACTAAAAGTCCAATTTCATCACTAAAATTTGTCACTAAAAAACCTAATTTCATCACTAAGACTGTGTTTGATTGAGCTTTTTTTCCATGAAAAATATTTCCATCACAAAATTTTCACCAATTGTAATGTTTGATAGCTTATATTTTCCATGAAATTATTTTCCAAAAAAACTATTATTTTTCATATTTTCATCTAAAATGGTGGAGAATGAAACTTGTCCAACCTATAAGAATATATCATTTTTCATGGAAAAATAACTATTTTTCGTAGAAAATAGTGGCAATCAAACACCAAAATTAAGTTTTTCATAAAAAAAAATTTAAAATCCCATAGAAATTTCTCCTAGGAAAATAATTCCATGAAATTAATTTCTTTTTCAAATATTTTTCACCTTGCAATCAAACGCACCCTAATAATCAAATCTACCTTGCCACCAGAAGCATTGGCAACATGAGTGCATGCACGCATGTTGCCAATAGCTATGGGGACATGAATGTAAGTTTTTACAAAATAAATTCGTCACTAAAAGTCTAATTAAAATTCGTCACTATGTTTTGTCACAACTCGCACAAGACAAAAAAAACTCTAAAAAAATGCATGCATGTCGCCATTGCTTATAGAGACATGTTATCTTATTTAAAATTTGTTTTACTTATTATTTTATCTATAACTGAAATATATTTTCGTTATTTTTTTTAAAATTTTGTAAAATTATAATATACTCTTTTAGTTAAAAATTATAGTAAAATTAATGAAATGTTTTAAAAATTAGGAAAAGAACATATCTCTCTGTCATTTGCCTTTTTTGTGTGATATCTCAAATTAGTTGGAGTCGTGCAGAAGAAGACAAGAATA
Organism: Iris pallida; assembly: GCA_029216955.1. Taxonomy (NCBI): domain Eukaryota; kingdom Viridiplantae; phylum Streptophyta; class Magnoliopsida; order Asparagales; family Iridaceae; genus Iris; species Iris pallida. The sequence goes on from JANAVB010022800.1 coordinate 14,950,752, forward strand.
TTTGTAAAAAAAAAATTTTGAAAAAAATGCCATGAAAACATTGAAGGTTATTATGGTAAGCATGACAAAAGAATTATTTTGAAGGGTACTTAGATTTAGGATCTGATTAGACTTTGGAAAATGGATTTGTCGGTTTTAGATTTTGGATACTCAAGTTTTTTTAGGGACACAATTTTGTGACGATTAGTGATAAAATAAGTCTTTAGTTACGACTGTTCGTCACTAATTAAATGTGTCAAAAAAATTCGAATATCCAAAATTTAATACGGACAAATTCACTACCTAAAATTTAATTATTTCATAAATTTGGTACCCATGTACAAACTAATTCTGACAAAATCGATAAGAGTTACAACAACAGAGGCTCATGAGAGACATGTCACATGGGCAAGGAGCATGTCCTGCTTCCCATTCCGTCCGTGGATTAAGCTCAGATCTACTACAGCTCCTAAATTTAATTTAATGCACCAACTAAATTTAAAACCTTAAATATTTTGCTCTCCCATCAACATCACTCTTGTTCGAAAAATCTAGCCGTTGTCACGCACTCACCATGGCCAAAAGCACCGACGCTCCGGTGCCACCGGCTGCAGCCGGTCAACCTGTCGGTTGCCGACGCTCCGCAGTCCGAGTTGAAAGTTTGTTCACTTTTGGGGTTTTAGTCACACAGAACACCTTGACACCTTTCATATTTTGCATGTTTTTCCACGCCATTTTAACCTTTTGTGTTTTAGTCACATAGATCACCTAACACCCTTCATATTTTTGCACATATTTTTCAACGCCATTTGGCCAAATTTATGGGAATATTTCTCACCCCTCACTTACAAATGCTCATCCACTCAAAATTGTCTCTCTTTTTTTTTTAACATTTTCACTTCAATATCTGATCGTAAGCGTCTGAAAAAACTCATCCTACCTAATGTTCTCCTCGGAAAAATATTAGACTCAAACAATAATTTAACAATTACAATCAATAGCATAAAATATTCCAGCAACCCATATTGCTAGAATCACCATAATCTGAAGTGCGCTGCCACGAGCCACATAAAGAATTGATACTAGAATGTCCATGCTTAAATAGTAAATCTCAATACTGATATCATGTTGGCAGATAGCCAGTCATAATAGCACGTCGTCACAATAAGCTAACTCCACGTGATAGCGGTCTCGCGTAAATGCGTAAATGATATTCCAGTATCCGAATCATTCTTAAAATATATATATATCATAGATGAAGTGAACTTGAGCTTGAAACTTATAAAATAAATAAACTTGATCATGCATTTGAGGAGATATGCATGTACGGGGTAAAAATCCCACTAGAACAAATACATAGCATTCACATACTAAGAAGGAAACTTTAATATAAGAGAAAACAACTCGAAAAACAAACAAAAAATTTATTAGGATTTTCGTATCCAAAATTATCCTAATTATTGACGATTTCGGGATAAACTCGATACGGGAAAATCGATCATCCAAACTCCATGAAACTAGGCCCACACCCTCCCATGAATGTCATGAGGTGGTGTGCCAAAATATGAATGGTCACCGGTTGAATCGACTAGATATTCATGATCGGCCAAAGCTGGCAAAAATAGAAACTGCCCTGGCGGTATACTGTTCAGGTGTTTCCCCTCACCAAATAGTTTATAGGGCGCACAAAAACTCTCGTCAGTCGATTGATAGACCTCGAAATCCAATTCCAACAAGTGTGTCATGCAAGAAATCCTCCATAAAGGCAGTGTGCCAAGCATTATGATGATCCACGACGCAGTACAAGATCTCGACAAAATCTAATTAAAATATGAAAGGAGTACATATATATATATATATATATATATATATATATATATATATATATATATATATGAGGAGGCTAGCCTCTTCCTTCTTCCTATCCGATGTGGGACTAAATAAGTCCTCCAAACTCAACACTCCCCCCTCAAGATGGACGATAGATATCAATCATCCCCATCTTGTTACAAAATATATCAAATTCACTAGGACTTAATCATTTAGTTAAACAATCAGCTAACTTCTCCCATAATTTCACATATCTCAAAGTCAAAACTCCTCTATTCAACTGCTCCTTGATGAAGAATCGATCAATCTCCACATGTTTGGTGTGATCATGGTGAACTGGATTGTTTGCAATATTATTTGCTGATTTATTGCCACACCAAAGTTGCAGAGAGTCTCCTCTAAATAAACGTATATCAGACAATAAGTTCTTCACCTATATCATCTCGCACAGGGCTAACTGTCATAGCCCTGTACTCAGCCTTAGCTGTAGACCTAGCCACTACATCTTGTTTCTTGCTACGCTAAGATACAATATTGCCTCCAAAAAAAATATAGTAACCTGTAGTAGACCTGAGAACGTCCATACAACCTGTCCAATCGCCATTACAATAGCCTTCAACTCTCAGATGTCCAGAACTTCTGAACAATAACCCCTTTCCTGGGCTTCCTTTAATATACATGAGAATACTGTAAACTGCCTTCATATGCTGCTCTCTAGGATCATGCATATATCTGCTTACTACACAAATGGCATGAGTAATATGAGGTCTCGTATGGCATAGATATATAAGCCGACCAACTAATCTTTTATATTGCTCCCTACTCATCGAATCACCACCATCGACACACAACTTTTGATTCTGCTCGATAGGAGTAGAAGCAACCTTGCAATCCAGCATCACCGTCTCTTAAAGAAGATCCAGAGTATACTTTTGCTGAGAAAGCACGAGGTCCTTTTGTGACCTTGCAATTTCAATTCTGAGAAAGTACTTCAATTGTCCCAAATCCTTGACTTCAAATTCCTCTCCAAGTCTTTTTTTCAACCGTAGGATCTCCTCAGTATCATCTCCAGTAATTACAATATCATCCACATAGACTATAAGAACTGTGATACAAGTCTTGGAGTGCCTGTAAAATACAGTATGATCTCTATTACACTGCCTATACCCCATACCACAGACTGCAAGCCTGAATCTATCAAACCATGCTCTCGGAGACTGCTTTAACCCATACAAAAACTTTAGCCTGGTGGAATCTCCATATACACCTCCTCCTAGAGACCTACATGCAAAAAGACGTTCTTGACATCCAGCTGATGTAGTTGCCAATTAAAGTTGGCGGCACATGACAACAACATTCGTAAAATGCTCATCTTTGCTAGTGGAGCAAAGGTCTCGTCATAGTCGATAACATAAGTTTGGTTGTAGCCTTTAGCAACCAACCTGGCCTTTGTACTTGTTAATCTTGCCCTCTGGAGTCTGCTTAATAGTATAAACCCATTTACATCCAACAACATGCTTTCCAGCTGACAGTGGCACTAGCTCCTATGTGTCGTTCTTTTCAAGGCTTGAAGTTCTTCCTACATGACACTCAACCACCTAGGATCTTGTGTAGCTACTTGCCAGTTGTTGAAGAACAAATAGGCAACTCTAGAGGGGGGTGAATAGAGTTTATGACAATAATATCCAATTAAAAATTAAACTCTTTCACCAATAATAAATAATCAGAGTAAATACGGAAATAATAAAGAGCAAGAAAGCATACGCAAACACAACCGATTTTAACGTGGTTTCCTGTCACGACCCGCACCCACTGTGAGGGTACGAGAGCGTAACAACGCCCAGCCTACGCCGCAGTGTCGGCGGTAGAACGCTGTTCTAGGTCATGAACTATAACTAACATAATATGAATACTCTCCATAAGGAGGCCAACACAGAGGTACAACTCAATCACAATCTGGTACAACTCAATCACAATCTAAGGTAGAATATAGCATGATGGAAAATAGATAAGAAATCCTCAACTGAGGTACAGTAGAAAGAAATAATAAAGTCTCAACATCTCTAAAATATACAACTCTGAAAATAAGATAACAGCTAAACATGAAAAGAAAGGACAGTCTAAGCTATCTACACTATATAAGGTATCATCCTGAGCAGCTGCCTGAACCTCCCCAGGGGTCCAGGTCGCGAGTGTCAACTAGGCAAACTCCAAGTAAGGGTGCAGGGTTCCTCATCATCTTCTGTAAAATTTTCAACAGGTCTAGTCAGGACGGGAGCGAGCACAAAACATCTCACGCAGTTCATATCATGTTAGAAAATATAAAGCATGCAATAGAGTAAGGTACATGAAATGCTGAAAGAAGAATATATATGAAAATAGCAGAGATTTGATAATAGAAAATATCTATATATGATAAGTAAGAACTGTAAGCAACATGTGATTTAGAGCACAATATGGTTATGTAAACGGGTTAGGTTATACAATAAAATAGGACTCCTTTGTACGTGGGTGTACAATGGACATATACAATTTCTTATACAATAGGATTGATCACATAACCAATTTTACTCTCCCTCCCCAATCAATACACAAGGATCCAATTAAGTTACGTTACCTTATACAATGGCTTGTACAATGGCTTATACAATGGCTTGTACAATGGCTTGTACAATGGCTCAATGTGATAATGAGAGTACAATATGCACAATGAGTGTACAATGATAAGGGTATTCAATAAATACAATATGTAAGTGAAACGCACATCACAATATGTATTTAGTGAATACAAGGAGATAACATCTTAGAAGAAGATCCACATAGTACCAATCCGTGATAATGATCGTGTCAGCATCAAGTACAGTAATCTAGAGCAAGAATGTAAATCCAGACAAGTATGAAACGGTCAGAGAATGTACTCGCCTCGTATCTGAATGTCTGAAGTAAATGTACTATCCGAGATGAGGTACCTGACTCCTAGTTAGAGCAACACAAGTCAAGATGTATACAGGGGATGATAATAGTAATCTATAATGCATCTGCATGCTATCTAGGTCAAACTAGACTAAAGTCAACACTTGGTCAACTCTAGTCAACTACACTAGTCAACTAGGTCAAGTCCTAGCCCAAACAAGTCTAATAAGTCTCACTAGGCCTAACCAAGCCTAGGCTAGCAGTCACACACCAATCACAAGGCTATACAAGCCAACACAAGTCACACATCAAGATACATCACATTCATGCATATTCAATATTAGTCACACATCAAGATACATCACATTCATCACATTCATGCATATTCAATATTATATATATATATATATATATATATAGATATATATAAGAGAAAAGAACTAACATGTAAAGCTATGTGTGTGTGTGAACATGGAGGTGTACATGAAAAGAGAAATCAACACTAGTTATGAGTTTACACTACACATGGCACAAAGCTAACCCATCTACATTACACATGTATTATACTTAACATGCATGGCTACAAGTATACATCTATGTACATTAGAGTAGAGACTATTTAAGTTATAACTAACATGCATCTATACTTTACATAAATCTATATATATTATAGCAATCATTTAGAGAAGGGTTACATGGCATGGTGGTTGATATAGAGTGGGGTGTCCTTGTGCAGAGGGTGAAGTTCATTCTCAGTTTAGTTCCATATTTACATATAAACTAAAGTGAGCTATCCCATAAACTGGTGTAACTAACCACATAAAATGAACCATGTTATCTGAAATCTGCCATTAAGCCAACATCCCATATGCATACAGCTCATGCATTGTCTAATACTGAAATTAACTAACATTTCGAATTAAGGGGTTGAAGGTTAACATTACATTCATAGACATTCCACTATATTGAAAACTGAAATTGGCTTGGCAATAGAAAAAGGAAGGTATATATGCTTACATGGACAGTTTAGTGTTCGAACAACCTAAAATGAACTAACATTTAATCTAAATATCAACTATGTATTGGTTCAATGTCTACATATGAAATCTGATATTGCATTTACAATATTTATACATTATGCATTCATATCTATCATTACATATATACCTTGCATTTATATCTAGCATTCATTATATACTTTCATGCATGCATTGTATATCATTCTTTCATTCATGCATTGCTTACATATATTACATTAATTGTATTCCTACATGCTTGCATTCAACCATATATATACATTAATGTAAAGAGGATATATATCATTTCATTCATCTAACATATCATACATTACATACTCTATATTCATTTAATATCCATACTACATAGGCTCATAGGTTACACAAAATGCATATATCGTATAGTCACTCTTTTACTTAAAACCAATACTGTACCAATTGGATATTCACTAAATTCTAGAATTAAAGTATGTTGTAGTACTTCATGTTAGCTTTCCGAAACTTCAAACGGATCGCATTTTTGTGTCCGGAAGCTCCCGGAATCGCAAAAATACCGAAACACGTTCGTCTTTCGTACAGCTGACACTCAAATAATTCTATAGAAAGTTACAGAAAAAATTTGGCTTATTAAAATATATATTTGGAAAGCTAACTTCGATACGGTTCTTTTAAAAAAAATGGGAGATAAATCGGAGTTTTAAGCTAAAAGTTATGACATTTCTAAGTTGCTATTGCTACTAAAAACGTGGATAAAAATTATGACGAATTTGGGTAGTTTGAGACAAAAGAACACAAGTATATAACATAATATATCAAGAACTCACTCTCTACACTAATATATATATATAAGACACTATAGAACACATCTCTAATACAAAAATATGAGATTAAACATGTAATAATTCATTCATACATAACAACAACACATAGTGTGTCCAAATTTGGGGTTTTCCCACATGGACACAACCACAACACAAAGGACACTCCTATGACCTCCAAATGGACAAGAAATGGACACAAATGGAGATACAACCATGGGGGTCATTCCTATGGGTTCAAAATAGACCTATATGTATGAGGAAATGAAAAGGAGAAGGGATTTATACCTCCCGGTAGATCGAATCGAAGAAAAGCCTTCCCGGAGCGACACCGACACGTAGAGATTCTAAAAGGACACGAACGAGCTCCGAATCCTCCCAAACTTGGGTAGCTTCCTCCTTGGCTAGAATGGAGAAGGAAAGAAGAAGATTTGGTAGCAAAATGGAAGGATTTGGTGGAGAAATTGCTAGGAATTGCTCTCTAGAAATTTGGGGAAGAACAAGAGAGAGTGTGTAGATGAGAATAATGAAATGAACTTGAGCCTATCCTCTCCCAAAGTGACTGGCCATTTGGGGCTATTTGTCCTATTATGGTAAGGTCCAAAATGCTCCAACTAACCTATTCTATTAGTATTAGGAAAGGGCTAATTGGTTGGGGCTAAATTAGTCATTCTAAAGTCTCTAATCACACTAACCTTATCCATAATAATTAGTCTAACCTCTAACTAAAATATTTCTATCATGTGGGCCATGGCTAACTAATGTGTGGGTCCACTAAAGTCAATACTACCCCCGGGTCCCCGTTTCAAGTCGGATTGAGCTAAAATTCGAACCCGACTCAAATAACCCCAAAACAATATCATAAATAATAAAATAAATTTCAACCCCAAAATAATATCATAAATAATAAAATAAATTTTAAAAATATTCAAAAATATAAAATGACAAAAATATCCATGTTTCTGAAAAGTGGGGATGACAAATTCCTCGAAATTAAAACCAAACAATAGTAAAATGTCAAAATCACAAGTCATAATTTTAAATAGTTTAAAAATGATTAAAAATCACCAAAAATCATAATATGAAATAATTATCAATAAATAATAATTATAATTACAAAATTTCAAAATTACCTTCATCTGAAAAACTAGGTGTTATATTTCCCTCGTAGAGGACTAGTCCAGGCTTGAGAACTCTAGCTCAGGATTAAATCCACTATTTATGAAATAGTAGTTACACCTCATGCCTTTTTTTCAGAAGAGCACGTCAACTTTTTACAGAGATCGTAGTGGCGATACTTGAAATTTTCCAAGCGACTTTTTGAACTCTTGCACAAACTCCTAACTGAAGAGCACTGAGCACTTTGAGGCTTAGGGAGCTTGTGGCTAGAAGATAAGAAGGGTAAGGCTTGTATAAGGCTTTAGAGAGAAGAGAAGAGAAGATTTGATGATTTGAAAAGTGAGAATTCAAGGCCTATTTATAGGGTTCTGGATTGGCAGAATTCGGCCAGAATTCTGGGTCAAGAATTCAAAATTTTGGCCGTTGGACAACTAGCATCCACCAAACCCTAAAAATTAGGGTCCTGGATTTTAGGGGACAGAATTCGGCCTGAACTCTGTATGGAGGCAGAGTTTGGCCCGAACTCTGTCTCCAGAAGACAGAACTGGTCCAGTGGGCTTAATGGGCTAGTTTGATTTTAGTGAAGCTTTTGGTTTGTGGTATATGTATGGGTAAAGTCTCAAAATGCTCAGTACGACTCAGTTTACATATATCTAGACTCAAGAAAAGTGTAAAATACAGAATCAAAACATTGTACGCTGCAGGTACGAGCCGTAGTCCGTCTTCTACTGAGTTCAGTCTTGATGTGTCATATTGAATTATGACAAGTATCATATTGTCAATTTTATCAATATCTGGTTGACTGTGATTTTGTGTCAAAAATCTTCCCCATATTGATAATTGATAAAATAATATTTGTATATTCAATGTTCATACCTGGACACATTAAAAAATAGTAGCTCCCCCGTAATCAGTGCGGAACTAGCAATAGCTCCCCCGCAATCAGTGCAGAACTAGCAATAGCTCCCCCGTAATCAGTGCGGAACTAGCAATAGCTCTCCCGCAATCAGTGCGGAACTAGCAATAGCTCCTCCGTACACGTTGCTTCGATGTAATGTCCTGATAAATACAAGCTTTCCCAAAAGCAACACAGATACATAATATAATATAATATGAATATCAAATAATACTCCCCCTTTGTCATTTATCAAAACAACTATCAAGAGAATAGAAATGACTGACAATCATACTAAAAGAAAACTACATCAAATGTCTCAAGCGTCATCAAGCATAAAGAAGTCCAATACAATAAAGATCAACTACATAAAACAGAAATCCATAGGGCAGAAAAATAAACAAAAGATCCTCAGCAGCAGCAGCAAGTAGGTGACCACATCCATCACGGAGCTCGTGAAGATCCAGCATCGTCAGAAGGATCAGTGAATGACCGACGAGGGTCCACGAAAGCCGCATCCGGATCCAGATAGCGTATGACCCAAGGATCATCGATACGGTATCCATCGCGAGCAGGGTCCCGCTCCATATAGATAGACATGGAAGAATGATGAGACATAGAGTACCGAATGTTATACATTGATTTGTTGATGGCACTCATCTGCAGGGTGGTACGGTAGTCAAGTTGGGTCCAGCGATCATCCTCTAAAGTGAAACGATCCCGAAGCATAGTCTGAATCGACTCAAGAGTAGCAGAAGGAGGAGGCGCATCCTGTCCAAGAGCAGGTGCATCAGCCTCGTCGGAGTACCCAGACTCAGCAGGAGAGCCGACAGCTGCCTGAAGCCGCCGTGCCTTAGATAGGAAGGCAGGGGCAGGGAGGAACTGACACTCATCAAGGGGAACATGAAAAGCACGAAAGATCATAGGAAGATAGAGAGCATAGACCAATGACCTGGACTTCTTCCTAGCATTAATCCTCCAGTCCATCATGGTACGTAGAAAATTAAATGGAATATGAAAATGAAGATGATACAAGGTAGAGATCTCAAAATATGTAACCTCATCAGTGGATCCTGCTTTGGGCAGAATAGTGTTGAAGACAATGCGATGTTCATAGAAATAGGGATTGAGATATTTGGCAAGAAGCTTGCATGGACATGTGTTAGGTGTACACAAATCGTCCTTGAAGCTTTCTAGGGATGACCCATCGGGGAATTGAAACATGCGAGCTTCGACAAGTTTCTTCCATGAGTTGGGCTCCAGAATTTCAAGGTATTCGGCCAAGTCAAAGTCATCAAAGAAAATATCAATGCCAGCAACACGTGAATACAAACGTGTATCATCATGAGTAAGATTGCAATAAAACATTTGAATAGCATTACGATAGATAACTGAATTTGTAGTAACAAGTTCATCAAGACATTAAATCATGGAATAGTGAATCATATCGTAAAAATATGGTAAAGTTAATAGGATGACCCGCATACACGGGACGTGATCAAAAATCACAAAACCATTCGTTGGAAGCATCTAGTGATAAAAATATTCGGTCATCGTACGTGTTGGGGTCAATAGGACGAGGTGAATTGAACAACAGGTGAGTTGGTTGTTGAATAGGTTGTTCAATGGGTTGTTCAACATGACGAAGAGGATTCTAAGAGGACGTACCCTCGGTTTGAAGCCTCTTTCCTCAATTAAACAACTTGGGATCCATGAATAATAAAGAAAAATAAGAAATTGAGATGGAGAGAATAGTGAAATTATACCTCAAAAAGTTGATAAAAGATGAAAGAGAATGATGCAAGAATCTCTTTCCTTGATTTTGGAGAAGAAATATGCACTAGGATGGAAGAACTAGTGTTAAGGTTTGAAAGGGAAGAGTTTGGAGAAGTTTGGAAGGTGGCAATGGAGAAGGGAGAGAGGGAGAACCCGGTTAGAATATTCGGGGTTCGAATGGTCGGAGCAAATGTGGACCATTGGATGAACTTTACATCAGCGGCTGAGCCCGCTTGCGGCTCTGGAAGGACCAGACCGAATTCGGCCCGAACTCTGCGTTCGGCAAAGTTCCGCCCGAATTCTGGTTTCTAGGGCCAGAATAGAAATCATGCTGGAAAAGTTTGAAACTAAAGATAGATTTAAAAGAAATAAAGGATAGGAAGTATGAATGCAACAGTTATAGCATGAAGAATAACATGAAGTTCAAAATTTTGAATTTAGCAAGTTATAGATAGAAGTATACCATGTAATAAACAAGGAGTTATGCCACAATTCAGTATGGTGAAATTGCCATGGGTTAGCTGCAGGGATCGGATCCCAGCTAGCGGTAGTCCTGAGGACTAGTGCACCGTGTCGCTTAGGTTTTTACGCCTTGTTGTCAGAAGGACCCTTTCGGCTTGTACCCATAACAAATTCATCGTAAAGAACCAAGACGTAATCGATATTTATGTAGGTTACTTTAATGAATAACAGCTTCATCCAAAATTCCGAGTTCACGACACAAAAAGTTGAAATGCTCTTCGGATAGTGGTTTAGTAAAGAAATCTGCTAGCTGATGATTAGTGTCAATAAATTCTAAGTTTATAGTGCCATTGAGCTGGTGATCACGCAAAAAGTGGTGACGTATTTCAATATGTTTGCGTAAGTGACATATAGGGTTCTTGGTGAGGTTTATAGCACTAATTTTATCACAGAATATAGGAATGTGCATGAAAGAAAGATTGTAGTCTTCAAGGGTTTGCTTCATCCACAGAATTTGTGCACAACAACGACCAGCTGCTATATATTCAGCTTCTGTTATGGATAGTGCAACAGAATTCTGCTTCTTGCTAAACCAAGAGACTAGAACCTTGCATAATAAATGACATGTGCCGCTTGTACTTTTACGGTCGACTTTGTATCCTGCAAAATCTGCATCCGAATAACCGATAAGGTCAAAGGATGTAGATTTGGGATACCATAAGCCCATTGTAACCACTACCAAAATACAGTAAATTAGCGACCGAAATTAGCGACGAAAATTTTCCGTCGGCGTTAGTGACGGCTTTGTGACTACTGGCCGACGGTTTACCGACGATAAGCCGTTACATTTTTTATTTTATTTTTAGGATTAGGAAAGGTCGCACATCCGTCGCTAGGGCGTCGGGGATATAGCGACGGATAGTTAGCCGTCGCTATTCAGTCGATTATTTGGCGGGAATTGTGTTGAGAATTGGCGGGACAATTCTTCGACTACGTAGCGACGGATATTCAGTCGACAAGTGTCAAATATAGCGACTAACGGGCGACGGATCTAGTCCGTCGCGAGGCCGTCGCTAATTATACATTCCAGACTTAAATTGAAACGGCGGAGGAAACTTTTCGCATTCCCCCCAAATTCACTCTCTCTCCTCTCTCTCTCTCCCGCGGCTTCGATGATCGACGTCGACGTCCTCTCCTCTCTGTCTCTCCCGAAGGTAATCCCCTCTCTCTCTCTCTCGATCTCTCTCTCGCGGTATCGTAGGGACAGCGGGGGCGACGGGCTTGGGGCGGGGGCGTCGGGGGCTGGGCGGCGGGCTTGGGGCGGGGGCGTCGGGGGCTGGGCGGCGGGCTTGGGGCAGGGGCGTCGGTGGCTGGGCGGCTGGCTTGGGACGGGAGCGTCGGGGGCTGGGCGGAGGGCTTGGAACGGGGGCGTCGGGGGCTGGGCGGCGGGCTTGGGGCTGAGGCGTCGGGGGCTGGGCGGCGGGTGTTATCCATATTGGGTGTTATCCATATTGGGGCGGCGGGCTTTGGTCGCGGGCGGCGGGGGGTTTTGCTTCTCAAATTCATCTGAGTTTATATATTGGCTGAATAATGTGTTATCCGTATTGGGTGTTATCCATTAGTTTGGTGGTGTTTGGATTAGTAAATGTGAATATGGAGTTTGGGTTCAAGGTGTAATATAGTTCACTGTGTCGTAGACAGTGCGAGTGTAGACATGGTAGGAATTATAGGTAATTAATGCTAGTGTAACTAGACTAAGGTAGTGCTTGCTAGATAGTATACTAAGCAAGTTAATTTTAGCCTAGATATTTAGGATATAGCTCCCATATCCTAGAAGTGGACTCTTGAAATTTAGAAATAGATAGATTGACTCAGTTTGATTAATTGACCTATAATGACTCTAAAACTTGATATGCTGCTGCAAGCATACAACACCACAAAAATATTTACTGACTCGTCAAGTTGAACCGTGTATAACATGTTCGACGCTTAAGATGAATCATTTCGACTTAGTGGACTATCGAAGAATCGGTATCGGACTATCGGTATCGGTATCTGTATCGAACTATCGGACTATCGGTATCGGTATCAAACTATCGGTATCGCTAGCAGACTATCAGACTATCGAACTATCGGTATCGCACTATCGGTATCGGTATCGCACTATCGGTATCGGTATCGAACTATCGGTATCGTTAACGGTATCGAATTATCGGTATCGAACTATTAGTAACAACTGTACTTAGATTTTTCTCTTCTCGAGCTAGAATACCAGCGGATCTGCCAGTTACATGATTATATACTAATTCTGTTTAGTTTATCTTACTATACAGATTTTTACATCCAATCTGTGATGGATCGTTATTTCGTTGATCGTACATAGATGTACAAACGACAACACGAGAGCAGAATAGGTGTGAGTGACGATTTTCAAGCAGGCGTGGAAGTGTTTCTTAAGTATGCCATGAGCAAAGCTCAGTTTATGGACGGTAACAAAATCAAGTGTCCATGTCGTAATTGTCGCAATAGACGTTACGAAGAAGTGGTGAGTGTAAGAGATCATTTGACCCGTACGGGTTTCGTACGTGATTACGGCCTGTGGTCATCGCAAGGTGAACTATATGCAGAAAGACAGGTCACGAATGCTGCTACTTATGCTTTTGTTGATAATGCTGCAGCAGATTTTGTCGTCGATGACGACGAATGCTCTGTTGATTATGGAGACGTGCAGAACCTTGCACGAGATATGGTGTACGACGCGGCAGGGCCTAATTTTGATCCGAAGGATCCTAATCTCGAGGCGAAGGAGTTCTATGATATGTTTCAGGATGCTGAAACTTCTTTATATCCTGGTTGTGAGCCACATTCCGTACTGTCAGTGACGATGCGGTTGTTGAACATAAAATCTGATTTTAACTTGCCACAAACTTGCTATGATCGGATTACACAACTAATGAAGGAGGTGTTACCGAAGGAATCAAAAGAGCTTCCAAAAAACTTCTACAAGTCAAAGATGATGGTCCGACAACTGGGACTGGGGTACGACAAGATAGATTGTTGTCGCAACGGATGCATGTTGTACTACAAGGAGAACGAGGATGTAGAAAGTTGTAGCTTCTGTAATGCAGATCGTTACAAGCCAGTCAGGAGAAAAGGAAAGTCAACTAGAAAACGACGTCCTTACAAGTATATATATTACTTGTCGATCACGAAGTGCTTGCAGAGGATGTATGTCTCAGAATACAGCATAACACATGATGTGGCACAACGAAGAACGCACAAAAGACGATGGAGAATTGTCACATCCTTCGGATGGAGAGGCGTGGAAATATTTCGATTTTTGCCATCCAAATTTTGCTGCAGAGCCTAGAAATGTACGCATGGGGCTATGTTCTGATGGCTTCGCCCATTTCGGGCAGTCGGAATCTCAATACTCCTGCTGGCCGGTCATTCTGACCCCTTACTATCTGTCACCATGGATGTGTATGAAGACTCCATATATGTTCTTGACAGCTATCATATCGGGTCCCAAAAATCCGACGAAGAATATCGATATATATTTACAGCCGTTGGTGGATGAGCTGAAACAGCTGTGGGAGATCGGCGTCACGACCTATGATATTTCCAGGAAATAGAACTTTCAGATGAGAGCTTCACTGATGTGGACAATCAATAATTTTCCCGCATATGGTATGCTGTCGGGATGGAGTACTCACGGCACCCTGTCTTGTCCGATATGCATACAAAATAGTAAGACGTTCTGCTTTAAGCATGGAGGAAAAACTTCTTTCTTTGATTGTCATCGTCAATTTCTGCCCGCGAGTCATCCTTGGAGAAAGAACAAGGACGCATTCAGAGCTGGAAAACAAGAATTTTCTCATCCGTCTGCCAGATTGTCGAAATACGATATTTGAAAAGATGTAAAGGACTTTCCCACTGTAATGGAAGATCCATCGAACAATCGTGTCGATGGGTTCGAACAAACCCATAACTGGACCAAACGGAGTATCTTCTGGGACTTGCCTTATTGGAAAGATAATCTTATAAGACATAATCTTGATGTTATGTATATCAAAAAGAATGTGTTCGATAATGTCTTCAATACCGTCATGGACATTAAAGGAAAGACGAAGGACAATCCAAAAGCAAGACAAGACATTGCCGAGATATACAAGCGTCCTTATCTGAACTTGATACAAATGGAAGCTGCTGGACAATTAAGTAAGCCGATAGCACAATACACATTGAGCAAGGAAGATAGATTAATAATCTGCAAGTGGGTATCTACTTTAAGATTTTTCGACGGCTATGTGTCAAATTTGTCTAGATGCGTTGATCTCAATAAACGCAAGCTAACGGGAATGAAGACTCATGACTGCCAGTTTATGGAAAGATTACTGCCCATTGCTTTGAAAGAGTTGTTGCCTTCTGCTGTATGGGTTCCGTTGGCCGAACTATCAATATTCTTTAGGGATATTTGTTCAACTAAGTTGACTGTGCAACACATGGTTGAACTTGAGGAGAAGATTATCTTAACAATTTGCAAGTTGGAGAAAATATTTCCTCCTGGCTTCTTCGACAGCATGAAGCATCTACCGATTCATCTAGCATACGAAGCCCGTGTCGGTGCATCTGTTCATTATCGATGGATGTACCCATTTGAAAGGTACATAAAAATCGATATAATTTAAGTTGAATTTCAGTGGGTTTTAAAATTCTATCTTAATTCTCAAGATAATTTGTCTCTCTAGATACCTACACCATCTAAAGAAGAAAGTTGGCAACAAGGCTCATATAGAGGCTTCGATATGCGAATCATATCTTATCGAAGAGGTGTCAAACTTCTGCTCCATTTATTTCGATACTCATGTTAAGACAAATCGAAATAGACCTCAAAGGAATGACGAGGACGTTGAGGATGGAGGAATATTCAATGTAAGGGGCAAGCCTGTTGGGGCTAGTAAAAGACGGTGGTTGACAGACGACGAGTATGATGCCGCTCACCGATATGTCTTGTTAAACTGTGACATACAAGAAGTGAGAGATTTGGAGAAGTAAGTCAGTACACTTGCACTCATTATAATCTCGAATTTGATGAAGTAAGTGACTATACACTTATATATTCTTATTTTCTCTAATAGTGTATTTAGAGATGAAGTCAAAATGATGACACCCGATATTACCGATGAGAGACTTCAAAGAGAGGTTGATTGTATATTTTCGTCATGTTTTCGCAAATACGTAAGTAACTGTAATTACAATTGAGATTATAAATATATAATCTAAAACATTTAAATTATAAATATTTGTTTATAGGTTTTATTGCCTGAAACAACACTCACTCATGAGAGTGTTCGTTATCTGGCATTGGGACCGAAGAAGCAAATAAAGACTTGGCCAGGCTATGTCGTTAATGGCTTCAGGTTTAAGTCAACTCAGAATGCTATAAATATCAAATTTATCAATGACGGCATCAGTACCAAGGATTCCGGTGTTTGCATAAGGGGCACCATCTATGACGACGAGCCGTACTTTGACTATTATGGAGTGCTTCGGGATATTATAGATTTACAATATACTGGCCCATATGATATGCATATTGTGATGTTCAAATGTGAGTGGTTCGATACGACACCAAATATCGGTTGGAGAATCGATAAACAATTTGGATTTGTCGATATAAATCATCGCAGGAGGTATATAGGGTCCGATACATTTGCGATAGCAAATCAGGCTGTTCAAGTCTACTATACAAGCTACCCAAGGCGTCGTAGAGATCGATTTGACTGGTGGGCAGTATGCAAGATTAAATCTAAAAATACATTCAATGTTGGAGACCCAGCATACCAAGAGGACCAGATCGAAAAATTCTAATACTTGGGACAACACTCAGATACAATGGATGTTGAAGATATTGTTGAGAAAAATAGAGGAAAGGAAGAGGTTGATACACAATACTTAGCTGTCAACCAGAGAAGAAAGAGGCGTCTTGTCCCAAATATTGAGGAAGAAGAAGAAGAAGAAGAAGAAGAAGAAGAATTTGATGGGGATGAGGATACAGATGAAATCGACGATGAAGATAAGGATGAGGATGAGGATAAGGATGAGGAGGATGATGATGAAGACGAGGCCGAGGATGAGAACGAAGACGATGATTAGGTTAAATATTGTTGTATATTAAAAATACTTCCAATTACGTGAATTAAGTTTGACCTCATAAAAGTAATTACATGAATTGATGTTTTTTTCATTCGATTATTTACTTATTGCAGATGGCACTACTAGTCTTTTTCGTCGCGGAGGTACTCGTCTCCCTACTGGTGGTATGTATATTTTAGTTTAGAATTTTATATTCATTTATACTTTTATATTGTTAATTATGTTTATGTGTTCTATTTACAGGTTATGATGGCTGGCCGTGGTGGTGGTGGTGGTGGTGGTCGTGGTGGTGGTGGTGGTGGTGGTGGTGGTGGTGGTGGTGGTCGTGGTCGTAGTGGTGCTGGTGGTCGTGGTCGCATTCAAAATTCTCGGGATGTGACCCCATCGAGCGACCCCGACCCGCAGAGTACCCCGGACACAGACGCATCCCGCCGTCGATCGACCACTTCATCGAGGCATTAGTCCGGATCTGCTAGCGGATCCATTCTGCTATCGGAACCACCAGCAGCGGATCCACCAGTGGATCCTCCAGTTACTGTACAGTGGGCCCCGGAGTACCCCCATACTCGGTTCCATCCGATTACTGGAGAGTACATACGCGGACCCGCGGATCCTCCGACGGCACCAGAGAGGCCGAGAGGCGAGTTCCGACGAGAGCTATGGCCCGCGGGGACCTCATAAGTAAATTTAAGATAATTTATTAAATTTCTTTCATTTATTCAAGTTAATAATCCAGTCGTTTCTTCTTTGTAGGTTTTTTCCGTTTAATGTTGCCAGGGCTCTTGGAGAAATTATCAGGGCTAACTTCCATGGTCCCTACCTCAACTTTTTGTCGGTGTCCCCAAACGTGAAGTACGTCTGGCTCGACGAGTTGAGGGTATATATCTATATCTTCTGGTTAATTATTAGTTACTCTTTAATCAACCATTTTTTAAATTACGTAATAATTGAATTTCTACGTTAGACGACGTACTGGTGGCCCCCCCATCGCGAGGACGCAATCCGCAGGACCTACAGAAGCGCTGCCTCGAAGAAGATACGGGATATGATTCATGACCTAAAAATGGGACATACGAGGCCGAATTGGATCCGACAGGAGTATTATGAGGACCTCTTGGGTATGATGGATACTCTTGCGTACAAGGAGAAATCGGAGAAGGCGAAGGCGAACCGACAGGCCGTGGGGCTTCATACGGGGGGATCAAGGCCCCACGCAGCGACGCTTGCAGATCTGGTGAGATACCGTAATTTCATTTCACTATCGAATTAGGTATATTAATATACGGAGTTAATTAAGTTCTACAGAAATTTTGTATGCAGGCCCAACGGGCTGTGAAGGAGGGAAGGACGCCAGAAACGGTCACCATGCACGACGTGTTCCAACATACGCATAAAAGACGGAAGGACGGGAGCTTCGTCGACGAAAGGGCCAAGGAGACTGATGTAAGTACTTATGTTTATGAGATTTACATTGGAATTAAAAGTATTCGGACTATAACTTAGGTAAACTTAGGATTCGTACTTAACTTAGTGAAACATAGGATTTAGATTATAACTTAGGTAAATCTTATAATATAAACACATTCATTTGATAGGCTGCGTATCGTGAGGCCCTCAGTCGGGCTCAGTTAACCGACACTGAGGATGTCGGTGAAACGACGCCCGCCCGGATACCCTCTTCTTTGGCTGCTCGTAACGACTTATTCGTAGATACCGTCTGCGGCTTTAAGAAAGGGCTCATGTACGGAGTCGTCTCCCTAGGGCCGTTGCATATGGCGACGCAGAGATTTCTACCGATATCGCCTCTTCCCGTGGCCCCGACAGACGATGATGTTAGGTCGCAGCTTACGCAGCTGTACGAGGCGGTGTCGTCCTTGCGGAAGCAATTTGCCACG
This sequence comes from Iris pallida, assembly GCA_029216955.1. NCBI lineage: Eukaryota > Viridiplantae > Streptophyta > Magnoliopsida > Asparagales > Iridaceae > Iris > Iris pallida. The sequence goes on from JANAVB010022800.1 coordinate 14,969,614, forward strand.
TACTTTCTGCCTCCGTCTGCTGCTGCCGGTTCGTCTGCTGATGGTGTCGGTCCGTCTTCTACTGGTCCGTCGACTGCTGGTGTCGGTCCTTCTTCCGTGGGTCATCTTTCTTTCAACCATGATGCCCCTATTGTACCGCCGCCGACTGTGACGGCACTCCTGGATCTCATGTTGCCAGAGCAGCTATGCCGACTTTCGAGCAGTGTCTACGACGGCTTGCTGCCGTACCTAGTAGAGGAGTATATTCGTCGGTCGCAGCTGGGATTACCACCACCGGGCGATCGAACTCCTCATTCTTCTTAAAATATTGTAATTAAGAAAATTTGGAATATTTGTGGCAATTTTGGATTAATTGTGTTATAATCGGATTATTACGACAGATATTAGGTTACGCTTCAGGATAATTGATGTTTATTTTCTGTTAATTTGGTTTGGTCTATGTGATTCTTGGATAATTGGTGTGCATTAAATTCGTATGTGCATATTTGGTCTATGTGATTCTTGGATAATTGGTGTGCATTATATATTTGGTCTATGTGATTGTTGGATAATTGGTGTGCATTATATATTGGTTTGGTTTATGCATATTTTTGTGAACAGGAAAAGTGCTACAATTTTTTTTTCCAAAAAATCTCAGTTAGCGACGGACTAGTGACCGGTTAGCGACGGATTCCAGATTTCGACTGCTTTTCGACGGAAGTTCCGTCGCTAATTGGAGATTTGAAACTATTTCCATGTAGCGACGGGTAGTCGACGGAATATCCGTCGGCATGGTTCTGGTGGTATATAGTTCGATGGCATGTCGACGGCAAATCCGTCGCCCGAGGCGACGGATAATCAGCCACTAATCAGCCGCACACTCGACGGCGTAGTGATGGACTTTCCGTCGACAAGGTTCTGGAAATGTGGGACATTTCCAGAACCATGGCGACGGATAAGCAGCCGCTAATCAGTCGCTCTCTCGACGGCGTAGCGACAGAGTAGCGTCGGCTAATCCGTCGCCATGGTTCTGGAAATGCCAAGCATTTCCAGGACCTTGTCACCGGATAATCCGCCAGTATGTCATCGCTAATATGCCCTTTGTTATCGACGGCCTTCGACGGACTAGCGACGGAACGATACACTCTGATACGCTACTATGACGGTTTACCGACGGACCATTACGTCGCTATTGTCTACACAGTTCAGTATTTAATACTTGAAATGGACGAAAGTCCGTCGGAAAGTAGTCGCTAATGCTTCGAATTGTGAAGTCGACATGCCGTCGCTATTCCGTCGCTTGACGACTACATAGCGACGGACATTTATTAGCGACGAGCTGATTGCCGACAGATTTTTTTGGCCAAAACCCGTCATTGATCGGTCGCTAACCTTAATTACCGTCGGACGGGCGACGGATCTGGCCGTCGCTAAATCGACAAATTTTGGTAGTGAACAGTACCCTTAAGGTATCGAAAGATACGCTTAACGGCAGACATATGTGATTCCTTAGGACTAGCTTGATAGCGAGCACACAGACAAACACTAAACAAAATATCGGAACGACTAGCAGTTAAATAAAGTAAACTACCAATCATACCTTGATACTTATGTTGGTCAACAGGTTTACCACTTTCATCAGGTTCCAGCTTGGTCGAAGTAGCCATAGGGGTGCTGATTGGTTTGACGTTGTCAAGATCAAATTTTTTCAGCATATCCTTTGTATATTTAGACTGGCTGATGAAAGTTTCTTACGAAGTTTGTTTGACTTGCAGTCCATGAAAGTTGGTGAGTTCCCCCATCATGCTCATCTCAAATTCGTTCTGCATACACTTAGCAAAATCTTGGCAAGGATTTTCATTAGTGGAACCGAATATGATATCATCTACATAGATTTACACTAGAAGAATAGTGTTTTGAAAACTTTTGATAAATAGTGTAGGGTCACTTTTCCATTTTGAAAAACCTTTTTCGAGCAAGAAATTGCTTAGACGTTCATACCAAGCTCTAGGGGCTTGTTTGAGGCCATATAGCGCTTTCTTGAGTTTGAAAACATGGTCGAGAAATTTGTGATTTTCAAAACCAGGGGGTTGTTTTACAAAAATTTCCTCCTTAATAAATTTATTCAAAAAAGCACTTTTAACATCCATTTGAAATAATTTAAAATTTTGAAAGTTAGCAAATGCACAAAGCATCCGAATGGATTCCAGTCTTGCAACAGGAGCATATGTCTCATCGTAGTCGATACCTTCCTCTTGGTTGTATCCTTGAGATACTAGACGAGCTTTGTTGCGTTTAACTGAACCATCTTCATTTACTTTGTTTCGAAAAACCCATTTCGTACCAATAATCGAATGATTAGTTGGCCTAGGATCAAGTTCCCAGACTTGGCTCCTCTCGAATTGGTTGAGTTCTTCTTGCATGGCAAAAATCCAAAACTCATTATTAAAAGCTTCTAAAACATTTTTAGGCTCAATTTGTGAAATGAAGGCAGTGCTAGCAATGGAGTCTCTTAACGATGATCGAGTACTTACTCCGCATGAAATCTCACCTATGACCAAGTTTTCTGGATGTGACGGCTTGAAAGAGAATTTCTTTGGCAAGCCCTCCAGAGAATTGGTTTTAGTGGTGGTATTCATCGGCGTAGAAGTCGATGGCTCAATATTATCGTCAGAAGTGGCTACTGCGCTATTATCTTCATCAAAAGTCACATTTGTAGACTCTTCCACAATTAATGAGCGTTTGTTAAACACTCTATATCCCTTGCTCTTGGCAGCATATCCAAGAAATATACCATCGTCAGCTTTGGCATCAAATTTGCCTAAGTTTTCTTTGGTGTTAAGGTTAAAACATCGACAACCAAAAACTCTGAAATATGAAACATTTTGAGTTCTTCCAATCCAAAGCTCATAGGGTGTTTTCTTCGTAATAGGTCGAATAAGCACCCTATTTAAAATGTGGCACGCTGTACTGACATCTTCAGCCCAAAAATATTTCGGAAGAAAAAATTTATTTAGCATGACTCTAGCCATATCCCAAGAGTCCTATTCTTCCGCTCCACAACACCATTTTGTTGAGGAGTTCTAGGACAAGAAAACTCATGATCAAAACCATTTAAATCATAAAACTTTTCAAAATCAGTATTTTCGAATTCGCCTCCATGATCACTTCGGATTCGAGTAATCATGTAGCCTTTTTTATTTTGAACCTTTTTAACAAAAATTTTAAAAATAGAAATGGCATCACTTTTGTTTGTAAGAAAGAAAACCACCCAAGTGAATCTAGAAAAGTCATCTACTATAACAAAAAGCGTAGAGTTTTTCAACAAGACTGGCTACTCTACTAGGACCAAATAAGTCCATGTAAAGTAATTACAAGGGTCTAGTAGTACTTATAGTGTTTATGGAATAAAATGAGGACTTGGTTGCCTTATTTAACTCACATTCGGTACATACCGTGTACTTTTTGAATGTGATCTCGGGCAAGCCTCTCACTAGCTTTTTAGTCGACAGCCTGGATATTGTATCCATATTGGCATGACCAAGACGCTGGTGCCACAACAATCTCTCATCCTTGTGGGCATAGTAGCATCTCTCTGTACTGTTAGTATCTCTAGAAAGATATAAAATGTAAATATTATCCTCTTTTATCCTTTCAAAAGTGATGTCTTCCATTGACCTATCATAGATGTAGCATTTATTTTGTCCAAAGTTAATATCATATCCATGATCAGCAAGGTGACTAATGCTGAGCAGGTTATGCTTTAACTCGGTCACTAGGTAGACATCCTTTATTATAGAAGAAGGAGGATGGCCAATAGTACCATTACCTATGATATACCCTTTTAGGTTGTTGCCGAAGGATACATACCCTTCTCTCTTCATCGATAGTGATACGAAAAGATTTGCGTCTTCCGTCATATGTCGCGAGCATCCACTATCGAGAATCCACTTACTTTTAGTTGAGGAGAGATGGTCCACCTACATCAAGAATAGATGTGACCTTTGGTACCCATGTTCTTGAGGGTCCTGAAAAGTTAGTTTTTGGCATCCATGCATATAGATTTATATCTACTAATTTCCTAATTCTACATTGTGGTGAGATGTGTCCATGTAATCCATAATAGGTACAAATAACATTTCTATTTATATTTGGAGCATGTTGATGATGTCTATATGTAGCATGGTAAGAGTGGTATGGAGCAGCATCATAATGACTGTATGTGGCAGTAGGATGATGATTATTTCTATATGCAGTATGGTGGTGATTTTGTTTATGTGCAACATAGTGATGATTATATCTATGTGTAGCATGGTGATTGTGCATGTGTCACAGTAGAATGATAGTTATGAGAATAATTTCTACGTGCATGTGGTTTGTGTGCTGTATGAAATTGGGTGTACATGTAAGCATGTTTGTGTACTGCAGGTGGATGACGTGTTTGACTATTTTGAGTAGTGTTGTGCTTTGTGTGTGTGTCTCATGTGATTGGGTTTGAGGTTGAGCAACCTATTTTTCCAATCTAGTTTCTAATTTCTTAGAGGCAGCTTGCAGTTCATTATACTTTGCATTCAAACCATGAATTTTAGTAATGGAGATCTTGTGTCTATTCTTTTCTTCAGCAAGCTCAGTATTGAGCGCTGTGATCTCACGTGTTTGCTTTTCAATACGTGCTTCGGCATCATGCAGGCTTAATTTAAGCTTAGACACCTCATTTGTGACTTCCGTGGGTGAAGTGTCTCTAATATTATTAAGCAAAGAAGAGAGTTTTTGAATCTCGACTTCATAACTTTTGATCTTCTCCTTGGCATATTTATATTTACTAATGACTTTCTTGTGGTCATTTAGTAAATCATTAAATGCATCGCCAAGTTCATCAAAAGTGAAATCATCGAGAGTTTCGCTAATTACCTTATCGGATGTTGCCATTAGGCAAACATTGGTGGTGTCTTGAGGGGAGTCCTTTTCTTCCTCGGAGTCACTAGCTTCGCTTTCATGCCAAATGCTAGTGTTGGCATATTTTTTTGAGGAAGACTTCTTGTAGGGCTTCTCATATCGGCTGTTTTTCTTTGTGAATGGGCAGTCTTTTCGGACGTGTCCCGTCTTCTTGCAGCCGTAGTATGTTGGCTCTTCTTCATCATCTTCTTGTTGTTCTTTCTTTCTTCGATTGAAGCGAAGGAACTTTTTGAAGTTGTGAACAAGGAGAGCTTGATCATCACCTTCCGAATTTTTATCATCAATCTCTTCTGGATCAGCTCTTCGACGGTGAGCTTTAAGGGCAATCTCCTTTGCCTTTGGAGTAGGTTCTTTGAAGTCTTTGAGGTCAAGCTCGCGAGTCATCAGCTTTTCCATCAAAGTCTCCATAGACATTATAGTAAGATCATTGCCTTCTATTAGAGCTGTTACCTTAGGGTTCCAAATCTTTGGTAGCCCCCTAAGTAGCTTGCGGATCTTCTCATGATTTGTATATTGTTTGTCGAGAGATGACAAGGGGTTGATGATGTCGAGGAATCTTGTAAACATTTGTGTGATCGTCTCATCGGGCTTCATCTCGAACGCCTCATATTCTTGTGTGAGACGACTTATTTTCGATTCCTTGACTTGAGTGGTTCCTTCATGCGTCACTTCTAAAAGTCTCCATACTTCGTGAAAGGTGGTGCATGTTGAGACCCTGTTAAACTCATTCTTGTCTATTGCACAAAATAAAGCATTAATAGCTCTCACGTCTAGACTAGCCTATTTTTTTTCCTCGTCAGAATATTTGTCGTAGGGTTTCTCAATGAGATCACCATTGACAACTATTTTGGCGAGCTTTTTGTAACCATTGGTAACAATGGTCCACAGGTCGAAGTCTAACGACTTGAGAAAAAAGTCATCCTTGTTTTCCAATAGGTATAGTTTGTTCCATCAAATAGGGGAGGCCTATGAGTGGACTGCCCTTCACCGTGAATAGGAAACATGGGTTGTATGGTTGCCATGGATCAGCTCTAGGGTGTTAATCCTTGTTGAGAGAACAGAGCTCTGATACCAATTGAAGAACAAATAGGCAACTCTAGAGGGGGGTGAATAGAGTTTATGACAATAATATCCAATTAAAAATTAAACTCTTTCACCAACAGTAAATAATCGGAGTAAATGCAAAAATAATAAAGAGCGAGAAAGCATACGCAAACACAGCCGATTTTAACCTGGTTTCCCTCGTGGAGGACTAGTCCAGGCCTGAGAACTCTAGCTCAGGATTAAATCTACTATTTGTGAAATAGTAGTTACACCCCATGCCTTTTCTTTAGAAGAGCACGTCAACTTCTTATAGAGATCGCAGTGGCGATACTTGAAATTTTCCAAGCGACTTTTTGAACTCTTGCACAAACTCCTAACTGAAGAGCACTGAGCACTTTGAGGCTTAGGGAGCTTGTGGCTAGTAGATGAGAAGGGTAAGGCTTGTATAAGGCTTTAGAGAGAAGAGAAGAGAAGATTGGATGATTTGAAAATTGAGAATTCAAGGCCTATTTATAGGGTTCTGGATAGGCAGAATTTGGCCAGAATTCTGGGTCAAGAATTCAAAATTTTGGCCGTTGGACAACTAGCATCCAGCAAACCCCAAAAATTAGGGTCCTGGAATTTAGGGGACATAATTCGACCCGAACTGTGTATGGAGACAGAGTTCGGCCCGAACTCTGTCTCCAGAAGACAGAACTGGTCCAGTGGGCTTAATAGGCTAGTTTGATTTTAGTGGAGCTTTTGGTTTATGGTATAGGTATGGGTAAAGTCTCAAAATGCTCAGTACGACTCAGTTTACATATATCTAGACTCAAGAAAAGTGTAAAATATAGACTCAAAATATTGTATGCTGCAGGTACGAGCCGTAGTCTGTCTTGTACTGAGTTCAGTCTTGATGTGTCATATTGAATTATGACAAGTATCATATTGTCAGTTTTATCAATATCTGGTTGACTGTGATTTTGTGTCAACAGTTGTTAGGTACAAGCATTGAATACAATGAAGCAAGAAAGGACTTATATGCAGGTAGAATGTATACATATGAAATATAAAGTGCAATGCCAGTGTCCCAACTACCAAACTTATTTGGAGATTTTCTAGCATTGACTCTAAAAGTTCTACGAAGTAAGACACGAGTATTAGAAGTATCAGAGAGGAATTGTTACTAGGTGACTCGGGTGGAAGGACTGAAGAAGGATATAAAAAAAAGAATTGGGATATCAATATTTATGGGTATTGGTATATGCACATGAGGTGGCTTATGTTGCTCATGCTGCTTCTGGTGTTCATGCTCCCAATATACTCTTAGCTCTCCCTGAATGTCAGTTTTTTCTTGGAGTGCCCCGCTTTCGATATACGGCGGACTCTTAATATGCTTGCGCCGAGTCAAATCGGTCGGGAACTTAGATGGCTATCTGACTCCATCGCTGAGCTTGGTACACGATAACACCTTGCGGCATCGATCAAAATCGATTTGGACGAATGTAACGAGAATTGATCCAACTAATGGAACGACATCTGTTGGAATAAGTCCTAGATGCAGCAGGCTACATCTTGGCGAGTGAACTTTATATAAGAGTCCCTTCGACGGGATAGGACAGCTGTCAGGTTTTCTTAGAGTTTATGTCACTTGGTTTTGATGAATGTGTTTTTGCGTCATTTTCTGAATGCATTCTACGAATTTTGAAATAAAGAATTAAAGAAGGAATTCTGACTAAGTTTTGGTGTCATTGTAGGAGCTTGTGTAACTGAAGATTAAACATTGCAAAATGCTGCGACTCTCGGCACAATCAAATAGTTGGTGGGTCGTTCGGCCCCTTCTTTTCTATTCTTTCTCACAAACAAAATTATGTTGCCTCAAACATATTTAAATCGACGATGCCAAGTTAAATGCATATCAATCCACTAAAATCAAGAGCTCGAGAAAAATGTATCAATTTAGAGTAATTTACTCTGAAAATATATGTTTTACATCGAAAAGAGAAAGTTTAAGGTTCTAGAAAAGAGATAGACTATTCCATGATCTGCAAAATAAAATGATAAAATGTTGGTTGCGGCATATGATGCCTCGGAGAATTTGATGCCTTCGGACGCTAAAATAGAAGTACGACTTTGGAAAAATAAATCGTTACATGAGTTGGAAGAAATGATAATGATGCTCAATACTGTCTATGCTATACAAATATGTTTGCACATATTAAATGTTAACGCATTGGCATGGTCATGGGCAACTTATGCACAAGTTTGATTTTTCTCGAAACGGTATTCGGGGCATCGGTATCGAATCAACCTAGGGAAAATGAATACTCATGCTATGATATTGATGCATTGCGGGACTGTCAATCAAGCTCGCAACCTAGATTGAACGGACCGAAATGTCGTTGAGATAGTCCCAAGTGGTGTGTAACACCAGTGACCGCACATGTAACATAGTAGCATGCTCACCTATTATCTTATGCAGGTAGTAAATATTATCTCTGTTTTATGCAGGGACGAGCATGGTCAGGATAAGAATTGAAAGAAATTGCTATGTTTCACTGTATGTATTAACTGTTTTAATGGATAGCTATCAATATGAACTGAATTTATTTAGTTCTAAATAGAAAGAAAACTCCAATGCATGCCTACTTTAACAATCAGAGTCGGTTTAGAAGGGTGGGTTCGTCCCGCTCACTAGTGCATTTCCAAGTGTACTAATCCCCATTCCCACAGGTGATGAGGACATTGGGGGTGCATGTCGCTAAGCCAAAGCTGAAGTTCAGAGTGGCATTTTGAAGCTCTTCCTATTCTGAAGTATTTTGAAGCCAATTCATCGAAGGCTTTCAATGTATAAAAGGGCGAATGCATGGAATGGCAAGTATTAGTTCAAGCAGCCTGCCGAGTATATTTCTTTTGTTTCAATCAATATAGCCACATCAGCATATCAAATATAATATGACTTTCACTTCGTTGCAAGCTATCAATGAAAAAACATATTTTTATCTTCTAATACTGCGTGTTCAATTACTATGAGATTTGTGAAGTTTCAACTTGTTGTTTTAAAATAAGAATGATCAAATGTAAAATGTTCTTGCCTTGTACGAGTATAATTCCAGACTTGTATGATATCATGTCTTAGCGAGGATGATCGATTCGATATAATGGAAATAGGGATGAATGGTTTGTCGAATCGGGACGTGACAAATTGGTATCAGAGCACATCTATGTTTCCTCAAATTTTTGAAAAATGTTTCACTTTGGAATGTTCATTGCGATTGCTTGATTGAATGCTTGTCGACATGTTGCATGAAATAAAAGTTTCATACAGGTAAGCCTGTAGATATTTTGTAAAATACTAATAGGATTACTTTGTTTTGTAGGAATGACTAAGAAAAATAAAAATAATTCCGGTACAACAACCAACGTTGTGGATAGTTCATCGAGTTCAAAAGGTGCTAGCCCTAGCGAGACGACAATAGAGAAAATGCTACAGTTGATGGAGCTGCAGCAGCAACAACAACAACTTCAGATGCAAATCAAAGCCCAATTCGGTATGCAGAAGAAGAAAATGAACGACCTAACGCAGATCGTAAGCAATATGGTGGGCAACATCAAAGAAATGGCTATGGCATCTTAAGAGAGGAAAGACATTCCAGAAGAAGTCTGGGAAGAAGTTCAACTACAAACGATGAACTCTTCTTCCTTGTTCAAAGCAACAGAGTTCCGCAAGATGAACCCGCCTAAGTTCAATGGCCGAGCGGAACCTGATACGATCATGGGATGGCTCCCAGAGATAGAGGACTTGTTCAGTCTTCTATGTATCGAAGGGTCACAGAGGGTAGCATGTGCGAAATTACACCTGTAACTATGGGCTCGCGACTGGTGGGCGGCAAAGAAGCAGGAAATCTACGAAACCGACTCCAACACCAAAATTTCCTGGGAAATATTCAAGAAAGCTTTCTTGAACAATATGTTCCTCGTGCCATCCGTCAACAGAAGGGGGACAATTTCATGATGTTGAGGCAAGGGAATATTACTGTTGAAGGTTATGATGCAAGCTTCTCAAAATCGTAAAATTTGTCGGTACCTTCCTGCCCAACAAAGAAGAATGGTGCGAACGTTTTCAACAAGGTCTGAACGATGAATTGCGTCGGAATGACATAAATCAGCGATACCAAACTTATCAAGAATCCTATGAAGCCATACTTGATAGCGAGCGAATATTTGGCTGTATGTCGCAACGAGTCGTGCCTGTTATCAGTTATAACTTCAATAAGCATCATAACGACGTCGATGGATTGGGAGTATCTAAATGTCCAAACACATTCGATAACAGGGGCCATAGTGGACAATACTGTAACAGATGCGGTAGGCGTAGGCACCGGACAACCGATTGTGTTACGAGAACTTACTACAAGTATGGCAAGATAGGCCACACGATTCTATTTTGTTTCAAAAATATTCCAAATCAACACAACCTACCAAGGAACGTTCAAAATCTGTATAGACCGCCAATACTGCAAGGTACAAATGCGGTACCAGTAAACCCATCGAATCAATGCCATCGAGCACAAAGCCGAGTCTATGCATTGACTCAGGATGAGGCATTCGAGTTTGATACTGTTGTCACGGGTATACTACTCTATAAAAATGTATCTACTCGAGTGCTATTCGATTCGGGTGCGACACATAGTTTTATATCTGCTGATTATGCTGAAGAAAATAAATAGCCATGCAATCACTAGATATGAACATTAGCGTTAGCACTCCATCGGGAGTCGATATGCCTGCAAACTTTATTTGTAGGAATGACCATATTTATATCAGAGAAAAAATCCACCCTTGGAAGTCGTTGTATTAGACATCAAAGAGTACGATATAATCCTGAGCATGGATTGGTTGGGCGCTCGTCATGCAACGATCGAGTGCACGAAGAAGAGAGTTATGTTTTGTCTTCCTGGCGAGATAGAGTTTTCATATTCGTGCGGTACAGTCTCAAAGACGGCTATGGTAGTATCAGCAATTTCGGCGAGGCGTATGCTACATTCCGGATGTACGGGATACTTGGCATCAGTTCGAGATACGAGAAAGGGTGATATAAAATAGTGTAGACTGATGTTGTGACAGATTTTCCTGACGTTTTTTCTGACGAGATGCCCGAGATGCCGCTGGGTCAAAAAATAATATTCAATATCGATACCTTCCCGGGTACACCGCCGATATCAAAAGTACCTTACCGAATGGCTCCAGCAGAACTGAAAGAGCTGAAGGTACAATTACAAAAGCTGCTAGACCATAAATTTATTCGCCCTAGCATCTCTCTGTAGGGAACTCCCGTACTGTTTATTAAAAAAATGGTGGATCGATGCGACATTGCATCGATTATCACAAAATCAATAAGGCAATCGTACAGAACAAGTACCCATTGCCACAAATTGATGACTTGTTTGACCAACTGCAAGGCGCGTCAATATTTTCAAAAATTGATCTTCGTTTAGGCTACCATAAGTTGAAGATCAAGTCCGATGACATATCAAAATCTGTCTTCCGCACTTGATATGGTCAATATGAATTCCTAGTCATGTCGTTTGGTTTGACGAATGCCCCAACTACTTTATTGGATTTGATGAACTGAGTCTTATGACCCCAAATTGACAATTTTGTAGTCATGTTCGTTGACGATATCCTTATCTATGCAAAGAATCAGGAAGAACACGCAGAGAACTTGAAGATGGTGTTACAGACTTTGCGTAAAAATAAATTATACGCAAAATGGAGTAAGTACGAGTTAAAGATGAGTAGCATGATGTTCCTCGGATATGTAATCTCTACCGAAGCTGTCATAGTGGACCCAATAAAAATTGATGCGGTGGTAGATTGGAAATGACCTAACTCGGTTAGCGATATTAAAAGTTTCCTGGGCTTAGCACGTCACGCCCCGACCCAAAAAATCGCTCGTTCTCACTTCGATTTATCTGAATCATCGTCCTTGTTGGGGCATGATGCTGTATGAGTCTGGAGTTGCACTCGTACAAGGCAAGATAACAAGTTCTCAAATGGTTATATTTGATTTGATATTAGCAACAGAAAAAATAGAGTATACGAAATAACTCTCTTTATTTCAATAAGTGAACTGAGGTTACAAAGACTTTCAATAGCCCAATTGAATTTGCCAAATTGGCTACAACACTCAAGTTCTCTCTTGTCCATAAAGAATTTTACCGTTTTATACATCATGCCTTCTATATATCGGCCGCATCAATCATGTTGCAAGTTCGAGCGTCTATGCGATCGCACGCTTCAAACACTACGGTATTCTATGCCTCTATCCGATCAAGCGAAGCTCCACCACGAGCAGACCATTTTTTGAACCTGCTAACAAACTAGTGGGGGATTAGTACTTTCGTCCTCGCTGTACTGATCAAAGTCCCACTTAACTAAACTAACATTTAGTAATGTATTAATTCATACAACATACAATTTAGTTATCTTTCTATGTTCTCCTTAGGATCAGTTTCATGGCATATTCGAAAGAATTAAATCATGTTATCATGGCAAGCATGTTATTTGATTCGCATAAGCAAGCAGGCAACCCATAGCAATCTAGTGTTGTTTCGTGACTTCTTATTAAATACTGACGCACTTGCCCTTGCACCAAGGCATGGTGAATGTGCCTCATTCCTTCCCTATCACGTTATAAGTGCTCTGTGCAGGAGCTATGTATTCCTGCACATTCGATCCATCGTTTCTTAACTATATGAAGGTCACTGGCTTTGACACCATAATGGACATCAAGGTACGAATGGTGACTACTTCAGCCTGGTGTGCTAATTCCATGCCCTGAAGTACTCCTCTCGAACAATACTGGTATTTGTGATGCTCTATTTCAATGTAGGTCTTAAGCCTAAAAGATTGAAATACCCCACATAATACCCATCTTAAATTCTCTTTCAAGATCGAACAGGTTCCGACAACTGTCTACCATGTTCGAGGGGTAAAAACTTATACACAAGTTGTCCGTGACCCTGCAACGCGTCAAAGTCATACAAATAAGCAATTCGCCTATCTCTATTTTTATTAGCACAATGCCCCAACTCAATGTTCATCAACGAACGTCCCAAGGGCCATAAATATTTCGAAGGCACCATATCACATTCGACAGTTCCACCATATCCATGCCATAACTGTTCACTTCTTCGTAATGAAGCTATCTTTCATAAGTCTTGTGTACGTATGTACGCTTTGATATAGTTATTCGACATTCAATTATGTTTTGCATTCAATGCATGTCTCGATTCAGTATTTCCATGTTCTACGCCTTAGTGTTCAATACGTTAGACTTATGTTCCTTTCCTTCGACTCGTGCTACTGAGGCACGTCTCGATAGGGTATTCAATATTTTATAGCTCGTGTACTGATGCACTCGCGTCGATATAGTCTTTCAATGTTCTAGCATACTAACTCGTGCACAGGGGTACAAATGACTTATGCGCTGAGGCACTCGTCGATACAGTTATCCTATGTTCTTATTATTTGCCATAAAAAATCAAAGACAGGTATTACAGGACACTGAAATTGATTGCAAACTCGCTTGTACAACGGAAAGCCTAGAAAGAAATCCTAGAAAACAATCTAAGTATAATTGTTTAGTTTTGATTCTGGAGGTGATGATGGAGGCTAAGGAAAGTGCTATCAACTCTGCCTTACTCCATGGACTATTTGATACAGTCTCTAGCTCGTGAAGAAATTGCCTCTCTCTTGAAGGTTGCCAGCCTTTGCAGGGGTGTGGTACCCTGCCATTTATAATAGGATGTATTTTGAGCCGCTAGACGGCTTGAGGCCACGTGGCTGATTAGCACGCGAAGACCCGCTTTTGGGCTTCCATCTGTCGATTTGTTGGGATTTTGCTGCAGCAAACCTGGGTAGTTAAGGACTTGGTCAGATTGCCACGTGCCCTATTGTGTATAGTTTTCTCAGTCTTCAGTCATATGGGGTCGCATGAGACTCATGCGGCTTGAATCACAGTTACTTTTGGCTGCATGAAATTTGGAAACTTTGGGGCCACATAAGCTGAGCCGCATGAGGTTCATACGGCTTGGATGACACTCTTTTGGCCGCATAGAGGTGTACGAAACCTGCTTTTGGACGACGTCTCACGTCTTATCTTTCTTGTCGAAGTGTCAGAACTGTCATGTTTTGCCAGGACTTGTCAGCTTTATCAGTCGAACTGCTCCATTTTGGCTGCATATTTTCTTTCTACAGCTGTTTGTTGACGGGCCACATATGTCTTTGAACAGTCATATGGCTTTCCTTCATGCAGACCTGTTTGGCCCAAAGTATCTATGCGGCAATTTGTAATCCGCATGAACCCTATATTTTTTATGCTTCTACAAGATCCCCTTCAAAGTTTTCAAATTACAAATTTTGGAATACTTTGAATAAGAAGCATAAAAATATGTCAAGCCATAGGGAGTCTTCAAGTTACAGGAAGTTGTTTTCGAACTACAAAGAGATCTTGAGTCGCAGGGACGCTTCGAGCCGCAGAGAGTCTGCCAGCTGTCACTGTTGCATTTAATTCTCCTGACTCGGTTGTGGATCTATTTTTGAGATGAACCCGACGGTTACTGGGGATAAAGTTCCCAAACGTCGACTTTATCTTTAATGATCTCGAAAATCGAAGAGACGCTTGACGGTTACTAGGGATAAAGTCCCCAAACATCATCCCTATCCTTAATGATCTCAAAAATTGAAGAGTTTCTCTTCAACAACTCTATAAATAGGAGTCGTTCCGAGAGAGATTTTTCTCTTTCACCTACTCCTCCTTTGACTTCATCATACTTTCTGCAATGGCTCCAAAAGCTTCTAAGTCGATTGGTGCGACGACCAAAGGGAAGAGACTTGCTTCTCCGTCGAGAGCGACAGACACTCCTTCCATTCACGGTGAGCAGACGATGACTAAAATTTTAAATGGTCATAGCGCGTATTTTCACGTACGGGCCTGTCATATACTGCCTCTGCTATAAGCCTGGTCGATGTATGCCCTATCTCGTCTGGACCACATGTGTTCTGTACGATAGGGCCGCATGGACTGGGCCGCATAACAGCTGCTCATTCGAACTTGAACCGCCTGAGTGCCTCAAGGTGGATCTGTTATGAATTTTCCATGACTAAGCCGCATAGGTGCCGTATGAGCACTTTATGATCGGGTCGCATGAATTTTTTTTATGACTGAGCTGCATGATAATGACTGAGCCGTATAAATGCTGTATGAGTACTTCATGACTTTTTTTTGGCTGGGCCGCATAGAGTCCTTTGTTATATGACTATCTTCTTTTCTTTGATTTTTTGTAGCATCTGTGTCAAACGCTGAGACCACTGCGAAAGAAAAGGTGCTGCCCCCTTTCATCAAACAAGAGTCACCGTTTGTTAAAGAAGAGGTGATACCAAAAGTTGAGGTGAAAGAAGAGGTGGCATCCATTGGGGAGGGGATTGCTCTCAAGGAGGAGCCCAAGTCTGAGGGGAGTAGTATTGGGAGTTCTGACCCTCCTGCCCCCGCCGAAGACTCTGGTCGAATGGATCTTTCGTATGTAAAATGGCTAAGGGAATGGTATATACCTCAGCACGGCTATGATCCTTGACTATAGGGATCCATGGTTTACTAAGTACTTGTTGTTTTCGAAAATACATGTAACTAGACGTTCATAACTGCCTTTGTATTTCCGACTGTCTATAGCTGTAGCTTGCGTTTTGCTTCTTTTGTAATCCTTTACTGGAGGTATAGTCCTGTGAATGTAACTGATTTTGAATAAACAGGGTATGCTCACCCCACACTTTATCTGTGGTATTTTGTGGTGCTTGTACTAGAGGGCCTAATACATCATTTGCTTTTGATAAAGGACATCCCACTGGAGGATTTTTGTGGACCTATTGCCCTTTTGTGCATCTGGAAATACGAGCAAATAGATTTGAATGATATTTTGCGGACCTACTACTCTTTGGTACATCGATGGTGCGAGTAATAGATTGAGATAACTTTTGTGGACTTATTACCATTTTTTTGTACTGGCGATACGAGTACTGATAATAAGTGGAGAGGAAACCGACATATTTACTTAGAGATAATGAGGACGTAGTAAATATGGGTCAAAACAAAGCCTTCCTACTCAGAGGTAATGAGGACATGGTAGGGTTAGGTATAATAGAGGTATATAGAACAATTCAGAGGTGCTATCAATGTGGAAGTTCTATGCATTGGGTAATTTGTTTATGATGGACGGGAAAACAACTCAGAGGTAATATGGACATGGTTATTTTTTCCCGTTGGGAAATTTTGTGGACCTATTACCCTTTTTGTGCACTGACAGTGCGAGTAATAGATTAGGATAAGTTGTATGGACCTATTTCCCTTTTGCACACTGGTGGTACGGGTAATAGATTTTGAGACAAAAGCTATGACTAGGAAGTTCATAGATATGTCCAAGGGATGAAATATGAATTCATTCGGAGTAGTCAGAGAGTAAGTTCAGTGGTACCTGAGTGTAGGTGCATAAAAAGTACCTCATAAATCAAGTCAAAGAAAGAGAGCTCTACACTCAACCAGGCTACTTTGTGCCAGGGTTATTTTGTATTAAGCTTTACGCTAGCTACTCTGTACGCTGGCTACCCTTTACGCTGGCTGCTTTACAATGGAAATAGGCTGTCAGATCATGCATTTAATGCATCTGACATAATGATTTGTTGACAGCGTATAAACGCAGAATTCGAAGAGATTTGATTTATTCAGAAATCGATATTGTCGTTTAGTGCAAAACAGGCCACTTTACGCTCAATAAAATTACTTCTTTTTACGCACGATAGTTATGTGAGTTTTTACGCTTAAAACTATTGTGAGTGTAAAGTCTATTTGAGCTACTTTACGCTCAAGGCTATTTTAGCCACTTTACGCTGGGAAGTTTATTTGGGCTATTTTTACGCCAATTTGCCACTTTACGCTCAGTATATGTTTCGGGTCATTTTTACGCCCGATTGTTTTTGGCTACATGAGAACGTGGTTTGTCCACGTGGCATTCATGCCACACTTATTGAAGAACATGTGTACGTGCTTCCTGTTTTTGTTGATATAATGGGACACGTGTCAATGTATGAAGAGGGTAACTTCCATTGTGGGTGACAGTTGCCAGCGTAAAAAAACTCAAATGTGTTGCTTTTTACGCCCAAGGAGTCATGTCTATAAATAGACTTATTTTACACATCAAAAGCATCATGCACAGAGAGACAGGAGGGAATACATAGAGATCAGAGCCCAGAGACTTTGATTTTTTGGAGCATTCTTCTTCAACCTTTCTTCCAGAATAGAGTGAAGCAAAGCAGGAAAGCATTCGGCCTCGCCATCAGTGCCCAAGTGCGTCGATACCTTTCTGGTGACTTAGTTCTTCCAACTGTTCATCTTCTAGCAGTGATCTTCATCATCACCGTATGGTCCAAGGAACAAAGTGATCGCCTTCAGATTAGACTTCCATAGTAATACTTTCCAGAATATTTGTACTCTTTTGTACTCTTTCAAGTTTTATTTTCAAAAGCCGATTTCCAGGCATTTTGTTAAATAAAACAAAAATGATGACTCTGCTGGGGACGGCCTTCTCCTCTGACGAGGAGGCAATTGCTCAATACGATAATGTTTTGGTCGGTTCGACCAAGAAGACTCTGGTTGTGCACTTTGACCAGACTGCCTATGAAGAAATGCTCCGGGCTGGGGGTAGCAACCGCTACTCCAATGTTCAAAAATTGAGGAAGGCGCAAAAAGTTTGGGTTCCCAAATCCAAGGCATCCTCGAATCTCCCTACTGTCTCTGCAGGCAAAGGAACACTTCCTACCCCTGTTGTAGAGGCTCCCATCTGTGATGAGACAGTCTCTACTTCGGTGATACGCCATTCGCGTAAAAACAAGTCTCCCGTTTGTAACGTGGCAGACTCTTCGGTGTTACATTCTGGGCGTAAAAATCAGGTTTTGCGCCCTGAGCGTAAAAATCAGGTTTTATGTCCTGGGTGTAAAAACGTGTCTCCCGTCTGTGACGTGGCAGACTTCAATGCCTTACGTTCTGAACGTAACAATAAGTCTCCCGTCTGTGACGCAGTAGACACACAAAATTTACGTTCTACACGTAAAGGAAAATCTCTCGTCTATGATGTGGCAGATACTCATGTTTTGCGCACTATACGTAAAAGTAAATCTTCTGTCTGTGACAGTGTAGATAAAATTCACAATGGTGCTTCTGCATCTAGAGTGAATGTACCTACACGCATGAAGCATAAAAACATAGTTGGTAAAACTTCTATTTTCAACCAACAACCTTCTGTACGCAAGGTACCAAACATAAAAATTACACGCAATGAAGATGGAGTCCTTCGTGCTCAAAAATCTCACGATTTACGCACACAACTCCAAGTACGTAAAAATGTACAGTTTGGTTCTGCGAATGCAACCAGTAATCTTCTTTATACTTAAGGGACTAAACGTTTTGTTACCCCAAATGTAATAAAGAAGACTACTCCTTCTACTCCTTCTGATTTACATGAATTGCTAATATAAAAGCGTAAAAATAGACAATCTTCCGTGACACTCCCCCAAGAAAATCATCACTGTGAGTGTCACCAGATTGTGATCAAATGTTGTTGTTCGGCCTCCAAACGGTCAGTTTTTGATCGGTTAAGTTTTAATGCACCCCAACAACAAGCTGATGAGTTGTCATATGCATCAGTCAATATGGCATCTCACACTAACAGAGGACGACATCCTAGACGGAACACGTCCCAAACCCCAGGTCAATAACAATTCAACAGACTTCTTGATTCTTTTGAAGGAGTATATCAGAATACTCGATCAAGAAGACAAAGACAATTACAGACTTCTGATTCTGAAGCTGGGGGTACTCAATCTCTTGAGCCCGAAACTGATAGTGTCGATTCATACTTCTATACTAATCCTTCTGTATCTTCAAGAGAGGTTGAATCCTACGCTATTGGAGATGAACCAGAGACATCGTCTGTTAATACAGAATAACGTCTCACTGCCGTTGAGCAATCATTGAAAGACATGCTTAACATGTTGCAAAGTATGCACCAGATAATAACGGCTCAGCAAATTACTCAACCGGCAATAGTAACACCGGTACAGGTAGCAACACCAACTCAAGATAGCCAAGGGGTTGACATACCTTTGAATATCCAAGAGCTTGCAGTTAACCAAAATTATGCATCTCCAGATCCCATCATTCCAGAAGATGTACCATCTCCGGTAGGGGTTACGGTACAACCAACAACTTTTCAATCAAATGTGCTTCCGCAAACCAGAGAAGCCATTCAAGCAGTGCGTGAACTCAAAGCACAGTTTGAAGTTTTGAAGCAAAAGGATCAACTCCAGAGGTTAGGGATTAAGCAACCTTATCCTCCTCATTGGAATGATGTACCCTTTCTACCGAAATTCAAGCCACAGTCAATGGTATTGTTTGATGGAAAGGCTTCTCCTAGTCAGTATATCAATTACTTTGATATTATGAATGTACATTTGCAGAAAAATGATGCTCTTCTCACTCGAGTATTCATTGGGTGCTTGACGGGCTCAGCTTACGATTGGTATCATAGTTTACCCGATAATTGCATTTCGTCTTTTGACAAATTTAAGGCAATGTTTCTTTTCCGCTTCTATGAAGGAGGTATGGACATGAACATGTCTTCTTTAATAGAAATCAAGCAAAAGAAGAAAGAAGATACTCGGACGTTCATTAAACGTTTCCGACAGGCAACTCTAAAAATGCCTCCTGGTATGCCATATTCAGCGTTAAATGATACATGCAAGATGAATCTGCGACCATCCATCGCTGTCTTCACGGGTTCCCAATTCACAGATTGGGCTTCGTTTATCATAGCAGCAGTTTCTGCCGAGATCAATGGTAGGTTGGCTCGTGAACATCGAATGATTTTTGCCTCAGAGGATAAAGGAAAGAAAGGTAATCCCGGTAATAATTCTGGTAATCGTAATGCAAAAGGAAAAGATACTCTTATGGTTAATCTTTCCAAAAGCAAAACGACGCCGAATAATCAGGAGTCTTCTAAGCCAAAAGAAGAATATTCTTTTGACGAGAGTGATATCCCAGGGATATTTTAATGTCTGGTGAAGAGTGGCAAACTCCAGATCCCGGAGCCAAAGAGGCCTAATGAGGTAAATCTGACTGACAATCCCAAATATTGTATCTATCACAGATACATAAATCATCCCACTAGGGTTTACTGTCCTAAAGAAGAAAATCCAAGAATTGATTAATGCCAATGCCATCTCTCTAACTAATGATGAGCATACGGTCACAACCAATATGATTTCTCTTCAATTTGGAGATTTTCCTTCTCAACAAGTACCAGATAGAATTGTTCCAATTCCGAAGGCGATGATGAAGATTGTGAATATCCCGCCTGCCAGGGAGGAAAATGAAGGATTGTTGCCTCTTACATTAAAGAATGGTGAAATTATGTGGGTACATCCTGACTTAGTACCTGAAATGGAAGATGAAGGTAAAACTTCAAAATCCAAAAAAGGGAAGAAAGTCAAAACCTGCAACATGATTTCTCATGTTATTCTAGATCCTGATGATTTCGATCATCTATGGGATGGTATTTCTTTGGAAGATAGACTGAGAGGATTGAGCATATGTCCTCCAAGTCTGGCTCCTCCTACCAAGCTCAAGCTTACTCATCAGCAGTGGCTAGCCATGAATAGTGTTCCCTTATACAGGACACAACAAGTCTTTGCTGCTTATGAAAAAGTTCCTACAGGGATCTTTCCTCGTATCCCGAATCCTTCTCCTCCTGTAGCTACAGAGAACTCTATTTCTCATTCTTCTGTAGTTACAGAGATTTCTTCTTCTTCCTCTGTTGAACCACCTGTTAAAAGTTCGTTGCCTACTCACTTGTACAGTCAGCAATCTGTCCTTCTCATGAAGAAAATGGGTTATGATTTTCAAAAGGCAGAAGGTTTGAATTATGATAAAGGAATACGACTTCTTTTATAAATTCAAATGCAAAAATCTACTGTTGGATTGGGTTCTAAGGTTCTTCATAACGATCCTTGTAAGAAGAAGGCTAAGGAAAGGAAGACTAAATCCTGCAATATGGTACTTCCTTCTTCTGAGCCTGTAGAAGAAACCTTTGCTGGTACAAGATCTGGAAAAGAGTACCACAAAGATTATGAGGGATCCCCCAAAGAAGCTGAGAATGTTGAGACACCAGCAACTCAACCGTCTCCTGTTCCTACAGTGATTGAAAAGTGGAAACAGAAAGCAGTACGTTTTGACGTCCCATTGAAGTCTGCTTCCAGTCAGGGGGTGGTGATGAAACCCTATAAATTTGATATTCTAGCGCAGTTAGCTAATACTCCGGCTGGATTATCTATCTTCGAGTTGCTTCGCGTTTCTAAAGAAAGTCGCGAAACCTTGAGTGAAGCTTTATTGCAAGCTGATTCCTGCTTAGCCCACTCAAGACTCCTGATAATACACCAGTATCATGCCCACAATGTCATAGTGTGATGGAAGCAATTCCCAACATCACCTTTACACAAGAAGATATGCTGTTGAAGCATAACAAGCATGACAGGCCTTTGTGCTATACTGGGTATATTGAATCCATTGAAGTTGACAGAATTTATATTGATCCTGGGTCTTCCATTAGCATAATTCTTCAAAGTATGCTAAGACCGTTGAGGATTCCTACTAGTTACTTAACTTACACTAGTACCACAATCGTTGGATTCAACTCTGGAAAGAGTAAACCACTGGGGAAAATTCGTCTGAAAATCCAGATTGGTGATCTTCGAACGATGACAACATTCTATGTTATTAATTCAGATGTATCCTACAACATCCTTCTTGGAAGACCGTGGTTACATGAGCATAACATCGTGCCTTCAACTCTCCACCAATGCTTCAAGTACGTGGATTCCCAAGGGGTTATAAAGACTGAATTTGCTGATATCAATCCTTTCAAGGGTGTCGAAGCCTATTTTTCTGATTCGAGGCTCTACAAACAAGAACATGTAAAGGAGATATCAGACATGGCTGAAGATCGATCATTTACAGAAGATCAGTCTATTAATGAAGATCCGCCAGAAGTGCAACCTTTGAATATCAAAGTTAAAGGGCGAATCCAACCCCAACCTGTCAACAATCAACCTTTGATGATCAAGCTTAAAGGAAGAACTCAAGCTTCATCTGAGGAATCAGTGAATGTTCCTGCTAAAAGCCAAGTTCAATCTCTTATGATCAAGGTCAAAGGGCGTACTTTTCGTACGAATGATCCAGAACCTCCATTGATTGTCAATCTTGGCAAATTTACGCAAAAGACGGATGGTCAATTAGTGATTAATCCGAAGCATAGCAGTCAAATTGTAAATGATGTAAATATTGATCATTCTGTACTTTCCAATATCAATGAAGATTTCCTTTTTGAGTATATGAATGACTTTATCTTCTGATGATCAAAATCATCAGTATAAAGATGACATAGACACAGAGGAAACCTTATACATTGACAATAAGGAAAATTCTTTTCCTTCTCATGTCGATGTTGGACCTTATGCTCAAAGGTTTCTAACATCTTCTCCCTATCTTTTTCCTGTAGCCGCTTCATCGCAAGCTTGTGTAACTTATAGACGTCATGAGGAATCTTATATCGTGATTCCGTCTAATAAGAAAAATAAGCGTCAAATTGTGTTTGGCACGGCTAGAAATATCCCTATTGCTCAGACAGATGATTTGAGAGATAAAGATAAAGGAAGAATCCGAATTGACAGATATAGTCAACAATCTCTCAAGATTATCCAGAATATGGTATATGATTTGAAGACTATACAAGGTCTTAATCAAGGCAAGGGTAGACGATTACCATTACGTGGTGATCCGTCTTATCAGAAAACTCGTCATGGATTGGGATATGATCCGTCCCATATGTTTAATGGCGATATTCAAGAAGAATTCTCTTCTAGCTCTTCACAATCATCAGATTCGAAAGAAATCTAATTCATCGAATCCGATATATCTCACTCCTCGTGTGTTAAAAAAGGTTATTATGACGAATCTGAACAAATATTCTCAGTAAACATGGTTCAAACTGATGGTGAATCTGAACCATTTGAGAATGATCCCTGGACTCAACAGATGGACACTCAATAGGAACTTCATTTTGAACAACGACAACCACCTACAGAAGACGAGATTGTCCAGATTGATGTTGGAGATGGAACTATGCCCAAACCAATATTCATCAGTAAAAATCTTTCCGAAGATGAAAAGGAAGAATTGATAAAACTGATCAAAGAATATATTGATATTTTTGCATAGATTTATGAGGATATGCCTGGTCTAGACCCCAAAGTTGCTACTCATAAACTCAATATTCTTCTTAAGCTAAGCCTGTAAAACAACAGCAACGGTGTTTTCGACCGGATATGATGGACGTAATTGAGGCGAAAGTCAAAAAACTGATCATATGTGGCTTTGTTCGTGAAGAACAACACCCGGACTGGGTTGCTAACATTGTTCATGTTATGAAGAAGAATGGAAAAGTCCGAGTTTGCATAGATTTTCGAGATCTTAATGCAGCTTGTCCAAAGGATGAATTTCTACTTCCGATTACCGATGTCATGATAGACAATACATGCGGTTTTGAACGCATGTCTTTCATGGATGGATTCTCAGGATACAATCAAATTAAGATACATCCAGAAGATGAGAAGCATACTGCTTTTCGTACACCTCTTGGGGTTTACTGCTATACGGTTATGCCGTTTGGTCTTAAAAATACCGGTGCCACATATCAACGGGCCATGAGCAATATCTTTCAAGAACATTTACGGAAGACAGTTGAATGTTATGTAGATGACATTGATGTTAAAAGTCGATCAAAGGATGATCACATTCAAGACTTGAAGACAGTATTTAAATTGATGCGTCAACATCAATTGAAAATGAACCCTACTATGTCTTTCTTAGGGGTTTCCAGTGGCAAGTTTTTAGGATTTGTCATTACTTCTCAGGGTATCCATGTTGATCCTGATAAAGTTAAAGCAATTCTTGAAATGCGTCCTCCTCGTAACCAAAAAGAACTCCGTGGCTTTCAGGGTCGCATTGCTTATATCAGGAGATTTATATCTAATCTCTCTGGGAGATGTCAACCTTTCTCTCGTCTATTAAAAAAAGGTATATCATTTGTTTGGGATGAAGCGTGTCAGAAAGCCTTCAATGATATCAAGCAATACCTTATAAATCCACCTGTTCTGGTACCTCCAGTGGTATGAAGACCATTTTTGCTATATGTTCGAGCCTCGGACCATTCACTTGGTGCTCTTCTTGCACGAAAAAAGTGATATAGGGCATGAACAAGCAATTTATTATCTTAGCAGAATGATGGTTGGAGCTGAACACAGGTATACTCCTGTATAAAAGGAATGTCTGGCCTTAGTTTTTGCTGTCCAAAAGACAAGACATTATGTGACAGGACAGACTATTCATTTCATCTCCAGAATAATTCCCATTCGGGTATTGATGAGAAAATCGAGCATTCTTAACTCCAGGTTAGCTACCTGGGCGATGTTGCTCACTCCTTATGACATGGTCTATATTTCTCAAAAATCAGTGAAAGGTCAAGCATTAGCTGATTTCTTAGCTGCTCATCCTATACCTGAAACATCAAAGCTATATAAGGACATTCCAGATGAAGTTGTGGATTGCAATATGACTTTGAAGAATGATATCTGGCAATTATATTTTTATGGAGCATCACGGGTTGGACCTAAGGGTAATATTGTCTCTGGAGTAGGAATCGTCTTGGTTTCTCCTGATAAAATGGTCATATACCGTGCCTATTCTCTCAATGAGCCATGCTCTAATAATGTAGCAGAATATAATGCTTTGCTGATTGATCTCCAAGTAGCAAAACAGTTGGACATTGAGTTCCTAGAAGCTTATGGAGATTCTCAACTGATTGTTAATCAAGTTAGAGGGACTTATGAAGTCAGAAATCCTGATCTCATCCCTTACCATCAAGTGGTAATCGAGCTGGTCCTTTCATTCAAAGGATTCTTCATCAAATTTGAACCACGTTCTCAGAATGTGGAAGCTGATGCTCTTGCTAGCTTAGCTGCAGACTTGGCTGTTCTAATTCGAAGACAAAATACAATTACTTTGTTGGACCGAGACTTATTCCGTGTCAAGAATAATTTGTATATTGAACAGAGTTATACTACAGAGTCAAACTCCCAACAGAAGGATTGGAGAACTCTATTTATTGATTATGCGGTTCATCGGATTTTACCTGAAGATCCGAAAGAAGTTACATCAATTAAGAGACGATCATTTCGATTCTACTATGATTCATCTTTACATATGTTATATCGTCGTTCATACGATGGACTCTTGCTGCGCTGTCTTTCAGAAAGTGAAGCCGAACAAACACTCCGTGAGGCTCATGATGGTGTCTGTGGTGCCCATCAACCGGGTCCAAAATTACAAGACCGCATTCGAAGAATGGGGTATTATTGGCCTTCCATGATAGCAGATGCTGTGGATTACGCCAGAAGGTGTAAAGCATGTCAGATTCATGCTAACTTTATTCACCAACCTTCTAAATTTTTACATCCTACAACAACTTCTTGGCCCTTCGAAGCTTGGGGTATGGATATCATTGGTCCGATTAACCCTCCTTCTGTTAAAGGACATCGGTTTATATTGGCTATAACTGATTACTTTTCCAAGTGGGTAGAAGCAGTTCCCCTTACTGAAGTGAAAACATCCAATGTGATCAGCTTCATCATGCACCATATCATTTATCGTTTCGGGATTCCTCGACGGATAATTCATGACAATGGACCACAATTTGCCAGTCCGGCGTTTTATCGATTCTGTAATAAGAATCGAATTCAAAATCTACGGCTTATAATCCAGCTGCTAATGGTTTAGCCGAAGCTTTCAACAAAACGATCATCAAACTTCTCAAAAAGTTTGTCTCTTCTAATAAACGTGATTGGAATGAGAAACTTGGAGAATGTTTATGGTCTTATCGAACGACGGTCCGAACTTCTACTGGTTTTATACCATTTTTACTGGTTTATGGATGTGAGGCTGTCCTTCCATTGAAAATCCAGATTCCATCTCTACGAATAGCCATTGCTAATGAGCTAACTATAGAGAATAATGATCGCTTACGACTCTAAGAACTTGAAGGATTGGACGAGAAGCGTCTTCAAGCACAATAGCATATTGAGCTATATCAAGCCCGTATATCTCGAACTTTCAATCGTAAAGTTAAAGAGAGAGTATTCATGGTCGGTGAGCTGGTATGAGCTGTTCGATGACCGATGGTGATGACTCACAAAAGCAAAGGAAAATTCCAAGCAAAATGGGAAGGCCCTTATGTGATTGAGACTGTGTTTTCCAATGGCGCCTATCAGTTGTCTAAGCCTAATAGAGATCTACTCATGATGCCGATCAATGGCAAATTTCTTAAGAAGTACTATGTATAAAAAAAGAGAGAGAATGAAAATAAAATCTCCTTTATTATTTTCGTTCAGAACAAAGGATTAAGGACGAGAACCATTGTCTTCCTTATTAAATACATAGTCGGCCAATGCATCAAAGGCATCATTGCCTGAGTTCATAAAAAAATTACAGGCAGCCATCCTCAGTACTTCTTCCTCAGGTGTTTTCCCTGGCTCTACTAAGAAAGCGAAGATGTCTTGTGGTGGCTTGGGCGTAGAAGAGCCTTCGCCTATTTTGGTTGGGTCTAACACAATTGACTCAATGGGGCGCGTCTCGATGACGTCCTCAACTTTCATGGAGACTTCATTCTTTTGTTGCACGTCCTTGGAAGACATTTCCGATAGAGGAACGGAGAAAAAGAATAAGAATGAGAATGAGAATGCATAAAACATTCTTTAACTCAGCTATTTATAAAGGGTCGAAGAAACGGTTGACGTGAGTTTATTTCGGAAAAGATCCTAATAAAAGGCGCTCGTAACCACAGGACAGTTGCCACGTGTTTATTTGTTTGTTTTGGGAATGAACAACCATAGATACAGTCAAAAAAAGGCGTGGAACAATTCTACATACCAATGCACTACACGAATAAGGATGAAATCAATACTAAGATTTTATTTTTATAAAAAAGAGGGAGTAGGCCCCTACAGATAAAGTTGAAGTGTCAGGACACTTTTACATAAAATATTACTATTTCTTCTCTCCTTCGTGGGGCTGACGAAGGGAGGCACCTAATTCGTGCATGTTGTGGATTCCGGAACGACGCATCAGATTGAGGAATGCTTCTGCATCACCTGATCCTTCGTACGCAGTTGAGGGGCCACCATTTATATGACCGAAGATCGCTGGAGTCAGTCCAAAGCACTCTATAAAGTTACGTGCTCTCTCGATCTCCGTCTTTGTGTCAATCCTAGAACTTGGATCCTTTTTTTTTTTCCGTCTCTTTCTTTGGTGCCATGACAATATGAGGATAAAAAGTGAGAATGAAGAACTCCTTATATATACAATCAAATTAACTCTTCGTATTCCTTACAGGAAATTGATTATTATTAATGCAACTCGGGGAAATAAAGAGGTGTTCGAATGTTTTCAAGAAAAAATTCATTATGATGGTTGAGTATTGACCGGCATCATTTTTCATGTTCAAAGTATTTCGAAATTCTTGAAATCTTTTTAAATTTCGAAAACTTTGAAGGGGGTCTTGTAGGTGCATAAAAAGTACCTCATAAATCAAGTCAAAGAAAGAGAGCTCTACACTCAACCAGGCTACTTTGTGCCAGGGTTATTTTGTATTAAGCTTTACGCTGGCTACTCTGTACGCTGGCTACCCTTTACGCTGGCTGCTTTACGATGGAAATGGGCTGTCAGATCATGCATTTAATGCATCTGACATAATGATTTGTTGACAGTGTATAAACGCAGAATTCGAAGAGATTTGATTTATTCAGAAATCGATATTGTCGTTTAGTGAAAAATAGGCCACTTTACGCTCAATGAAATTACTTCTTTTTACGCACGATAGTTATGTGAGTTTTTTCGCTCAAAACTATTGTGAGTGTAAAGTCTATTTGAGCTACTTTACGCTCAAGGCTATTTTAGCCACTTTACGCTGGGAAGTTTATTTGGGCTATTTTTACGCCAATTTGCCACTTTAGGCTCAGTATATGTTTCGGGTCATTTTTATGCCCGATTGTATCTGGCTACATGAGAACGTGGTTTGTCCACGTGGCATTCATGCCACACTTATTGAAGAACGTGTGTACGTGCTTCCTGTTTTTGTTGTTATAATGGGACACGTGTCAACGTATGAAGAGGATAACTTCCATCGTGGGTGACAGTTGCCAGCGTAAAAAAACTCAAATGTGTTGCTTTTTACGCCCAAGGAGTCATGTCTATAAATAGACTTATTTTACACATCAAAAGCATCATGTACAGAAAGACAGGAGGGAATACATAGAGATCAGAGCCCAGAGAATTTGATTTTTCGGAGCATTCTTCTTCAACCTTTCTTCCAGAACAGAGTGAAGCAAAGCAGGAAAGCATTCGGCCTCGCCATCAGTACCCAAGTGTGTCGATACCTTTCTGGTGACTTAGTTCTTCCAACTGTTCATCTTCTAGCAGTGATCTTCATCATCATCGTATGGTCCAAGGAACAAAGTGATCGCCTTCAGATCAGACTTCCATTGCAATACTTTCCAGAATATTTGTACTCTTTTATACTCTTTCAAGTTTTATTTTCAAAAGCCGATTTCCAGGCATTTTGTTAAATAAAAGACTGAGGGTACGTAACTCAACAATCTGGGAGATTTGAAGTTAGAGTGTAAGTTCAGCGATACCTGAGGGTATATAACTCACAATCCGAGAGATAGTTGGAAGGTGTCGTTTAGACATAGTATTTCTTGAGGAACTTGTCATTGATGGGCATCATGAGTAAGTCTCCATTCTGTTTTGCAAGACAGTATGCGTCGTTGGAGAATATGGTCTCGATAACGAACGGACCCTCCCACTTAGGCTAGAATTTGTCGGGGGTCTTGTGAGTCATAACCATTGGTCGACGAATGGCCAAGACAAGATCGCCAACTTGGAATATTCTCTGTTTGACTTTCTTGTTGAAGGCTCGAGAGATGTGCGCTTGGTAGAGCTCTATACTTTGTTGAGCGTGTAAACGCTTCTCATCTAATGCCTCTTACTCTTGTAGCCGCCGACGGTAATTATCGTCCGCCATTAACCGGTTGGTGAGGGCCACTCGGAGTGAGGGGATCTGAGTTTCCAATGGGAGGACTGCCTCGCTTCCATAAACCACGAAGAACGGTGTATTTCCAGTAGCCGTCCGAATCATCGTCCGATACGCCCATAAGCACTCACCAAGCTTCTCATTCCAGTCGCGCTTGTTTGCAGACATAAACTTTTTGAGGAGCTTGATTATGGTTTTGTTGAATGCTTCAGCTAGACCATTGGCCGAAGGGTTATATGTTGTCGAGGTCATGTTTTGAATTCGATTCTTATCACAAAATCGATAGAAAGCATGGCTTGTGAACTGCGGACCATTGTCGTGGATAATCTTTCGGGGTAGTCCAAAACGCTAGATGACGTGATGTTTTATGAAGCTAATCACGTTCGATGTCTTGATTCTGCCAACGGAACAGCTTCTTCCCATTTGGAGAAGTAATCGGTGATTGCAAGTACGAACCGATGCCCTCGTGACGACGATAGGGAGATTGGCCCAATGATGTCCATTCCCCAGGCTTCGATTGGCCAAGAGGCTACTGTCAGGTGTAAGAATTCAGATGACAGATGTATGAAATCTGTATGGATCTGGCAAGCCTTGCATTTTTTTGCATAGTCAACTGCATCTGCGACCATTATGGGCCAGTAATAACCCATCCGATGAAGACGATCTTGTAACTTTGGGCCAGGTTGGTGGGCCCCACAAGTACCGTTATGAGCTTCACGTAGGGCCTCTGTGGCTTCTGCATTTGACAGGCATCTTAGTAGTAGCCCATCATAGGATCGTCGATATAACATTTTCGTCTCCGTATCATAGAAGAATCTGAGGGAGCGTCTTCTGATTGAGGTAGCTTCCTTCACATTCTCTGGCAGAATTCCATAGACCGCAAAGTCGAAGAGCGGGCGTCTCCAGTCTTGTATGTCGTCAGTTATTCGGGCGGAGTAACTCATACCCAGTTGAAGATTGTTTCGGGGGCAGACCAGTTCATGGCCTATTATGTCGACTAGATGATGAATGTTATTCGAGAGTGCCAAGGAAGCGGCGAGACCTGCCAGGGCATCGGCTTCGATATTTTGGAGCCTAGGAATGTGCTCTATAAAGAACCCCTCCAAGGTTGTAATGATGGCAATTGCTGTCTGATAATAGGGAATCAGGTCCTCGTTGCGAACCTCGTGTGAACCCCGGATCTGGTTAACAATCAACTGCAAGTCACCATATGCTTCCAAGTATCTGATTCCTACTTTTTTTGCGAGTTAGAGTCCAATGACTAGAGCGTCATATTCGGCTACAATGTTCGAACAGGGTTCTATAAGAGAATACGCCCGATTGACTACTAGTCCGGAGAGAGAAATTAATACCACCCCGACTACAGCAACGATATCACCTTGTGGTCCCGTTCGTGAAGCATCGTCAAAGAACATGTGCCAAATAGCGTCGTGCGAAGTCATATTCGAGGCGACGACTTCATCAGGAATTTTTTTTCATAAATTTTGGCTATTTTTGAGCGTGGATGGGCTGCTAAGAAGTCAGCCAGGGCTTGACCTTTGATAGCCTTCTGCGGAATAAAGACCATATCATATGGGGATAACAGTATCACCCAGGTGGCAAGACGAGAACTGAGTGTGTCTGGCTTGGTCATGAGAACCCTAAGGGATTAACTCGTAAAACAACATGGATGGTCCACCCTGTCACATAGTGTCGTATTTTCTGAATGGCGAACACTAGGACAAGGCACTCCTTCTCTACGACAGTGTACCTATGTTCCGGTCCTACCATCATCCGGCTAAGATAGTAAATAGTTTGTTCATGTCCCGCGTTATTATTTTGTGCTAGCAGAGCATCGAGGGAGTGTTCCATCGCCCGTAGATAGAGCAGGAAGGGCTTTCCGGCGACCGGGGCTACCAGAACTGGCAGATTCATCTGGTACTCCTTAATATCATCAGAGGCACGCTAACATTCCTCGTTCCATACAAAAGAGACACCTTTCCTCATGAGTTGAGTGAAGGGTTGGCATCGCCCTGAGAGGTTAGATATAAACCTCCTGATATAGGCTAGTCTTCCCTGAAGGCCGCCGAATTCGCGAAGATTCTTTAGTGGATTCATCTCCAGTATTACTTTTGTTTTGTCAGGATCTATGTGAATGCCCCAGTAAGTAATGACAAATCCCAAGAACTTTCTGCTGGACACCCCCAAAAAAGACTTGATGGGATTCATCTTCAGGTTTTGTGCCCGCATGAGGTCGAACACTATTCTCAAATCATGTAAATAATCATTTTTGGTGCGGCTCTTGACGACAATGTCGTCTACGTAACACTCCACCGTCTTGCGCAAATGATCTCTGAAGATGACACTCATAGCCTGTTGATATGTAGCACCGGCGTTCTTCAGGCTAAAGGGCATAACCGTATAACAATATATGCCGATCGGCGTTCGGAATGATATATGCTTCTCATTATCAGGAGCCATCTAGATTTGATTGTACCGTGAAAAGCCATCCATAAAGGACATGCGCTCGAAGCCACGCGTATTATTGCTTATTATATCGGTTATCGAAAGAGGGAATTCATCCTTAGGGCATGCCGCATTCAGATTACGGAAATCGATACAGATTCAGATTTTTCCCATTTTTCTTGATGACTGGCACTACGTTGGCTACCCAGTCTGGGTGCTGCTCTTCACGGATGAAATCGCTAGCTATAAGATTGTTTACTTTCGCCTCGATAGAATTCATGATGTCTGGACGAAAACGTCGCTGCTGTTGCTTGACTGGTTTTGCGTCCGGATAAATGTTGAGCTTGTGGAGTACAATCTCGGGGTTTAGCCCTGGCATGTCTTCATAGCTCCAGGAAAAGACGTCGATGTATTCTCTGACGAGTTGTAACAACGACTCCCGTTCGTCGTCTGTCAGGCTTTTACTAATGAAGATTAGCTTTGGAGAGGATTCATCGTCGAGGTTAACTTGCATAACCTCATCTTCAGTGGGACGATCACGAAGTTCAAAGCGTTTCTTCCATTGTGCATCTAGTTACTGGACCCACGGCTCCAACTCAAGTGGTTCAAGTAGGTCGTCTTCTTCTTCGATATCAGTGAATGTCATATTGGAAGATAATGTCTGTCTGAATATATTTCCAATACTGCTATCAGAGTCGTAAATGGGTGACTCGAACGAATGAGAGTGCCACTCAAATTCTTCGTCAGAACTTTCGGGCATTGTTGGTGGAGTAACATACCCTAGGCCGCATCTAAATTTGTGATAATGATCCTGAGGCTTCCCTGCCGGTGCCGACGGCTGTAGAGGCAGTTGTCCACCACTGCCATAATTTAGACCCGAGGTAGCCTCCATGTCGTACCCCTGCTTTTGGATGAAGTACTTGGCTTGAGGACTATACAAGTAGAGCGGTAGTCTTCCGGCGTCGGGTCCGAGGTCGGACTCTTGTGGCGTGAAAGATTGAGGACCTTCTTTTCGGCCAAAGATGATTGTGTGAGCCCATCCTCTTCTGTCTGGGACCGGAAAGTAAGCGCCTTTTTGGGAGCAAGTCGATTCGGGGTACGGACGGTTGTCACCTGTGTGTGCAGGCTCACGTCTAGACTGTCCCGTACGGTATACGTTAGATTAGGCTTATTATACTCAGAATAGTCTAACAGCAGCCTCTTATTGATGAAATAAGGAATTTTATCCACCGAAATTACATCATCAGGAGAGGGGCTATCTGCCTGTGCAACCACGTATTTGGCGAGTTCCTCGTCATCCTTGGCTACCCCCTGCGAGCTTAGAGGTCGGGATGCTGTATTGGGCAGCTTGACCACCAGGGGTTCTGCTTGATGTATTGATTTGCCTGAGAGTGTTGGATTGACACTTGGCTGCTGACTCGTCTTGGGAAGACGGATGACAATGGGCTCAGCAAGGAACTTTGTGTCTTCTGGTTGCCTTGGAGTAGATTTTGGTAATCGAATTACCATCGGTGTTGCAGAGGGCCTTGCATCTTCATATTGCCTTTGATTGGTCTTTGCCAACCGGATCACCATTGGTCCTATGACAGGTTTTGGCTCTTGGTTGGATCTCGGGAGACGGATGACCATTGGTTCCAACTGCGTAGGCGTGGCAGGAGAACCGAGCACCTCTTTATGCAAGGTTGCGACAAGGGGTTACCCGGCTTGCAGGCTTGGAGACGAATTCTCAAGGGTTCTTCTGGCCCTGTGATGGCTTCCAGCTCGTCTGTTATATGTTTCCTGGATTTGTCATATAGACAAGCCTCCGAAGAGTAATAAGATTCAACCCCTTTGAAGAGATCAGTGTCGACGAATTCAGTTTTCACGAAATCGTGCTTACTGACATACTTGAAACACTTGTGAAGTGTGGATGGCACGATCATATAGTCATATATCCACGGACGTCCCATGAGGATGTTGTAGGAGGTGTCTGCATCTATGACGTAGCAGGTAACTTCTGTCTTCAGGTCAAGAATCTGGCTCTTCAACCGAATTTTTCCTAGGGATAGCTTCTCCCTGAGTTAAAACCGCTAATGGCAGTGTTGGTTGCCCTAGCCAATGCATAGGGATGCCAAGAAGTTGGAGCAGACTTTTCAGAATGAAGCTTATTGACGAGCCAGGATCGATATGCATCCGATCCACTTTGATGTCGCCTATGTACCCATTGTAGTACAAGGGAAGATCATGCAAATTGGACTTGATCAACATGTCCTGTGCAGTAAATATGATATTGGGCATTACATCTGTGCTATTGTCGCTCTGTAGATCTGTTGGCGGGTCTTCCCCTGGAGGCTTGACCTGAACTAAGTAGGCATCAGCATTCTAGAGTCCTTCGCTCAATGCAACACGGAGAGCCTTGGAGAGCCTTAGGAGCTCGTATAGCGACAACTTTGCTGGCGTATTAGCCAATTGTGCTAATATGTCGAAGTTGTAAGGTCTCTCCAGTCCCTAAGGTATATCATTACGGAGTGGCCTGTCGAAGCGGGCCTCCCTTGTTTTGGACTTACTCGCCAGTGGAGGCTGAGATGGCCTTGGAACATCAGAGGGAGGCAACATTACTGGCTGAGGATCTTCGGCTGGATTATCCCGTACGGGCTGGACTTGTACTCCAGACTGGGTAACAACATCTGCAGCTTCAGCTGAAATTGTGTGGCAGGCTCTAGACTTCCTGCCCTTCTTCTTGTTGGTAGGAGATGACACCCCCTGGGTAACTTCGGGCACCATGTCTGGATGTACGCACATAATTTCTCCTCGTGAGGTAGTGAGAGGTACCAGTCCGGATGTCTGGTTCCGGACGGGTGGAAGATTAGTAACCTCTATTGTTGTCCGAGGGACAGGTATGACCCCGTCTTGAGTGCTTGTCGGAGGGAAGTCGCCGAACTGAAGAAATACCATGTTCGTCGCTACGGTAACATCTTCAAAGTCTATCGACAGAGCTTTTGAGTCGATAAGACTCTGAATGTACCGCTTCAATTGCAAGCAATCATGAGTGGCATTATGGACATAGCGGTGGAAGTGACAGTATTTTGGATCCTCCATTTCCGCTGCTCGGGGCTCACGTCTTGGTGGAGGGAGCTGGATCCTACCCCCTTTCAAGAGCATGTCGAAGATAGGTTTGACATGACTATCTTCAAATGAGTAGTTGATCTTGGGCCATGAACCTTCCGCCTGTTTTTGTTCTGGCTTCTGAGTCGCATCAGTGACCATGGCATATTTGCCCTTATTATCTCGGTTGGTGGTGGCGCCACTATTGTTGTTGCTGGAGGTGGACCCAGGACGTCGGCCCTTATCTTCTCTATCTGGGATATGTAATCCCAACTGGCGAGCTTTCTTCAATTTTGCTTAAGGTCGTCCAATCTCTGAACTGATCATCACCCATCCAGAGGCTAATTGCAGGAAGCAGCTTCTTCTGGCATATTTCAATCAAGGAGCTCTCAGGATTGCCTTGGGGCAATCTCATTGTGGTTTGGTAGAACTGCTCGATATAGTTCCTTGTAAGCTCCCTCTCTCCCTGAACGATGTCCATGAGAGATGACATTGTCACATCATGCCCCACTTCGTAGAATCTCTCCAGGAACATGTGCTTGAAGCCGTCAAAAGAGTGAATGCAGTTGTCGGGAAGGTTGCGGTACCAGTCGAACGCGATCCCCTCCAAAGCTCCGATGAATAATCGCGTGAGGATGACATCACTATGCGGCAAGTGGTCGGTTGTGACTTCAAAGTAAGTCATGTACCGACTAGCAGAGTTTTTTCCATTATAAGAATCGATATGGAATGGCTTGTTCTGCGGTAGAAAAGGCACATCTCTCCATGCAACGGGATATGGCTATCGTATTCTGAGATCTCGAGAGGAGTCTCGGGCATTGAACATTGCCCGAAGCTTCTGAACTTCCCTCCTTGCCTCCTTGGCTTCATCAGCAGCTGAAGGAACGGATGGTGCTACGGGATCATCACCCAATGGAGGGTCGGTCGTGTTGGAGTTCTCATTGACTGCAGATCCTAAGCTTGTTTGTCCGGGCATTCTTGCTGGTTGAGCTGGCAAGGCGGCTTTGATCTCGTCTACAGACTTGACCAAGGACAGGAGCACGGCTTCCAGCACTTCTAGCCGTTGTCGGTCGAAAGGCGCTTCATGATCGTTGTCAGTCATAAAGACTGTTCTCACGTGGGTAGAGGTGGAGGGGATTGTGGCAGAGGTACTCTCTGTGCCGTACCCTTGTATAGAGAAATCGTCAAGGAATATCGGAATATCATCATCCTCCGACTCGGAAGGGGTGCTACCCCCTGTGCAGGAATGTCACGACCCGCACCCTAGAGTAAGGGCACGAGACGTGGGTACATCCAGCCTACGCCGCAGTGTCGGCGGTAGAACGTTGTCCTAGGTCAAACATCTAACAATGTAAAGGTACCTGTACAGTATATACTCTCCGAATGGAGGTGACATAGCAGATATAGTCTCAATCACATCTAAGGTAGAGCATGATAAAGATAGATAAAATATGAAATCCACAAGGAGATATAGCAGATAGAAGTCCAAGTGTCTAAGATACACAAACCCAGAAAACATCTCAAAGCTTAATACAGTAATCCATAGAATAAATACAACTAAATACAACTGAAATAACTAACTATACAACCTCTACTGTGTCTCCTCTAGGCTAGCAGGCAACCTCCAGGCTATCTGTAAAATTTATCAACAGGTCCAGTCAGGAGAGGAGCGAGTACAGTACATCTCAATAAATCATAACAGGCTAGGAAATATAAACATGCTAGAGAGTAAGATACAGGAAACTGAAGGAATAACATGATGAAAAAGAGAGAGACTGTAAGTAAATAGCTACAGTATATAGAGAACTATCAGTGACTAGTGATTCAGAGCACAAGATCGTTATGTAAACGGCAAGATGTTGTACACGAGTAATCTACAGAGGTTGTACACGAGTAATCTACTGGATTGATTACATAACCACTTCTACTCCCCCGCCCCAATCAATACACAAGGATCTAACCAAGATATGTTATTGCACATGAAGTATAGTCGCACACGAAGATCATGTGAGCACATGAGTATACACGATTTCATACAATTTGCACACGAAAAGCACGAACACAAGAAGTACAAGATGCTCATGATAAAGTACACGAACACGAAATATCCGATGTATCCGCTAAGGGGACAATATCGCACGACAAGATCCATATAGTACTAATCCGTGTTTCCAACGTGTCAGCATCATGTAAAGTAATCTAAAGCAGGAAATATAATCCTATACAGGATATGAAATGATCAGAGAATGTACTCGCCTGATAACCTGAACAGCTGATAGATATAGATGTCCAACTGAAGCCACAGAGTCCTATTTAAAGCAACACAGGTTACAAGGTGTTCAAGTTGTAATAAATGAATCTCTATAAGCAATCTATATTATTCTAGGCTCTTCTAAGTCAGATCAACTCTAGGTCAACTTCGGTCAACAATCTAGTCAAACTAGGTCAAGTGTTGACTTACAGTTAACTTTTGGTCAACTGGTCAACTCTGATCAAACATGGTCAATTCTAGTCTAATTATTAAAGTTATAAAATGTACTTCGTTATTTGTACGTCAAAACTTACGACACGTAAATCGAGATAAGATGATTAACGGTGAAGTTAATAATCTTATTATAGTGATCCACGTATCCATCTTGTCAATTTCAGCCATGTGAGATCACTGGAATTGACCGATCTCAGTTTCGTTGTACTAATCCCGAAATACGAATATTATAATAATTAATTATAATAAAAGGGTGATACATAGAGAAACTATCTACAAACATTGTCGGATGATGAAATAAACATCGCCAACATGTCCAGAATAGTCAAATTAGCTAGGATAGCCTACCCATCGGTCCAATTTGGACACAAGGGCAAAAAGGTAATTTTTGGTCAAAACGGTATCCGTGTCGGAGCCGTTTTGCACCAAAAAATGTGCAAGAAAATAAGTCTACAAAATATAACAAATTATATGTCCACGAAATTAGAATGACGATATGAACCCAACGGTATATCTAGAATTGGATTCCGTTGACCCGATCTCAATTTGGTACGTTGACCAAAACATTGGAATTTCGATTTGCATGGAAATGCTTACCGGAGCCAATGTTCTCTAAACTCGGCAAACTATATGTCAACGAGTCCAGAATGACGATACGAACTCAATGGTATATCCGGAATTGGATTCCGATGAGCCGATCTCAAAATGATCCGTTGACCCGGATATTGGTATCCGACTTGCACCGAAATGCGTACCGGAACCAATGTCCACTAAAACCTAGCAAATTATATGTCAACGAGTCCAGAATGACGATACGAACTCAACGGTATATCCGAAATTGGATTCCGATGAGCCGATCTTAAAATGACCCGTTGACCCGGACTTTAGGACCCACTTTGCACCGAAATATGTGCCAGGGCCCACGTCCTCCAAATCTAACAAATTTTATATGAAAACATGCCAGAACGATGTCACGAGTCTACTGGTGGTGTCAGAAATAAAATCTGGAGTCTCGTGTTCAAAAATAGAATTTTATAAGTTAGAAATTACGAATTCGGACGACCAACTTTGGCGTCGAATTCAACCAATCAAATAAGCTCACAATAAAACGAAACTGGAGGGGTAGTAAGAGGGTTATACCAGCTTCGCACAGGAACTGGTAGCACGCCAAATGGAGCTACGATGGAGGAGGTACATGCTGACGAAGTTGGCTCCGCGAAACTATCCAAATTTTACACAGTTTAAACGGTCAACTTGGTGGCCGGTTTTGAGGTACCAAACGATAAAATTAACGGACGAAAATTGACAGGAGTGAAGGTGGATATACCGAGATTGTGACAGAGTGAAGAAATCGTGGATCCGACGGTCGGATTTCTTGAAAATTATGCGCGAAGTTGCTGCGACGGGACGACATTTCAGCTTCGTTTTCGGGCTCGTCACGACGGGAACCCGTGCCAAACGCACGGATCGCCCCCGATACACGTCGGAGAGAAGAATGGAGGCCATGGAGCCTACCTGGAGGTACGCCCGGCTATGGGAGAGGTTGGCCATGGCGGCCACGGCGCCGACGGCGGCGCCTGCGCTGCCAGCCACGGACGCGACTGTCATTGCTGGCCGCTGCTGCCACTTACATTACTGCTGCACAGGTTGTAGCTGTGCTTGCGCTACCTGGCACGATGGTTTCCGACGGTGGTGCCCGGCCTGATAGACACGGCGGCGGTGGCGGTGGAATACAGTGGTGGCGACGAGTGGAACGGTGGTGGTCGGCCGTGTGATGATGGAGGTGGTGGTTCATTGGAGGAGCTCGGATGAGTTCGGGAGGAGGAGGAAAATAGAGAGGGCTGATGGAGGATCTCGGGATGGGGAGCTCTCGGCCATGGAAGAATGGCTGTGGTGGAGTTCGGGATAGGGAGGAGGAGAAGAAGAGAAGGAAGGTGATGGTTCGTTGGTGATAGTAGAATGAAGGTGATGAAGATGAAGAAGGAGGAGGGAAGGAGGAGCTCAGGGAGGAGCCGAGGCTGGGGATGAGTTCGGCCATGGGGTTGCTGCTCGAGAATGAGGGAGTACTGTGTAGCTGGTTAGGAAGAGAGGGAGAGAGTAAGAAAAAAATAAAGAGGAGAGTGAAAGAAAGTGATAATTAATGTGAGAGATAAAGTAGAGAGAGAAGAGATTCTTTCCATAAAATTTTTAGGGCCGGCCAAGTGGCTGCTATAGGTATGGAGGGAATTTAATGGTGAGGACTGAATGAGGGAGAATCAAGGGTAGAAATTAACAGGGAATTGGATTCATTTTTTGGGATTTAAATCAATGGATATACACTCAATATTTGAAGTGGAAAACTAGGTATTTAATATTATTTTTGGGCAAAAAAAAATGAGGGCATCATGAGAGAGGGAAACATTAAGCTGGGGTTGGGTTCAGTGGAGCCGGGTTGGATCACAATCGAACATGGCAAAATAATCGAATTAAATAGGTGTTGATGATCATGGGTAAATAAGTAGCACGTGGAAATTCCAATAAATGGGAACAAGTGTCTTGCGGGTAGTAGGCTCAATATGGGCCATGTCCATATTTGGGTTTGTCAGGTTTTGGTCGACAGGGTACCCATAAATCAAGTTGGAAAATGAATGTGACACCGTGGGGTAAAATAAAATCGGGTCACGTGTCAGGAAAGTTATGTGAAGTATATGGAGCACAAAATGGTGTGTCTGAGTGGGACACGAAGGTCATGGGTGATGAGCGTCTCGAGTAGATCATGCATGATGAGTTGGTTTCAAGAGAATGACTGGTCTGGTGCTCCCAAATCAAAAGTCACGGTAACGTGCATATGATGATCAAGGAAAAGAGTGGGAAAATTAATTAATGATCAAATGGTCTAAATCGACTCAAAGTTCTGCGAAACAAGAAAAGTACAAGGGAACAAGTTTGGATGGGACATTATATACCATCATGAAGGTAATTATGTCCACTACAAAACTCGTGAAGAAGGTTTCCAGAGTTGAACATCCCTGACACTCCAAATATCAAAGGCATGGAAAAGTACACTTAAAGATAATAAACAGAATAATTTATTTATCGAAACTAATTCAATCAGAAAAATTAAAAAAAAATCAACCCGAAATTCATGAAGCTCACATCCTACCCACCTTATAAAAATTTCGTCCTCGAAATTAAAATGTTCATACTCCTTCTAGGTCAAACCCCCACAATCAAAGTCCCAGAACTTAAATAAATCATATGATTAAAAAGGACGGCATACAGGGTCATGGCATACGGTGGTAGTGAAGTCTCATCTAGGCATACTAGTCATCCTAACCAAAACGGTCATAGGGTATCAAAACACACAAGCAATCTAGGGTGCTAAACTAGAAAAGTTACAGAAACAATAATTCATCAAGAATGTAAGGCAGTCTACCATCCTATATGAAAACTAATACTTATAAAAACATATAAAGATAACTACCAATTATCTATAAGGGGGTACTATCCAAAGAAAACTCAAAATCACAAGTTAAATAATGAAAGTCAATTGCATTGAAATCCAATCACAATATATATATATATAGAGTGTGTTAGAGAGGAAAAAGCTAGCATTATGTAAAAGTTATGTGGTTCGTGTGTGTATGGGTGTATGTGGACATGTTCATATGGTTAGATAGTAGGCATGTGTGTATGTGAATTATACATAAAAGTGTATAGGTGGATTTGGGTTTCAAAATAATAGCTATCCAGTTACACTACTCATGGCATATTAGTTAACAATCTACAATATACAACCTATTTACTCATAACATGCATGGCTAACCATATACATATATATATAAAGAGGTAGAGATTTAGTTATGTATCTATATACATTATAACATGTATGCGTAAACTCTATATATATCTACATAGATATATGAACATAACATAGAGAGGAAGGGTTAGGTTTATATGGCAACGTATACTAAGTTAGGGTGTGTGTGTCCTTGTACAGGGTTATAGCTTAGTATTGAAAGGTTAAATCCAGTTTTAGTTCAGCATTTACATACAAAATCTGAAAATAAGCTAACATTTAAACCAGTGCAATATTAACATAATACAGTTTCAGATTTTAGGGGTGTAAAACATCACAACCAACTCAATGCTCCCAACACATCCTAACATGATGGAGATGAACCCTAACACACCATCCATACATTTAGCTATGCATACAGTTCAATATTACATATTAAATCTAAAATTGAACTAAACATTTGAAATCAATGTAAAATGTTAACATGTATTCAGTTTTAAGATTTTGGAGAAATTCGAACATCAAACCAACCCAATGTTTATCACAACCTAACATGTAAGAATACAAAACCTAACATTATATCCCTACATACAACAATGTATATAGCTCAAAATATTACATTTAAAAATAGCAATTTGAACTAACATTTAAAATCCAGTATTAAGGGTTAATATGCACACAGTCTCAGATTTGACAAATTCAAACACAAACTCAATCAATTTCCTTAAAAATTGAACCCTGTATATAACATACATGTACAGTGATGTAAACAAAACTACTAACAAGAAATTTATATTTAAATTACGAATTTAAACTGAAAAAAACAGAAAACTAGTCTCTGATACTGTACTGTATCAGAATATTGGGGTTTTGAGAATTTAACATCAATAACATATTAATATGTATTCAGATGGGTTGGTAATCAAAGTGTAGCATGCATACGTGTCAGACAAAGTGTCTGTGTCCACTATATATATTCTCATGTCCCAATATAAAAATTAAATTCTACGTTAAGACCAACATTTAGATTCCTACCAAGATTGCAATTTAGGTGATTGGTGTAATCAAGACAGTTTTATTATAATTACTATTATTTAATACAACAATAATAGCAAAAAAGAAATAACGATAAAATCTGTTTTGCATATCTGTTTAAAGAAGGAACCATTTTGAAACCCAGAGCTAAAATTTCAATCCAAGATAAGGTCTAGCAAAATCATCGATTCATTGTATTAAGAAGAAACTCATAGCAAGAAGTTACACAAGGTTTATAAAAACAGCTAAGCTACTCCTAAGTTAATTAATAAGAAACAAAACAAAACAAAATAAACAATAATTTTTTTTTTAGAAGGACTGAAACAAAAGTAGAAAAAACATGTTCAAAAGCATTTAAGGTACAATCTGATAATCATATGCGTCTATCCAAAATTATGGTACTCTAAATTCTCGTCATACTAGTAAGCAAGGCTACGATAATCACAAAGTCCTTGACTTAGGCACATACCTCTAGAATCATGGTATTTAAAATTTTTGCGATGCCGCTAGCTTGGCTGCGAAAACCTTAAATTCCCACACCCGAGAAATATATCCAAAGTCAGACTATATGTCCTCACCATGCTGGCTAATGTGACTGTAGAAGACTAGATTCCGTAACTTAGATGACCTAGCCCATATAATTTCATCTTGACAAAAATTAAATTAAATCAACAATGGATACCCGAAAATCAAATTTATCAACGAACATCAAGATTCAAAAATGAACAAAAATCGATCAAATCATATAAATACAAACTCGGATGCAACAGCTAACATCAAAATTCAAAATTCAACAATCATCCATCAAAATCAATAAATACAGACTCAAATTCAACAATAGAAAGTAAAGTTAAATCAAATCAAGGGAAGAAGAGTTTTCAAATCGAAGTTAAAAATAAGATTCTCAAGGGTCATCCCAGGAATCTCTCAAGGGATCCTAACTGTGATTGAGTACCTTCAAAAATATATCCTAATCCTACTGCAAGCTGTAGTGGTACTCTAGTTCGAATACCACTACACAAACTTGACCTGCATGGGCCACCACTAAAAATGTGACATGACCCGCACCCTAGAGTAAGGGCACGAGACGTGGGTACGTCCAGCCTACGCCGCAGTATCGGCGGTAGAACGCTGTCCTAGGTCAAACATCTAACAATATAAAGGTACCTGTACAGTATATACTCTCCGAATGGAGGTGACATAGCATATACAGTCTCAATCACATCTAAGGTAGAGCATGATAAAGATAGATAAAATATGAAATCCACAAGGAGATATAGCAGATAGAAGTCCAAGTGTCTAAGATACACAAACCCAGAAAATAACTCAAAGCTCAATACAGTAATCCATAGAATAAATATAACTCAATACAACTGAAATAACTAACTATACAACCTCTACTGTGTCTCCTCTAAGCTAGCAGGCAACCTCCAGGCTATCTGTAAAATTTATCAACAGGTCCAGTTAGGACAGGAGCGAGTACAGTACATCTCAACAAATCATAACAGGCTAGAAAATATAAACATGCTAGA
Organism: Iris pallida; assembly: GCA_029216955.1. NCBI lineage: Eukaryota > Viridiplantae > Streptophyta > Magnoliopsida > Asparagales > Iridaceae > Iris > Iris pallida. Next base: position 15,013,240 of record JANAVB010022800.1, read on the forward strand.
GAGTAAGATACAGGAAACTGAAGGAATAACATGATGAAAAAGAGAGAGACTGTAAGTAAATAGCTACAGTATATAGAGAACTATCAGTGACTAGTGATTCAGAGCACAAGATGGTTATGTAAACGGTACGATATTGTACACGAGTAATCTACAGAGGTTGTACATGAGTAATCTACTGGATTGATTACATAACCACTTCTACTCCCTCGCCCCAATCAATACACAAGGATCTAGCTAAGATATGTTATTGCACACGAAGTATAGTCGCACACGAAGATCATGTGAGCACATGAGTATACACGATTTCACACGATTTGCACACGAAAAGCATGAACACAAGGAGTACACGATGCTCATGATAAAATACACGAACACGAAATACCCGATGTATCCGCTAAGGGGATAACATCGCACGATAAGATCCATATAGTACTAATCCATGTTTCCAATGTGTCAGCATCATGTAAAGTAATCTAAAGCAGGAAATATAACCCTATACAGGATATGAAATGATCAGAGAATGTACTCGCCTGATAACCTGAACAGCTGTTAGATATAAAGGTCCAACTGAAGCCACAGAGTCCTATTTAAAGCAACACAGGTTACAAGGCATTCAAGTTATAATAAATGAATCTCTACAAGCAATCTATATTATTCTAGGCTCTTCTAAGTCAGATCAACTCTAGGTCAACTCCGGTCAACAATCTAGTCAAACTAGGTCAAGTGTTGACTTACAGTTGACTTTTAGTCAACTGGTCAACTCTGATCAAACAGGGTCGATTCTAGTCTAATTATTAAAGATATAAAATGTACTTAGTTATTTGTACGTCGAAACTTACGACACACAAATCGAGATAAGATGATTAACGGTAAAGTTAATAATCTTATTATAGTGATCCACGTATCCATTTTGTTAATTTCAGCGATATGAGATCACTGGAATTGACTGATCTCAGTTTCGTTGTACTAATCCCGAAATACGAATATTATAAGAATTAATTATAATAAAAGGGTGATACATAGAGAAACTATCTACAAACATTGTCAGATGATGAAATAAACATCGCCAACGTGTCCAAATAGTCAAATTAGCTAGGATAGCCTACCCATTGGTCCAATTTGGATACAAGCACAAAAAGGTAATTTTGGGTCAAAACGGTATCCGTGTCGGAGCCATTTTGCACCAAAAAATATGCAAAAAAATAAGTCTACAAAATATAACAAATTATATGTCCACGAAACCAGAATGACGATACGAACCCAACGGTATATCCAGAATTGGATTCTGTTAACCCGATCTCAATTTGGTCCGTTGACCAGAATATTGGAATTTCGATTTGTACGGAAATGCGTGTTGGAGCCAATGTTCTCAAAACTCAGCAAACTAGATGTCAACGAGTCCAGAATGACGATATGAACTCAACGGTATATCCGGAATTGGATTCGGATGATCCGATCTCAAAATGATCCGTTGACCCGGATATTGGTATCCGACTTACACCGAAATGCATGTCGGAACCAATGTCCACTAAAACCAAGCAAATTATATGTCAACGAGTCCAGAATGACGATACGAACTCAACGGTATATCCGGAATTGGATTCCGATGAGCCGATCTCAAAATGACCCGTTGAACCGGACTGTGGGACCCACTTTGCACCGAAATGCGTGCCAGCGCCTACGTCCTCCAAATCTAACAAATTTTATATGAAAACATTCCAGAACGACACCATGAGTCTACTGGTGGGGTCAAAAATGAAATCTGGAGTCCTGTGTTCAAAAATAGAATTTTACAAGTTGGAAATTACGAATTCGGACGGCCAACTTTGGCGTCAAATTCAACCAATCAAACAAGCTCACAATGAAACGAAACTGGAGGGGTAGTAAGAGGGTTATACCAGCTTCGCACAGGAACTGGTAGCAGGCCAAATGGAGCTGCGGTGGAGGAGGTACAAGCTGACGAACCGCGAAACTGTCTAAATTTTATACAGTTTAAACGGTCAACTTAGTGGCCGATTTTGAGGTACCAAACGATAAAATTTATGGACGAAAATTGAAAGTAGTGAAGGTCGATATACCGAGATTGTGATGGAGCAAAGAAATCACCGATCTAATGGTCGGATTTCTCGAAAATTGTACGTGAAGTTTCTGCGACGGGTCGGCATTTCAGCTTCGTTTCCGGGCTCGTCACGACGGGAACCCGTGCCAAACGCACGGATCGCCCCCGATATACATCGAAGAGAAGAATGGCGGCCACGGGGCCTGCCTGGGGTTCACCCGGCCATGGGGGACGTCGGCCACGTCGGCCACGGCGGCCACGGCGCCGGCGTCGGTGCTTGCGCTGCCGGCCATGGGCGCGACTGTCATTGCTGGCCGCTGCTGCCACTTACATTACTGCTGCACAGGTTGCAGCTATACTAGCACTGCCTGGCACGGTGGTGCCCGACGGTGGTGCTCGGCCTGATAGGTACGACGGCGGTGGCGGTAGAATACAGAGGTGGCGGCGAGTGGAACGGTGGTGGTTGGCCGCGTGATGATAGAGGTGGTGGTTCGTTGGAGGAGCTCGGAAGAGTTCGGGAGGAGAAGGAAAATAGAGAGGGCTGATGGAGGAGCTCGGGATGGGGAGATCTCGGCCATGGGAGAATGGCTGTGGTGGAGTTCAGGATGGGGAGGAGGAGAAGAAGAAAAGGAAGGTGGTGGTTCGTTGGTGATGGTAGAATGAAGGTGATAAAGATGAAGAAGGAGGAGGGAAAGAGGAGCTCAGGGAGGAGCCGAGGCTGGGGATGAGTTCGTCCATGGGGTTGCTGCTCGGGAATGAGGGAGTATTGTGTAGCTGGTTAGGAAGAGAGGGAGAGAGTAAGGAAAAAATAAAGGGAAAAGAGAAAGAGAGTGATAATTAATGTGAGAGATAAAGTAGAGAGAGAAAAGATTCTCTCCATAAAATTTTTAGGGCCGGCCAAGTGACTGTTATAGGGATGGAGGGAATTTAATGGTGAGGATTGAATAAGGAGGAATCAAGGGTAGAAATTAATAGGGAATTGGATTCATTTTTTGGGATTTAAATCAATGGATATACACTCAATATTTGAAGTGGAAAACTAGGTATTTAATATTATTTTTGGGCAAGAAAAAATGAGGGCGTCATGAGAGAGGGAAACATGAAGCTGGGGTTGGGTTCAGTGGAGCCGGGTTGGATCAAAATCGGACATTGCAAAATAATCGAATTAAATAGGTGTTGATGATCATGGGTAAATAAGTAGCACGTGGGGATTCCAAGAAATGGGACACAAGTGTCTTACGGGTAGTAGGCTCAATGTGGGCCATGTCCATATTTGGGGTTATCAGGTTTTGGTCGACAGGGTACCCACAAATCAAGTTGAAAAATGAATATGACACCGTAGGGTAAAATAAAATCGGGTCACGTGTCAGGAAAGTTGTGTGAAGTATATGGAGCACAAAATAGTGTGTCTGAGTGGGACACGAAGGTCATGGGTGATGAACGTCTCGAGTAGATCATGCATGATGAGTTGGTGTCAAGAGAATGACTGGTCTGGTGCTCCCAATTCAAAAGTCACGGTAACGTGCATATGATGATCAAGGAAAAGAGTGGAAAAAATAATTAATGATGAAATGGTCTAAATCGACCCGAAGTTCTGCGAAGCAAAAAGATTACGAGGGAACAAGTTTGGATGGGACATTATATACCATCATGAAGGTAATCCTGTCCACTACAAAACTCGTGAAGAAGGTTTCCAGATTTGAACATCCCTGACACTCCAAATATCAAAGGCACGGAAAAGTACACTTAAAGATAATAAACAAAATAATTTATTTATCGAAACTAATTCAATCAGAAAAATTAAAAAAAAATCAACCCAAAATTCATGGTGCTCACAAGGAAGCCCCATCGTCTTGGTGAGGGTGGTGGCCCTTAGGGAAATCTGATTCTGTTGCAGAGTTCTGGGGGATCTTTATCTCCTGTGTGTACTCTTGGTACACTGGGTTGTCGCATACATTGAGGGGGTCGCTACCTCCAGCTTCATCTTCTTTCAAGGAGGCCGAAGGTGCACCCCGGGGTGCCGGAAGCTTCTTTTGGACCGAGTGCCTAAATAGACACCCCATGTGGTTGATAGGAACCCCCCGGATGAGGGTCTCCTTGCAATACTGGCCGAGATGGCCGGGCTGGAAGAGCTTGTCTTCTTTCCTCCTTTGCCAGGAGGAACTTTTTGAGTTGAATTACAGGTGGCGAAAGGAAACTCCTCGTCCCCTAGAATTTGGATATGTGCTGGCTGCTGCAGTCGCTGGAAAACTGACTGCCGATCTTCAGGTGCTGCTGATTTATTACAACAGCAGTTGATGATGACTTGCGTGCAACGACGCCCCGAGAGGGACTCATTGCATGCTGATGCTGCCGTCTTGCGTTTGTGAGTAGTCACGTCACGTAAGTCGGTAGGAAGCTTCTCTACCTTTACACCCAACTTGTGAACTCGGGAATCCCGAGCGCACATGTGCTTAGGCATCAAGATTGCTCCCTGATCCGTGGCTAGTAAAAACACTTTCTCTAGATCTTCAGAGGGAGACTTTAAAGACCCACCCTGTCCGTCAGCCCTGGGGGACTGGACGCGGGTGGTTCTGTACAACTTTCTGTCAGGAGCCCGTGTAACAGTTAACGGGGCCCACTGACAGTCAACAACTTGGACAGTTGACTGGGCTGGTTGGACCTGCACTGCCCGAGACTTTTTTGGCTTAGCACCCAAAGGCACGTAGTAAAAGGAGTCCAGATTGATATATCCATCATCTTTAGTGAGCCACATGGCGTCAGGCCCGCATGAGAGGCGGTCGAACACAAAGCTTCTGACAGGACCATATGAGACGTCCTGTTTGAGGCCATGATTGGTCGTCGCATGGACCATCTTTCTGCGGCTAGCGTTGGCTGTCGCATGGATCATTTTTCTGTGGCCAGAGTTGGCTGCCGCATGAGTCGTCTGCCTGCTGCCAGAGTTGGCTACCGTAAGGACAGATTGTCGATCTCCTCTATACGGCTTCTTCTTTGTCTGCAAGGAGTTCCCTTGTGCCCCTAAAAACTCGGCATCGTAGTATTTTCCTCTGCTCATTTTGGGGACAGTGGGGTCCTCTGCGGTCGGAAGCAAAGCCGCAGGAGAGCTTTGGTCACCGTCTTGGGCTGCAGAAGGAGCTTCTTCGAGAACTTGGTCGGGGGCAACAGTTTTGTGCACCGACGCCTTGCGAGTCCTCTTTGGGTTAGCTCGCTCCTGAGACGGGCTGGCGCTCCCTTCAGAGAGCAATTCTTTAAAGGCTTGTTGGTCGAAGCGAACCACAAGCATTTGCTGTGTAGAGCCGAGCTTGGACGCATCAGATTGCGTCACCAACTTTTCATCGGAAGAGAAGGATGTCCCCAGCAGAGACGCCATCGTGTTTGCCATAAATAATCAAAGACAGGTATTACAGCACACTGAAATTGATTACAAACTCGCTTGTACAAAGGAAAGCCTAGAAAGAAATCCTAGGAAACAATCTAAGTACAATTGTTTAGTTTTGATTCTGGAGGGTGATGGTGGATGCTCGGGAAAGTGCTATCAACTCTGTCTTACTCCGTGGACTATCTTTTACAGTCTCTAGCTCGTGAATAAATTGTTTCTCTCTTGAAGGTTGCCAGCCTTTACAGGGGTGTGGTACCCTGCTATTTATAATAGGATGTATTTTGAGCCGCATAGACGGCTTTTGGCTACGTGGCTAATTGGCAAGCAAAGACCCGTTCTTGGGCTGCCATCTGTCGATTTGTTAGGATTTTGCTGCAGCAAATCTGGGTAGTTAAGGACTTGGTCAGATTGCCACGTGTCCTATTGCGTATAGTTTTCTCAGTCTTCAGTTATGTGGGGTCGCATGAGACTCATGCGGCTTGAATCACAGTTACTTTTGGCTGTATAAAATTTGGAAACTTTAGGACCGCATAAGCTGAGCCGCATGAGGTTCATGCAGCTTGGATGACACTCTTTTGGCCGCATGGAGGCGTACGAACCCAAGTTTTGGGCGACGTCTCACGTCTTATCTTTCTTGACGAAGTGTCAGAACTGTCATGTTTTGCCAGGACTTGTCAGCTTTATCAGTCGAACTGCTCCTCTTTGGTCGCATATTTTCTTTCTACAGCTGTTTGTCGACGGGCCGCATTTGTCTTTGAACAGTCATACGGCTTTCCTTCATGCGGACCTGTTTGGCCCAAAGTATCTATGCGGCAATTTGTAATCTGCATGAACCCTATATTATTCATGCTTCTACACTTACGTCTTGCACACCGAGGCACTCTCCTTTGCGATATTCAATGTTCAATAGCGACTTGTACATTTGATGTACGTTTTATTTCAATTGTTCTATCTAGTGTTCGACACGCACTATGTTTATCTTTCGATCGAGCCACGCCTTAATAGGTTAACTTAGCATACAATAGAACATTTTAATTAAGCATGACGGACAAGGAAAGAAGAGTCAAAGTCCCCAACATTAAGCCGATACGCCTTGTCATTTTGCTAAGCCGATGCGCCTCCATTTTTTATCTTTGTTGCACGGCCAACTCTTCTGACTTAGCCATTCAAGCAATTCATACTTTATTGAATTATACGACCGATTTGGCTTACCGAGCCTATGTCTCAATCCGTTGCGAGACGGTGATTTGGTTTTGTGGATCCTGTTGTAAATAAGGCAAATGCCTACCTCTTATATTTCAGCGCAAACGTATAGCCTGTATATGAAACCAACTAAAATCAATACTTGTCCGAATCGGACTAAAGCCTTGCGTCGATTAGATTTCTTAAAATCTTCAAGCCGACTCAATATTTTCTCTCGGGCCAACTTAACACTTACATCGATCTTACTCGATGCGTTCCTTGGGTCAACGTAACTCTTTGCATCGATCTGACTCGATCAATTCTCGAGACAAGGTAACTCTTGTATCGATTCGCGTCAAAACCTAATCGGGTCAACGCGACTCTTTGAGTCAACGACTCAGCATAACACACCGTACGGAGGAGGGCATTACATAGCAGGCTACTACCGAAGATTCGTGCAAAGCTTTTCAAAACTAGTGTTTCCTCTGACTCGCCTCACCCAGAAGGGAGTCGTATTCGAATGGAGTATCGACTAAGAATCCAGCTTTCAAGAGTTGAAGCAACGACTCATCTCAGCTCCAATCTTTGGACTTTCATATAGTCCAGAAGGCTTTCAGATATTCAGCGACACATCGGGAACTGGCCTCGGGTGCGTACTCATGCAGAAGAACAAAGTCATCTCCTATGCTTCACGACAATTGAAGTAACACGAGAAAAACTATCTGACACATGACCCAGAGTTGGCGGCGCTCGTATTTGTATTGAAACTCTGGCAGCACTACCTCTATTGTGTGGCTTGCAGAATCTAGACAGATCATAAAAGCCTCAAATACTTGTTTACGCAACGAGAACTCAACTTACGACAGCGACGTTGGCTCAAACTCATAAAAGATTACGAGCTAACGGTCGAGTATACGTCGGGCAAAAAAAATGTCATAGCTGGCACACTGGGCAGAATGTTTATGGGATCACTGGCCCTAAATAATGAGATACGGCGGGACCTTAAGGCGATGGGTATTGAACTCGGAATTGAGTATCAACATCTGCACCTGGCTCAATTGAAGCTTGGGTCGAGCTTGCTTAGCAAAATAAAGACCGTACAGAAAGGTGATTCATTTCTAAAGAATATACACGTTACATCCTGGGAAAGACGGAGACTGAACAATGTGACTAAAAGGAAGGATCTGCATTTCTGAAACAGCCTAACTCAGATAAGAAATTCTGACGGAGGCGCATTATGCGAAGTAATCGTTACATCTAGGGAGCACCAAGATGTATAAGAACTTGCGTACAAACTTTTGGTGGCACGACATAAAGAAAGATGTGACTACTTTCGTGTCGCAGTGCATGGCGTGTCAGCAAGTGAAGGCAGAACTCCAAAGGCTAGGCAGGGAGCTGCAGAATCTCCCCATTTTCGAGTAGAAGTAGGACAATATCTCGATAGATTTTATTGTCGGATTTCCAAAGATGTCGCAGAGGAATGATGCGATTTGGGTCATTGTTGATAGATTGACCAAGTCAGCTCACTTCGTCACAATTAAAGTAGCATGGAGCGTTAATCGGTTAGCGCTAGTCTATATCGACTAGATTGTTCGACTGTATGGGGTACCGGCTACTATAATTTTGTACAGAGACGGGCATTTCCTATCGTATTTCTGGACAAGCCTGCAAGTGGATGGAGACCAAACTGAACTTTAGTACTGCATACCATCCCCAGACAGACAGTCAGACGGGGGCCAAACTGTACACCACTTAAACCATGTCACGCCCCAGAACCAGAACACTGGAGAGCGGGGGCAGACATAGCCAGCTACGTATAATGGAATGGGATCCACTCCACTATACGGTCACGGCTGTCTAGATATATGTGGGTTTATCACAAGCCATCAGTCTCTTAAGGTCAATAACAAGCCTAGTGTCTCAATCACAAGCAAGTAAGAAAATGTTGCAAGATGTAAGATCACCAAATATACAATAGTAAGGCGTCCGAAATATTACATATTCAGCTGATCATGAAGCTAGTCGTTACAAAATGTGAGAACTAGCAAGAGTTTAGTCATACATGATTAACCCAAGGTTGCCAATCATGTTACAGCCCGTAGGCAGACAGTAAGTAAAAATATACACGAGCTAACACTTACTCGGCAGCTAAACGCCTCAAAAGAATAATTTTACAATAAAGTAGAAGAGCAAAAATGAACCCACTCGTTGCCAGGATTCCTTCTAGTGGTCACCATCTGGCTGAAAAGTCGGTAGATCCTCTGGAGCTGCTCTGAAATCTGGCCATACAAAACCAGCTGGGTCAGATCCCAGAAAGGGCAAGTGCCACAAAGGAAGCTTCACTTAGGAACTAAAACCAGCAATTAGCACAGAAGATAATAATATATAGTAAAACTGGAGAAAATATAACATCACGGGGATATACGGTAAGATAACCATGGGACCATTCAGATAACCAGGTTACAATCCTTAAACCAAACAAGGACCGGGATTGTAACCCTTCGTCTGAACCGAACTTGGTTTCTCCCATTTATCAGCAAGATAATATAAGAAGTCAGAGCATGTAACAATTTATACAGGATCAAGACTAGATAGATTATTCCTCATTCAATCAATCACGGCCAAGCAATGAGTACGGCTTGATACTTTAACTAACTAGGGTTATCACAGGCCTAGTTACTAGCAAGATGCAGTAAGATTCTTCCACAGCCACAAGCCCTGCAGACCATCCAGGTTACCCAGGTCGAAAGATTAGGGTTGAATTCAGGTGGGTACATCGTCCAGGAAATGTATGTACCCTTAGGTAGCTTGAAGGATGCAACACATGACAGTGTGCTAGAAATGTGTCCTACTCGACGGTAGGCTACAGATCCCAGGCGCGCCCAGGTAACGGGATTGCCTGTAGCTGGGAGATCTCTTCATGACTAATGTATTAATCTAGTTATTAGCCTTAGTCTATTTCAGTAGGTACTCCTGACCGTGGTACTCAGGAGTCCCCTCCTAGACATGATGCAAGACAGGACTGGATTATTTGTACAAGCACAATCGCCCACGGTGTATGGGTTAATTATACAGGTCATTTCATGTCAGGTAGCCGTCGCAACAGCTTATCAAGGTATATCATGTCAGGTTATCAGGTCAAGAGTTCTTGCCAGAAGTGCGCCACGACGGGCCACTATCAGGTCATGTCATGCTAGTTCCTTGTCACGCCATGTCATGTACAATTGTCATTTCAATCATGTCAATCAAATCATGATTTATCAAGTTCAGGACAAAAGGCGTAAGGATATAAAATAGGCGTAAAAATATACAATAAAGGTGAAGGTGCACACCATAGGAACTCAAGTTACACGGGGGGGTTACAAGACATGGGCAAATAATAGCAAAATAACAGTACACAGAGCTATAGGAGAACCATGCGGCTCAGGCCTATGCGATCAGGAATGATCTCATGCGGCTGGGAGGAGAACAGCCCATGCGGCTGAATAGGGTCAGGCGCATGCGGCAGATAAAGGAAAAGCCTATGCGGCTAAGGACAGGAGCAGAAACTATACGGCTAAAGATATCAGTCCCCATGCGGCCAGCGGGAAGAGAGGGTGCATGCGACTGAGTCAGAGCATTCATGCGGCTGGAAAGAAGGCCTAAGCGACTGGGAGGAAGCGGGTCCACATGCGGCTGAATGATCACGAGCATATGCGGCTACGCCATACCTAAGTCTTATACGGCTGCGCCACTGGGTATATGCGGCTAGGAAAAATATGAACGCGCATGCGGCTGATAAGGAATACGAGCCTATGCGACTACAGGTAGACGGAGTCCATGCGGCTCGGATTATGTCGAAGCCTATACGGCTGGAAGACTCGCCGCATGAAGGTTCATGCGGTCAAGTGCTGCCATACGGCTAAGGGGGTTCATGCGGTCAGCACTGTTCTTCTTCTCCACTTGTCCGAGAAGAAGAACCAAGGAGTTTAGGGTTCCAAGGCTCATAATTTCTTCATCCCAAGTCCAAATTCAGACTTTCTTAGGTCAAAACGGGGCAGAACAAAATTCTCTACAACATGGAACCATCAAAACTTAGAAATAATAAGGTTAAACAGATCAAACCCAAGGAAATCCGAAAATACCATAAAACTAGATCTACAAGAATTTAATCATGGAAATAAAAAATGCTAAGTACTAAAGTGGGTTAGAAACACATCAGGAAGACAATGGAACAAGAAAAATGGACTTCCTCTATGAAGCAAGATGCACTTGCCTAAGCTCTCCCTCTCTCTCTGGTAGGTGAAGAGTAAAGATGGAGAAAAAAATGAGTAATGAGTAATAATAGAAGAGAGAGAGTAGGATTGATTTTTATGGTAGGAGTGGTAGTAGGTGGGAGTGGTTCTCCACATGATAAACCAAAACAAGCAAGGTCAAATAAACCGAACCGAACCAAGATGAACCCATCAATGAAATGCCAAAATAAATCAAGCAGGAAGACATACAAATACGGGTCAAAATACGTACACGTATTCCAAATACGAAATACGAGATATGGGCATTACACGATCCAACTAATAGAACAACTTCTATTAGAATAAGTCTTAGATACAGCAGGCTGCATCTCGATGAGTGAGCTCTATATAAGAGTCCTTTCGACGGGACTGGACTGTTGTATGGTTTTTTTGGAGTTTTTGTCACTTGGTTTTGACGAAGGTGTTTTTGCGTCGTTTTCTGAAAGCATTCTACAAATTTCAAAACGAAGGATTAAAGAAGGAATTCTGACTAAGTGTTGGTGCCATTGCAGAAGCTTGTATAACTGAAGCTTAAACATTGCGAAGCGCTCCGACTCTCGGCACGATCAAATATTTGGTGGGTGGTTTGGCCCCTTCTTTTCTACTCTTTCCCGTAAACGACATTCTGTTGCCTCGAACATATTCAAATCGACGATGCCAAGTTAAATGCATGACAATCCACTAAGATCAAGAACTCAGGAAAAATATATCGATTTAGAGTAATTTACTCTAAAAAATATAAGTTTTACATCGAAAAGAGAAAGTTTAAGGTTCTAAAAAAGAGATAGACTATTCCATGATCTGTAAAATAAAATGATGAAACGTTGGTTGCGGCATATGATGCCTCGAAGACTTTGGTGCCTATGGAATGTTAAAATAGAAGTACGACTTTGGGGGAAATGAATCGTTGTATGAATTGGGAGAAATGATAATGATGCTCAATACTGCCCATGCTATACAAATCTGTTTGCACATATTAAACTATTCACGCATTGGCATGATCATGGACAACTTGTACACAAGTTTAATTTTTCTCGAAACGGTATCCGGGACATCAGTATCGAATCGACCTAGGAAGAATAAATAATTGTGCTACGGCACTGATGCATTACGGGACTGTCAGTCAGGCTCGTAACCTGGACTGAACGGGCCGAAATACCGTTAAGATGGTCCCAAGTGGTGTCTTTTACTGTTTCAAATGGAAGGCTATCAATATGAGCTAAATTTATTTAGTTCTAAATAGAAAGAAAACTCTAATGCATGCCTACCTTAACAATCAGAGTCAGTTTAGACGAGTGGGTTCGTCCCGCACACTAGTACATTTCCAAGTGTACTAATCCCCAATCTCACATGTGACGAGGACTCTAGGGGTGCACGTCGCTAAGCTAAAGCTGAAGTTCAGAGTGACATTTTGAAGCTCTTCCTATTCTGAAGAATTTTGAAGCCAATTCATCGAAGGCTTTCAATGTATAAAAGGGCAAATGTATGGAACTGCAAGTGTTAGTTCAAGCAGCTTATCGAGTATACTTCTTTTGTTTCAATCAATATAGCCGCAACGGAATATTCAATGTAATATGACTTGCACTTTGTTGCAAGCTATCAATGAAAAAGCATATTTCTATCTTCCTATACTGCATGTTCAATTATTCTAAGATTTGTGAAGTTTTAACTTGATGATTCAAAATAAGAATGATAAAATGTAAAATGGTCTTGCCCTGTATGAGTGCAATTTTAGACTCGTACGGCATTACGCCTTAGCGAGGACGATCGATTCGGCATAATAGGAACGGGGACGAAGGTTTGTCGAATCGGGTCGTGACATCCCGGATTATCAATTTTCTCTTGAGGTACCATCAGGTGACTGTCGGTTCCCTCTTGAGACACCATCACTCCTCGGTGACTCAAATGGACATGGAATCATACCAACTGCGATGCCACTCTCTACCATCATCAACTGAGCCATCCTGGAACAAGAAACTCAACTCCGTCTTCTCTCCATAAAAAGGTTTAAACTCCCGGAAGGTCACGTCCATGCTGTCAAATAGCCTTCTTTCAGTTGGACACTAATACTTGTATCCCTTCTGACTTGATGAGTAGTCGACAAAAATACATTTAACTGCTTATGGATCCAGCTTACTCACCATCGATCTGTGATCTCTCACAAAACATGTGTATCCAAATACTCTGGGTAGAACTCTAAAAAATATTCGAGCCCAAGAGCATCTCATATGTTGTCTTCATCCCTAATACTCTTAAGAGCATCATGTTGATTAGATAGGCTGCTATCATAGCGGTCTCACTCCATAAGAACTTAGGCACATTCATCATGAGCATCAATGAACGTGCCACTTCTGGTAGATGCCTGTTCTTTCGTTCAGCCACCCCATTCTGAGCAAGAATGTCTGGACATGTGGTTTGATGAAATTTTTTTGACTAGAGATGAAAGTAGCAAACTCCTTGTTGGTGTACTCGGTACCATATTTGTTCGAAAAATCTTTACTTGTACTCCAAACCGAGAAGTCTTGAAAATATTTATACACCTCAGATTTTTGCTTCATTATATAGATCCAGGTCATACGTGAGTAGAAATCGATGAAAGTAAGAAACCATCTGAATCCACTGATAGAAGTAGTAGAACACGGTCCCCAAACATCAGAATAAACTAGTACGAATGGCTCAAAACTTCAAAGATCGACCATTTTATAAGTAGAACGTGTATGCTTCCCAAGTTCACAAGTATTAAAAAATAACCTTTTTTGTCTACTTTATTCATTATTTCAGGTTCTAATTTATTTAAACTATCAAAAGATAAATGCCTAATCTGCAGTGTTGAAGCATTGCTTCTGCCTCTATCCCTCCACTAACAGTAGCAATAAGCATTGCGGCCTCCCTGTCTAGGTACCAAAGGCCATCACGTCCGATGCTAGTCCCAAGACTTTTTCAGTGTCCTTCTTCTAAAAAGAACACATATCTCGATCAAAAGGAACAGTAAAATTCAATTGGCTAATGAGAGAGCTAACAGAAAGTAAGTTGACCAAAAATAAAAGAACATGTAATAAAGATGACAGGATAATAGATAAAGTACAGTAGATCGAGCCAGTACCCCTGATGGATGGGATGTCCTATCAGCAGTCTGAACTATCTCGGGATGCATATGCTTGCTTGGATAATATAATACAAACTCACTAGACGCACCTGTGATATGCCTAGATGCACCTGAGTCTATAATCCGATCAGTATGAGATTTGGTGGATGCAAGTACCTATATAAGGGTAACCAATAAAGTTACCTAGGTCCAGATCCTGGGTGGCCTGTACCTTGCCCTTAGACCTCTCAACTTGAAGCTTCAACTGTCGTAGTTCCTCTAGCTCCGTCATCTAAGATCCAGTCATCTTAGTAGTGGCTTGGAAATCCTCTGTCGTAGCTAGGTGAGCAACTCCTCGTCTTCTATGTCTCCTACCTCCTTGACCTGTACGTTTACCTCTCTGTTCTCTGCCTCCTCGGCCATGACCAGAGATGCGGGGTAGAGGACAGTTGTAGCTGAGGTGCCCTTTCTGCTCACAGTTGTTTTCATAACCCGCGCCCGTATGTTTCAGGTACGGGTGTGTGAGGAACGCCCAACCTATACCGCAGCATCGACGGTAGTGCGCTGTCTATACCTCATGATAACATTATTTAATATAGTAACTCATTCACCGTAACTAAGGAGGATAATATGGAAAGACAAACAAATTTTATATTAAAAATCAAATTATAGAATATTTCAAGTGTTGAATTCATACAACATAATCAAGAGTTATCCAGAGACAAATCCAATAATAAAATAGAAAGTAAAATTTGGAAATGACAGGGAGCAACTAGGAATAAAATATTTGTCGGATCCTCCAAAATAGCTTTGCGTTCCAAGGTCCAAAGTGAGATGACACCTAAAAATAGTTATCCCGAGAGAATTGGATCAAGTACTAATTACACATATATTAACCATAACTAAATACTATCTACGATATGTCATGACGCACGTGTGATGGACACCTGCTATTAGGCAAGTAAAGACTAGTAGGATAGTTCTGGGTAGCCCATATGTGTACTAAAGTATTTCCTTCTGCCCAACTAGTACTCATAAACAAGTCATGACACGAAATGATTACAAAGTCACTAGTCATGAAAATAAATCACAAGATACGATCATAATGATCATAGAATTATGAAATCATGGCATATAAATAAAGAGTACTATGTGTAAGCTACAAGTGTCACAAAATTATGTTAGGCTAACTACATAAGCATTTATAGCAATATTTAAGAAATGTGTAATATAGGTGTAGAGTACTTGTCTTGGTTATTGTTGTTGACGTGAATGACACGAATGTGTCGACACAGAATATTTTAGAAGCTAAATCCCAATAATTGATCCCAGATGATGAAATAGACAGTTCTATGAAGTCCAGAATAGTCCAAATAGCCCACATGATATATAGAAGTCCAAATTTGAAATTCGACACGATTATCGAGATCGAGATAGAAGTCCGCATTTCGAAAAGGAAAAGAAAGCGCACGATTAGTCATGATCACAATTTGATCAAATAATTTAAAGGCAAAACTGATTAAGGAGTTTAGTCAAATATATTTATAGCTAAAAATATTTAGTCAAAAAAAACTATTTAAAAAATATTTAGAATTTATTCATATTATTAAGAAAGCTATGGATAAAGATACAAGTTCAAACCACAAATTGATCAAATACTATTTACACTTAAAGTCCATGGCTAAAATTAAATGAAGAATTTATTAATAATCTTTTGGTCAATTAATTAGAGCAATTGACTATTTAATTTAGGGTGAAGACCCATTTTGTAACCAATTAAAATTAAATGCACATTTAGGGCTCAAAGCCCATTAGCCAACATAAATCATAATTTTTAGGGCTGAAGGCCGAATTTAATAAAATAATTAAAATTGTAGGGCTCGAGCCCAATTGGTTCTCCTTCAACAATTTGGGGCTAGAAAGTCCAAATAAAATATCTACTAGATAATATTGGACTTATAGTCCTTTTAATAATAATAAATTTATAATATAGAGCTTAGAAGCCCATTCCATAAATTAATTAGCAATTTAGGACTAATAGCCTATTTTGAAATAGAAAATAAATAATGTAGGGCTTAAAAGCCCAATTTGACTAACGTGTACAATGTAGGGCTTTAAAGCCCATATACATAACATATATCCATATATATTTATACATTATTCTTAATTATATATTTAACATATATATACTAATATATTACATACACACTTATATATATATATATATATATATATATATATATATATATATATATATATTTTTTTTTTTTTCTTAATTATATATTTAACATATATATACTAATATATTACATACACACTTATATATATATATATATATATATATATATATATATATATATATATATATATATATATATATATATATATATATATATATATATATATATATATATATATATATATATATATATATATATATAAAATATATATATATATATATATTTTTTATATATATATATTTTATATATATATATATATATATATAATATATATATATATATATATATATATATATATATATATATATATATATACATTTATAACACTAGTTTTTATAACGCCTATGGGTTACAGAAAAGAGTTATTTGTCATTTATGACGCTTTTCAGCCGTCAAAAAAAGGTTTTTGTTGTAGTGTGCATGGACCACCATAA